>JAVIWB010001056.1:0-600000 GCA_031893035.1 Dermolepida albohirtum
ACTTAGTAAATGCTGCAAACTAACTATTTTTGACCCCAGAATTTCATCTCCAGTTACTGATTTTTAACAGCCTGAGTAGAGTCGGAGCCAAAAAATGTAATCTGTGTTATTGACCTTACCAAAGTTCGAGCTTGGTATGTTGAGATTTGAGACATTGGGGCCATACTGGGTTAGTGTACTGATGAATAGTCTACTAATCTCAACATACCAGATTAAATTCCTCATGAGACCAATAACACGGATGATGCGCCCCAACTCGACTAGGACTGTTAGAAATCAATACCTGAAGGTGAAATTCTGGGTACTAGTAGATATATATGTGTATACATGAGTACTAAATGAAACAGCTATTGATATATTCAAAATACATAAACAAAATAAAATTTAACCTTCATAAGACTGTACATTAGTTAAACTATTAAAATATTTATACCAAAAAATTCATAAAATGATGGCTCTTCAAAAATTTTGAGGCAATTTACGTTAAAATTCTTCTACATAAATATTAACTTCATTGTAGTTCATATTTTAGAAACACGTATATTTTATAAGTGAAAGGAGGGTCAAAGCCAAACCATTAATAGATATTTTCTAATCAATTCCATAAGTTTTTAAAACATCTATCTAAAAGAAATAATTTCAAATTTTAATTTTTTTAGTATTTACGTAGAGATTTTAGGTATTAATGCCTAATCAGAGGTCACTTCAAATAAATCTTGTTCGACTTAGCTCTTTAAGAGCTATTCTAGCCTGTAGTGATTCATACGAGGACCGATGCTTGGTAATTTTCAAATTCAGCATCGTATATCTGTAAACAGTTTTGCGTCAGGACCAACCTTTATTTTTTACACATTTATTAGTTTTAGTAGCCGTGTATGTTTTTTCAATAAATATGTCTGTTACAAAAGAACGCAAAAACTTCGACAATTTTTGAAGCTGAAAAGAGATGATTTGCGCCACTTTGGAACAAATTGCCTTGTTTTGATTGCATTTTACGGACAGTTAATTGAAGTTTGTGTTTCGCCCAAAGTGGCAATAACCTTGCCACGTCGTCATTTACACCAGGAGTCAGATCCTGGTGGGCAATGTAAATGTAGTCAATTTGCATTGGCAGATGACGTGATAATATGTTGATCAACAGAATTTGGATAGTGTGTGACGACCGGTCTGTAAAATGCAGACTATTGCATAATTTACCAATGGGTTAGTCTTTTCTGAAATATTTTTTTAAATTTCGAAACCCGTTTCCGTCTTTTTCTAAACATCTAATAACATTTTCGGGAAAGTTTTAAATATCTTAGTGCCTCCGTACTGTCCATATTTGCTGCCATAGATCCAATAAATATAAGAATTTACGTTTGGAACTTCGAATAGACTTTTAGAGCCAAAATTTTTGGCCTTTTGAGAACCAAAATGTACACTCGGTTACACTGGTTCTCAACTGCACGGATCGTACGGAGTTTGTTTTCGTACGGGTGTTTTTTCGCCGTAGTTTACCAGGTACGATACTTTTTAATTATCTGCTAATGACGACAACTTAGTTGTCGAAATACGTATACACAATTCGAAAGTTAATGTGGCAAGGGGTTATATTTCAACTTTCAGTGATTAAGTGAATCAACCACAAGCTCCATCAAAATTACCTACTCTAGAATGCGGTAAAAAAGAATTCAGCAAATTAATTAATATCCTTAGCAGTAGTTGCAAATCATTTGATAAGCTGTAAATAAAAACGTTTAGCAACTTTTCACTTTACCCCTAATCATTGGAATTAATTTCTTTATTGGAATTAAATTCCTAAATAAAATAATTACTTGAAATTTATATTTATTCGTTGGTTTCTTTAAAGCACTTGAATCTCAAAAACTGTTTAAGCTTTAATTTAAAAAAAAGTACACTTACCTGTAAATAAAATTGGTAATCAACAGAAATTGTTAAACTTAAAATAAATCTAAAACTTTCTTCTAAATTCAATTGACTAAATTTAGTAGATATAACTAAACTGATTACTGTACCAATTTGAAGAACATAACATAATTAAGAGTTGTGTATATTAAACTGTTTAAGAAAATGATTGATTTTTTCTGTATCTTTCGCAAAATTTTTAAAGCAACATACGTACAAGAGCAGAATGAAAAGTTCTTGCTTTGACAGATAAGTGAAGGTTAGATCATCAAACAGACACAAATGAAATCAACTTTTGGCAACTTTTGAAAACTAAGTAGTGGCTAGCATATTTTTAATTGTGGCTAAGCATGACTAGACATGTCTCGAAAAGCTAAAATTATCTATAACCAGTATCATTGAAAAAGTTATTGAGCCGCGTCATTAGTATTGATGGAGCATGCATCCACCATCACACACTTAAGGTAAAATAGTCCAGATAATGGGTACAACTTGGATGGAGTATTCGTAAAGACAAAAAGTTGTCAGCTGGGCAGGTAATTTAAAATAAATTTCACACTGCTATAATATGTTAGTAACTATCTTGATAAAGAAAGACCCGTCGCAAGAGAGTATTATGCAACATTTCTGAACGCAAAATTCGCAAAGACAAAAATTTCCGTCACATCATGACAATGTATTAAATCATTAGTAATTAATTACACAAGCAAGTTCTACATATGTTACGACTCGTTCCCACACTAGTTTTACATGCAAAACTTCTTCTTGTTCCTCAATTTGAAAACATAACTTTCCGAAAAGGCATTAGTTTCAAACGATGGTTTTTGTCTGAAGCTAAAACTTATTTGGTGGATCTCGAACAATTTTACTCTAGAGAAAGTATAAAAAACTTGAGCTTCTGAAGACTAAGTGTGTGGAGTCGAAAGGGGACTATGTAAAAAAATAATTAATTTCGAAATGAAACAGGTCAGACTGATAAAAGTTTTATTCCATGTTTCTTAATTTCGTTAATAATCTCAGTAATTAACAATTTAATAATAATGGATAAGTATGGATTCATTCAATTCTAATATGGTCGAATGCGAAAGCTAATAAAAGTGACGATTGAATCTGTTTTAGGTTCGTATAGATTCTTAAATACTTGTATTTAATCTAATTACTGAAAAACCTTCTAATATTTTGGCAATAAATTGTAAATAATTCCTTTTAATTTAAGATTTATTTGTGATCTGCTTTTGGTAAAAAATAATTCATATTAATTACACACAGTATAAATGGTAGTAAAGAAGAAAAACAATAATTCCAACGTTGAAATGCTCGTAATATTAAATTTTTTTTCTTTTGGGTACCAGTGTTTTATTACCATTAACGGCAACAATTGGTCCAGATTCCCCTAAAATATTACTTCTTCGAAATGGAATATTTGATCCTACCAAAGTGACAATGCAAGATGTATTCAAGGCGAATCTAATGGTTCTGGACACAATTTTATTGGAGGATGACCAATTTATCGTATCAGGAATGATAGGCTTTCAAGATATGGCAGGGATAACGATGGGCCACATAATGTCGTCCCCAATATCTACTTTTAGAAAAGGTATTACGTGCTTTCAAGAATCCTATCCGACGAGACCTAAAGCCATGCACATGTACAATATACCATCCTTCTTTGAAACAGTCTTTAACATGATCAAACCCATATTGAAAGAAAAAATGCTGAAGAGACTTGTTATTCATCCTTCTGCAAACATAGAGGAGCTGTACAAACATATACCCAAACATGTGTTACCTGCTGAATATGGTGGAGAAGCTGGTCCCATGCAAGACTTAATTGGTTTGTGTACGCCAAATATAATAAATAATTATCCTTATTGAATATAATTTTAGACTATTGGAAAAAGAAGGTGGAAAGCTACAGTGAATGGTTTAAAGAGGACGAGGCAAGTTATGGAACGGACGAGTCACTGAGACCTGGCCAGCCAAAATTAACAAACGATGTGTTTGGAATTGAGGGATCGTTCAGAAAATTGAACGTGGACTAATTAATATAAAATATATGTTACTACTACGACTCGTATAAACAACGTTTTTGTTAATTAATAGCAAATTATCTATAGCATTCTTATTTTGTTCAGATTTATTTCCAATTGTAATCGCATCTGGAGAAAGTCATGGTATAGCAAATATTAACAGAAATTTTTATATTTTGCTAGTACCTAGAATAATTTAATTAAGATGTTAATAATATTAATAATAATACAAAATTTTTTGGATTCTTTTTTTTAATTAATAGAATAAGGTTGGGGCATCTAAGAAGTAGAAACTTAGTTATTGACAAAATCCATGGCAAATCTAAATTTATGCTAGAAGTATCTGAAAGAAGACAATAAATAAATTTGATATAAAATAAGTAAATTTGCAATATTAAGGAAAGTGCCTTCATGTGAAATTCAAGTTTGAAATTAGCTTAAATATAGTCAAAATTATTTATTTTACCACTTGTAGTTATGAGAATTCTTTTTCACCTTCTTCGTTGATTTAAACAGTAAAAAATTTAAAGTAGATTTTTTACATGTAAACTTAAAAAAGGAGTTAAGAAAGGAAGTATATATCGCCAACAAATTTCTATAGAAAGGTTACCCAAGACGTTTCAAGACACAAGATAAATATATTGACGAGGCAATAATTTGTTAAGAAGTATACTAAGAAATCTTAACAAAATTAGCACAGATTTCAAATAAGAACAAGCTTTGTTATCTTAAATTCTTCAACAGCGACATTATCGTGACTTTAATATAAAATAACTTAGAATAAAAATCTTCTTCTTCTTCTGTTTCATGAGGTGGTGTGGAGTTGATCCTTGTTCTTGACCGCATCGTCATCTGTGGTTAGAAACCTGTGGACAGAATTTACAATAAGAAATAGAATAACTTGCTAATGCATATAGTGTAAAAAGGTTTTACGGGAAATTTTTCAGTCAGCTACCGAAGTAGAGGTTTGGTAATATAGTTTAGGGATATACTAAACGGGATTGTGGACAGCACTGATCCCTGAGGCAAGCCTAAAGGAATCAGTCTGGAGTTAGATTGGCAGTTCTTGTGTTTCACTCGGAACGATCTCTGGGATAGATACGAGCGAATCAGCTGAAACAACGGGAGGGATACATTGGAGGTTAGTAGCTAGTAAAGGAAGCCTTCGTGCCATACATGGTCGAAGGCCTAGGTAACATCTAGGAAGAGGGTTGCTGCGGTCTTTCTCCGGTTGTAATCGTCAATGATATAATCTACCTCTCGGTGAATCTGGTGTGTCGTCGAATAAACGTTTCATAAACCGAATTGCTCGTTTTGAATAAGACTCTTCTTATCGACTTATAACAGCCTGGTTGATCCGGTCGTGTCCAGGCGCCATCTTGGTCCTTGTCTTCTTTACCGTTTCTTGCACTTCCTTCGAGGTGGCAGGAGCTATTTTCAGATCCGTGAAAGCCTTCAGCATTTGGTCCACTTAGTTCTCCACATGGTCCACATAGTCCAAATCCACGTCTTCATAATTTAGAGTGAAAACATCCTCCAAATGGTATCTTAAGGCTTTGGTTTTTTCTTACTCTTCGTATACTATCCCATTACTATCAAAAAATGGGGGGAACAACAGGAAGGTTCCTCTTGTCTAATGCCTTCTTAATTTGCCACATCTTCAGGTGATTATCCAATGCCTCCAGTCTGGAGACCCAACGTTCATTCTTCAAATCTTGTAGCTTTTACCGAATCCAAAACATAAAAAAAAGTATGTATTAAGTAAAAATGCACTAAGCAAGTTAAGACATAAATCTGTACCAGTCTTGCCCTATTTAACAGTAAATATTAAGTTCTTAGATAATCATTGTCTTCTAATTTAAGGCGAGAAATGTAATATCCGTAAAAGTAATATTAATATTACACTAGTACTAGTAGTCAATACTTAGCAATATATCAATTAGCTTTTTTCAGTTATTGTTGTAAGAGCCATTCGTCACTTCCATTACCTACCTTTGTAATCAATTCTCGGTTCTTATATGCACAAGAATTTCATTATACACAAGAGTTTCATTTGCTAAGTACTCATGCTCTGTTTTTATATACGAGGGAGCGTTTTTATATTCGCGGAATGAGCGGGTTGTAGAGAGGTGAGTAGGCGCATTGGGGGCGTGGCCTGTGCAGCAACTCTTGATTAGTATAAATACGAAGTTTCATTGTTATTAGACAGCTAGTCTTTGAGCTATCGTCAAGCAAGTAACATAATCAGGAGTGAAAAGTGAAATACGGAAAAAATCGAATATCGAGCCGTTATAAAGTTCCTTACCAGGCAAAGAAAATCAGTCGCGACCATAATGAATTAGATGTCATTGGTTTACGGCGACTCTTGTCCAGGAAAAACCATGGTGTACAAGTGGCATAGTTTATTTAAACAAGGAAGGGAATCCCTTGAAGACGACCCGAGGCCGGGCAGGAGCATTGAGGTGACCACGCCAGCACTTATCTAAAAAGTTGAACAAATTGTACTCGAAGATGCTCAACTAAAGAAGAAACAACTCGCAGAAATGGTTGGAGTATCCGATACAACAATTTTTAAAATCCTACACGAACATCTCGGCATGTCTAAGGTCAGCGCAAGATGGGTGCCGAGAATGCTCACGCCGCCGCAAAAACAACAGCGCGTAGAGTGTTCGCGTGCATTTTTGAACCTCTGTAATGAAGACAAGGATGGTGTATTGAGTGGAATTGTTACTGGAGACGAAACTTGGGTTCATCATTATGAACCTGAGTCTAAACAAGACTCCATGCAGTGGCATAAAAAGGGCACAGCACGTCCCGAGAAATTTAAAGTGTCACAATCAACTGGGAAACTCATGGCAACGGTATTTTGGGACTTGGTAGGAATATTGTTGATTGATTATAAAGATAAAGGTGTTTCTATAACCGGAGAATATTACGCTTCAATATTAGAGCGACTAAAAGAAGCCATTAAAGAGAAAAGACGGGGAAAATTGACAAAAGGTGTTCTGCTTTTGCACGACAACGCGCCCGTCCACAAGAGCCGCGTTGCGTTAGCTGCCCTGCATAAGGTGGGCTTCGAAATTGTGAATCACCCACCCTACAGCCCAGACCTGGCCCCGAGTGATTATTACCTGTTTCCGAAAATGAAAAAACAGCTGCGGGGTAAAAAATTTACTGCCGATGATGAAGTCAAGGAGGCAGTTTCGGCGTATTTTGCAGATAAAGAGAAATCATTTTTTTATGAGGGTATAAATAAATTAATTGAAAGATGTGAAAAATGTATCCATCTTGCAGGTGAATATATTGAAAAAGAAAAATAATTTGTTTTTTTTATTTCCACCCCATTTCCCCCATTCCGCGAATATAAAAACGCTCCCTCGTAATTATGGCAACGTATTTTCCTTGTTTGCTAAAATTGCTACATCTCTCAAATGTAATTTGTCCAACATTGTTTATGTTTACCAGTAGCCCATATTAATTCGATGAGATTTAACTCCGGGTGATATGGTGGTAGTCTTAAAAGTGTGTCAATGTTCACGAATTCATTCGTCGAATATATGGCACATATTTATTTTTATTTTCCGTTATCAACAAACGAACTTGTGGTTTTAGCATATCTGGATGAATCTTTACATTTTTATTTATTAACCAATCCATCATATCACATTTTTTACCATTTTAATAACGTGAGATTTATCTGAATCGCTTTGGTAATTTGAATTATCTATTATTGCCATAGAATAGTTTCTCATAATATAGAGACCTCATCTCATAATGCTAATCTCCAACTTTACTTCTAGGTTGAAAAATTAGTAATGCGTTGGAACCGAATTCTATCTCTCTCTTAAATATTGGGGAAAACAGTCCATTTCCACTTCTGTCATTCTAACTTTTAGAAAATGCAAACCCACTGTGTACGTACGTTTCATCTGAAAATACTATTTATTTTCTGTTGGCATTGCTGAAGAATTTAATTTGTTCTAAGTAAGAAATGCGCAGTGCATGAATATTTATCTTTTTAACTAAAACTTGACGATGTCTGCCGTTTTTCGAAACCTTGTTCTTTTAAAATACGAATTCTAATAAAAACCCAACTAGATCTTTCTTAATACCTCAGGTAACATATTTATTGTAAATCATTGTTCTCCTACTTTATGAGAGTTATAAATAGCGGTTCATAGATCACGAAATCAGTACCCAGATAATTCTGCGTAAACACGCGTTTTTTGGACATGGAAATCGTTTTTGATCAATATTTTTTAATAAACATTGTCCTTTACTAACCATACGCCTCACTGTTGTGAACGATATGGACAACTTTTTTTTTAACGCTTGTTAACGTACTATCTTCACTTTCTTTACTTTTTGAATAGGCATGCCGATTAAAAATAATTTCCGGCTCCTATCCATGGATTACTTTGTTATTACCAACTGTGAACATTCTAATTTGAAACTATTAGTAAAACTTTATATTAATTGATTAATCACTTTTAAAATTAAATTTACAAAAGTTAATAATAAAAAATGCGCTCTCACTTAAGCTATTATATTATCATAGCCATAGTCACTCAATTACTAAATGCCTATAGTTCCCACTGCCAAATAAAAACGTCCGAGCTGTACCTCTTTATTTACGTCATCTCTTTTGAACAGGCGTATCTGACCTACTGTTCTTTTTAATTATTTTAAATTTTACTGTTTAACCCGCAACTATGTATGCCAGTAAAAATAGCATTCCTTATATGGCACATTAAAAGTTGTTTTAAATTCTAGTTTACCACCAAACAATCACAGAACTGTGCTAATTTAAATTTGCTTGAATAAGAGGAAAACCAGTTTTCTTCTCAATATGTATACCATGATATCCACATTTAGATACGCATAGTCTACCTTAGTAACCACGTGTAGATAATAAAAACAATAGGCAGTTATACAGAGAGATGATGACAAACAATAACTTTATTCAAACTGAAAAAATAGAAACAGAAAGTAGAATTACGTCACTATAATACTAGATTATACTTGCCATGACAAATTTCATAACAAAAAACTAAATTCGGTTCTAATTCTTGTTATGGAATTCGATGAAATATTCTGTGGAACTTAATCCTGTTTTTTCTCATATCCAAAATACGCGTCAGTTTCCTTACGCTATTTTGTTTAAAAACAACACAAACTTTTCTTAGAGGCCGTTTGCCGGCGATTTTTGTGGAGTCAGTCATTATATGTGGATATTGCTTTTGAAGTGGTTTCGTTATTTGAGGTTTTTTACATCCTTCTTTGTATGTATCTCAAAAGATTGTCGTGGCCAAATACTTTCATATAATCATACATCGATATGTTGTTGCCGTAGGCGTTTATGTATGTATCATTGAATTGAAGAGCATTTGATGCAATAACTGTATGCCTAATTTTGTTGTGTAACTTTTATGTAGCGAATTATAGAGCTCAGTCTCTTGATCTGTTGCATCTACTGCACCCATATTTTGATTATAGAATTCAATATATTGTGGATTGATGTAATAGATATACTTTCCTCCATCCAAATATCTCTCCTTTGCACATAATCATGTTGTGTGTTTCGTGATAAGGATATACATGCCTCTCTTATCTTTAAATTGAATCAAGAGAAACATACATTTTCTTGCAAAGCAGCATTAGCATGTTTTTAATTCCACGTGCGTTAGCTCTCTCGGAATTCCACGATTTGTTCTAATTGTTCTTGGTATGTATTTTGTGTAAGTAATGACTTTGCCAAACATACAGCCAATTTATTACCTCCTTCTTTAAATTCTGTACGTGACGAATACAAAAGATTCCTGTATTTGTATATATCACAAAAAGTTCAAAATACATAATAATTTATGAATTGAAAATCGAAATATTTTTAAATTAAAATAATTTAAGAAACATGACAAAAAAAATTATTATATTATATATATATGCGGAGCGTAACAATTCCCGCACGCGTTGGTGAACTTATTTGTGATATGTAGATGTTAGTTTTTCAAATTGGGAATCATTAATTAAATGTATCATTGATTTACTTTAAGGACAAAAAATGCGCCCAAGATCGACTTGTGCTATACTATACTCACATCAATATACAAGTGATTGCGATAAAACCTGGCAAATCGCAGATGAGTAAGTGCACGCCCTTAAACATCAAGAATCCAGTTAATCACGTTTCAGTGAAATTGAAATTGCTTGAACTTAGGAATGTAAGAAAAACAAAGTGAAAACTGGTCTGCTTGTTTAAGTCGCACAGGTGTTAGGCGCGAAAAAAAAATACAAAATAATATTTTGGGTATCGCTACGAGAAGGGAAAGATCGACCCTAATCTAACATTACATCACTAGTTAACTTAGAACTAAGTAAATTACCGTTTGTGATATTCGCGTATGTAGGAGTACCCGTTCGCGCACCAATGATGTCGATGCTGATGTCGATGTTGGCCATTGGTCCTTCGACAATGGATGGCGGCGTTTGTCCGATCATCACCGGCACTGGTTGATGGTTAATCTCGCTTGAATATGGGAGATGAAATGAACAACTATTCTCTCCGAAACTTACATACTTCTTGCAGCGAGAATATTGGACACATCATAAATATCTCCACCAAGACATATGAAAAGGTTAGAGCCCACCAGTGCCTGTGCACTTCGGCATAGCATTTTTGTACCAAATTGATATTTCTTGCTCGTCTTATACTGTCTGAATTTCAGTGTCGACTGATTCAGTTTCAGTGCAACAAACAGTGCAACTCAGTTTCAGTGCAACAAACAGTAGCAGTAGTTGAGCCCTGAAGAGGTCCCATGCGAGTGGGTATGAAACATCGGCAGTTATACCAGTGACGCGGTTCCAGCCCGGAAGCCCACAAGAAGAACTGTATTCCTGTTTGGACAACATATAACGAATTTCTACACTGCATTTTGCTTACTGTTTTTTATAGAATATTAAATTTTGTGTAATTTTAATTCCAAGATTTAATATTTTAAGCAAAAGTTTCGGCGACATATCTTTTGTTATGATTAGTTGTAGACAAAATTATTCTACTAATTTAAAAACCTAAGGTAATGTAATGTAATATTAAAAAATGTATATATTTACTCCAATTAGGGCACGTGAGAAACATATTTTCGCGCTGGCTTTTGCGTACGGTTTTCTATGAAGTATTTAATCTGGCTAACGTAATTTTAAATCCGAGATTTACTATTTAAGTAGGAGTTTCAGTGATATACTATTTTATTTTGATATTTGATGACTATATACATGCGATTACTTTTTGATTTTATTATTCTGTAGAAAGATAAGAAAATAATAAGCCATATAAGAAACACTATTTGAAAGTAACGTTAAGTACGAATTTAAAATATCATAGTACTGCATAAATGTAGATAATTTTTGGTGAACGTTGTATAAAATACCAAGAAATAAGTGGAACGAGAAACATACTTTTCTGCATTTTTACATACACCAAGTTATATGTATAGATAAGGCGAGTTATATATTTAAAAATATTTTTCAACTATTACATAGATACTTAACTTCAAGTGCAAGCATACATATGTTACTTATTGACATTTAACTAAGATTTTTCTCTATTTTCCTTTTTATAAAGTTTATATTTTATTCGTTTACGTTTATCTAATCTTAGATTATATAAAGTGATATGATACGATCATTCAACAATATAATCGTAACCGAAACGTATATATCATTAAACACAGGTCTGACGACGTAAACACTTCATTAGAACGAACACGGTCATGTCGATTCGACCTTTATCAAAAGAACTCCAGGCCAAGGCTAAAAGTGAATTGGGCGAGGATCCTAAAAGAGTTCAAGATGACATAAAATATATTAAGAATTGGCTTAGCCAACAGGAACATATTAAGGCGAGAATCGGTATGAAAATTTAAAATTTCATGAATATCGAAATTTATCAATTTTTGTAGAGGACCAGTGGTTGCTTACGTTCTTGAGGGGCTGTAAATTTAGTCTGGAAAGAACTAAAGAGAAACTTGACATGTACTATGCAATGAGATCAATTATACCAGAATTTTTCACTAATCGCGATCCATTTTCTCCAAATATACAGGAGTTATTAAAACTTGGGTGAGTAATCATATGCAAAGAGGACATAACAACAGGTAACACTCCTTTTTTGTTGATTAGAGTTTTCCTGCCATTAATAAAGTATAGCAGTCCCACGGCTCCAAAATATTTATTATTTAGAACAACAGTATTTGATCCGTCTAGACACAGTGCTGTGGATATGTTTAAAATTAATTTAATTATAAATGACATATTAATGAATGAAGATGACCAAATGGTAGTAGGTGGTATAGCTGTAGTGAACGATTTAAGTGACATGACTGTGAGCCAAATGATGAGTTATTCACCGTCCATCATGAAGAAAGTAATAACATGCTTCGAAGAAGGTTATCCTACTAGGCCTAAAGAAATACATTATTACAAAATACCATCTTTCTTCGAAACCTTATTTAATATGGTTAAACCATTTTTGAAGGAAAAAATGCTGAAAAGGGTTAGTTATTTTTTTAAACTATAAAAACTCGTATAAAGTATTGACAACTTATTCAATTTTTCACTATGTATATTATAACAGTAACAATATTTTATCAGAATAATGTTACATTATTAATCCTTACTAAATATTAAAATAGTTGAAATTGTGCTAAAACAGAATAATGTAAGAGTTGAAAATTCTTAAAAATAATTCTGTCTAAAACTCTTTGACGCCCACGTTTTGCCTGTTCACAATTAAAAATTGGAATTTTTTTTCAAATCGCTAATATAATTAATTTACAAATTGATTAAGTGTTATATATTGATTATTAATACGATGAATGCATTCGTAATCCATTATAGTATCTTATATGTCGACAATTGGGTTTAAGGGCCATAAAAATATATTATCTTATGTGTCTTATTCACGTATCTGACGATATAGGGATAGAAATAGATGAAGTATAAAGGACTTACTACAACTGACTGTCAACATGTGAGTGCGCTCCTTATAGGGAACGGGATAACATTAAATGGAGGGCGCGAATATGTAGAAAAAATAAGAAAAGATTAATTCTTTTTTTGATTTTTTTTTTAGTTTACTGAAAAAAAGGAATAAGGAACGTTCTGACACACACAAATTACAGTCAAGTTTAGTAATTACTAATGACTTTTAGAAAGAAGATTTAATATTTAAAATTGGCCCACTGAGCTCTTTTTCTATATTTAGCTAAGATCCATATTTTGTCTTAAAGGCAGTCACGATACAAAATCCGGTTTCGCAAAGATAGGATACAGAAAATGGTAATAGTATACGAAATGCTCTTGTTTAGTTTAGATTGCTTCTTCAGCAGTTGTGATACCTTCGGATGTATTTTGAAATGGGTTCCTAATAATTGCCGACATACATACATAAATAATATTCAGTGGTTACAAAAACAACTTCAATATGTTGTTCTTCGATGTTGTAAGTTTTAGCAAATTGATCCACATTTGAAAACATTTCTAGGCTTTCTGGCTTTATATTTATGCACTGCTATTTCAATTTTCTACAAAAAGCATTACCTTTAGCTCGTACACAAGATATGTGCGTTTGCTTCTGGGTGTTAAAGATTGAAGTTATCTAATTTCTCGACTATGTTGACCAAGTAGCTCAATTTTATCACAAATAAATCATCTCGAAACTTCCTGGTTTCCCGTCTGTCTTCTTTTTCTAAAAAAATAGCGATTTTTTTCTCTTAATTCAAAAATACATTGTAAAATTTCCGATGTGATAACTATCTTGCCTCGCTATAAATCAGTAACGCACAATGTACTTCACCCAAGTCTTTACCAAATGCAGCAAAAATTATTGTTTTAAAGTTACTCATTTAAAATAATTTTCTAGTGTTTCAAAAGTGGTAAGCGCAATATTGAGGCTAGGATTCATTTTTTTGAAAGCCAGAGCTTCTCTGTGAACCATCCAATGTGTCCAAACATACTGTGGGATTTTTGTTTCACAAGTGCTTACAAATTTTGGAGTCATTCAGATATTGTTCGAGGACCATGCATATTCCTATGCAATTTTTCCACTCTATGCTCGCCCCGTTTACAAAATCGTTTAATATACTAAACAATGCAAATAATGTAAGTTCTATATACTTTCAGAAAAGTAGTATCTTCTACACCTGACATCAATCTTAAAATCGGACATAGACAATTTAATAAGTATCTTTATTACTATCTGTTGCTGCTCACTTGCTACTTACCTTCCAAAACTAAATAGAAACTTTAAATTACGACCAGGTAAATGTGTAGGAAAGAAGGAATGTTTTAGTAATAATGGGAATTTTATATCATTTTCGTCTGACGTCACACTCAAGCCGACAGTCATCTCACTAGAAGGTAGAAGTGTATTATTTTTATGTGTGATTAAAAGACGATGTAATTTTTAATACAATACATTTTTGTATATAATATTTAATCGAACAGTTTTTCCAAAAATAAAAACAAAATTAAAATATTTTCGATTTATGCGATTTACGCAAAATACCGCTTCATCTTTTTCTAAAAGGTTGTTAATATAATTCAATTTTACCAACACATCTTTAAAAAACTTTTAATGTAAGTACAGTAGAACTTTGCTGCTCCGACGCAATTGGAGAATGACAATTATTGGGTTAGATCCTTGTTCGGATTAGCTAATATGAAGATTTTTTCAAAGTGTTTCAAATGAATGTTTCAGGAGAACGAATATTGATCGAGAAACTTCGAAAATGCAGAACCAAATTTTATTTCAAATAAAACTTTTGTATGTATTAAACATTGAAAATAAATAAATATAACATTGCTTTAGGGATTTTATATATGAAAGTAGCAGCAACTTGGTCTCTAGCGCGCTGAATAAGTAATACTCATAGTTAGTGATCTGGTATTTTATTTTCCGTACTCCATTTGATGCATTAGTAGAAACACTTCAGAACTTTACACAATTACATTATTCGCATGTAAAATCGTTTCTTTCCCGTTTTCTGCCACGATTAATGATGAAATTATCTTCTCATCGGTAGCTAGAATCTTTTCATCCCCTTCCACAAATCATTGTGTTATTTCATCGTAGATAGTAATCTTGTACATTTTCTCATCACTGACTTAATAGGATTCAGTGCCTTGGTTATCCTGAACATCTAATAATTTACATCGTAAATACGCTAACAAAATACAATTCTCATTTTCATTATTAAGTTTGAACAGTTCATTTACATTAAGCTGTAGTTTTTTCCATGTCTGTTGAATAAATGGTGATGATATGGTATGCCAATAAGAGATTAGTATTGACTGAAAATGAACATTCTTAAATAAAGGCGATATATTTTAAATATTTTCAGATATAACAGATATTAGTAGAGGTTCGTGATAATACAGTTTCATCTTTTATCTTAATATAAGGATAAAATTTAGTGAAAGTAACGTTGCTTGTACGCTTTTGCCTTCAGTATATATTTCTTCTACGAGATATTCAGGAGAATTATCCAAAATAAGAAATGCTTTCGGAGGCAAATTCAAATCCCTCATTTTTCTTTTAACTTTTAACAAAAAAATTGTAAAACTTGGTACGTAGACTTCCGCGGTCGTGGTCCATGCTATCTGCTTCTGGGTTTCCGGGCTGGAACCGCGTCACTAGTATATCTGCCGACGTTTCGTACCCATTTGTATGGGCCATCTTCAGGGCTGAGTAGGTAGTAGTTCAGTCCTGAATATGTCCCATACAAATAGGTACGAAACGTCGGCAGATATACTAGTGACGCGATTCCAGCCCGGAAACCCAGAAGCAGATAAAATTGTAAAACTGTTTACGAAAAACATCCATTGTAACCTATCCCTTATTTTATACTTAACGGGAAAAATCGGACTCTTCCTGTGAATATCCTAGACTTTATTTATCCTGTCAACGATAGGAATTTCATCTTATGTGTACCAGAGGCATTGGCTCAAAACATGAAAATAAATCCGTTCTTACTCACTTTGCGACCTGGTGCCGTTTCGGTGTGTGAGAATTTCATTCAGAAGGATTCTCCAAAATAGTCCACTCTCTTTAATTTTCAGCCTGATGGAAAATTAATTCCATTTCTGCAATTTTCATTAAAAACGTTGGTTAAAATGGCTCAACACTTGATTCATCGGCAGATAAATTTTGTCAACGATTGACAATTAACGAATACCCATACATTTTTTGAACTTGTCCGGTCATCCAAAACTCACTTCAAAATCATCTGTTCGTCATTTGTTGAAAAAAACCACTTGACATTTTCGCATAATGTCTCACAAGATATTCAAATGTATTGCACACTTCATTGTAAAAACACGTAAAAAGGACGGTTTCGGTATCTGGATTTTGAAATGTTTTTCTTTTACCGGGACCGCTCACTATTAACGTAGCAATAATTTCATTTTTTTCATTTCAAAGACATTTATTGTGAATTTTCCTACACTGTATGATTAAGCAATTCTTGTCATATTTTGCCTTTTTTCAAGTTTGTTAATAATTTCACTAGAGCGACAACGTTATATATTTTCGCTTTGCGTGACCGAATTAAAGGGTATGCACTATGCACACTACATCTGTTGAAACAACCGATGGTGTAATTAATGTTGGCTATTCGAAAAAGCATAACAAATGTCGTACTTTGCAATCTTCAAAAGTTCTAAATTGTTTTGGTGAATAATTCTTCCTAAAAAATCGTCACTCGATAGAACAAATAAGAAAGCATTTCAGTGATCTGTAGCGTGCCAATCAAACCAATAAAAGCAATAGATCACAAGTCATCAAAAATAGATGCTTTATTATAAGAACTGTGTTATTTCTTTATTAGTAAAACGTGCACTCTATATTTGTTTAGATGTACAAGGTGACACGTATATATTCTTCAGAAAATAATTTAAGTAGTTTATATTTCAATAATTTTGTTGCTACTATGCGAATTAACTAAATTTCGGTCGTTTAATGAAATGAGAATTTTAAATTAAGCTTGAGCAAGATTATTGGATGTTTATGTTGCCGAATGTTTGGATTACAGAGATTACGCTGTATTCGCAGTGCATAGATTGTACATTAAATGGTAAATAACAATGTTCGTCCGTTTGAAAATTAGTAGTATTGACGTGATTTCTGAAAAATTGTCGATTTTGTTTGCTGCCAAAACTACTAACATTTTACACCGTTATAAACGAAAAGACATTCATTTGAATATAAACTAAAAAAGAAATCATATTCCATTTAAAAAATATATGTTGTGTTCTGTGTGGCTCTTCGGAATATGATAAATGATTTGTAACTTTCGTTATTGCTACTCTATGCTTCCCTTAATATAATGAATATAAATTAACAGAATTTTAGATTTTGAATCAGTACTTCCAGCATAATTTTTATGTATTCAGAATTAAATTTTATTGCTTTATAGTTGAGTTTTTGATTGCGAACGCTTTCTTAATCTTTACAATGCTTAGGCCGTTAATAATAGTAATAATTGTTTTAAATTTATGTTCCTTTTTCGTGATGCAAGTAAATACGAAATAGTAACAAAAATCTAAATATAGTGATTAAAATCTATGTTGCATTCGTTTCTTTCTAAGATAGTAGTCATATTTCCTTTATGTTGGAACTTCTTTCCTGATCATCAGGTATAATGAGACATTTAATTCATGTTTAGAGGTGTTTCAAGAGATTTTCTTCCTCCTTTTCAAGTTAATATCTTTAGTTATTGCTTCCTTTTCTTTTTCAAGCTACAACGCGTCAACTCTTTTACATAAATAATTATAGAATTTTTTTAAAATTTTAAGTATACATTGACAATTTACAAAAATGTAAACATTTTCAACTT
The DNA here is from genome assembly GCA_031893035.1 of Dermolepida albohirtum. Lineage (NCBI taxonomy): Eukaryota > Metazoa > Arthropoda > Insecta > Coleoptera > Scarabaeidae > Dermolepida > Dermolepida albohirtum. The sequence continues at coordinate 17,828 of JAVIWB010001056.1, forward strand.
TAATAAAACTATACAATGTTACTGCGTTTATCTATACGTATTTGCATTTAGTAATGATTTAAATGATTTAATTAGTGTTAATATGTTTTCCTTTTCTCCCTTAAGATCCAGCGTATGCAAGTGTAAGTGTGGTTATAAGTATGTGTGCTTCGAATTTCACATATGTATATATATATATATATATATATATATATATATATATAACTATATATATAAATGTGTGTGTGTGTGTGTGTGTGTGTGTATACAGGAATATGAAGTAATTTAGGAGATAAACTAACCGTATATACATAAGTATATACAAAGAGATGTAATTAATTTATATGTATATTATATATTCATTTTCTTGTATAAGCACACGATATATATTACTAGTTTACTTTGATATATGTATATATGATAGTATACACACATATGCATATAACAGGTCTTTCATTAAGCGCTTCCTATCTTTAAATTTAAATAAAACAAAGTGTGTGTGAGATATCATCGAAATTTTTTATTCATTTGAAAGGCCTATCTATGCCATTATGTATGGAATATAACATCGTGCAAATGTCGGCCACGGCTTCGCCGAGTGGCGCGCATCCAAAATTTCCAATTTTACATGACTCTGGCGCATAAATCAGGCTGAATTTGACCGATGGCATGGCTTTAAGGCCGCTGTGGTTTGTGGCTTATTCGCATAGACATGCAACTTAAGAAAACTCAACAAGAAAAAGTCTAACGGGATCAAATCGCACGATCTCGGCTTCCAGTTCACATCACCTCCACGTGAGATGACCATGCTCAAAGTGGCATAAGTTGTGTGGCCCGTAGCGCCGTGTTGTTGAAACCACATATCGTTGGTGTCCATATCATCTAATTCAGTCCAAAAAAAGTTGGTAATCATCGACCTATTGCACTCGCCGTTGACGGTGATCGCTTGGCCAAAGTCGTTCTCATAGAAATATGGACCGAGGACGCTGCTATCCTAAAATCCACACCAAACAGTGATTTTTTCGAGATGCATTTCACACTCTTGGATCTCATGTGGATTGGTATCGTCCCAAATTCGACAATTTTGTTTGTTGCCGTACTCATACATCCAGAAATGGGCCCCATCGCTGAAAATGATTTTTCGATGAAAATGAGGGTCAGTTTCCAACTGCTCCAGAGCCCATTCAGCGAACACACATCGCTGTCTATAGTCGTTTATCTTCAGCTTCTTGGTCAGTTGAATTTTTACGGGTGCAGGCAAAAGTCACGACGCAAAATTCGTGGTCTCGAAAGGCCGAGTTCTTGTGAGCGGCACGAAATCGACTACCTCGGATTCCTGAACGCCCTCACGGACAGCTGAAATGTTTCAGCAGATCTTGCGTTTCGTCGTTGTTCATTGTTTACTGAACCAGTGGACTTAAATTTATCCACCACACTGCGAATAGTCCCCTCGGTAGGACTATTATGGAGACCGTAAAATGGACGAAGCGCGTGGAACGTTGCCCGAACAGAACACCCATTTTATGGAATGCATATAGCTGTATTTGTACAAATCTAACATCCCCTATTTTTATTGACGCAGTTTTTCAAGTGCTTCAGGTAGTCAATAACTTCTAAATCTGTTACAACTTAAGCAAATTCGAATTTATTTCAACTGTCCTTGACGGCAATTGCTTTGTTAGCACCAAATTATGAAACTACCGACTTAACTTGTGAAAAATGGTGAAAGTAATAAAACGCTGGTTTTAATCGTATTCCACAGCGAATAAGACGCGCCAGTGCGGGTTCAGGGGAGTCAGAACATTGTTCCTAAAATTTACGAATGCGTCGTGGGAATTTCAGAAACACTGCTTTTGTATGAGCTCTTAAATCATCTACTTCTAGATAATACAGTCGAATAGTTTATAGTTTACATCGCAAGATATACTGTATAAATATTACATATAATATATCAAAAGTGAACACGATCTTGAGACCGGCCTACAGAAAGCATATTTGTAGCACCATAAGTCATAAATATTAAGAGTTGCTTTTTTTGATATTTCAAATTATATCATTGTATTTGCCACCTCCTTTGTATTATAATTACTTCGACATTACATTTTTCTACTCTTGTACTAGTTAGAAAAATCATTTAAATGATTCTATTGTGCGTACAGTAACATTAAGAATAGAACGATCAGACGGCTTGTTCACGTATAGAGTTTTTTTATTTATTAGGTTTGACTTAATGCTGTTTTCAATTTTTTAGTGCACTGATGTTACATTTCTTTCCCAGTTATTTGACAATGTAAAACAGAATGATTTTTGATCTAAAAATTGAGGTATATTACTTGTAATCGATTTTAATTCTAAATCGAATTGAAGTTGGCTTTCTAGCCTAACGTCGGCTTTTTTTATTTTCGTGCTGTGCGCTATGCACATTCAAATTTATTCAGATATATGAGAGCTTTGTTACGAATTTTGCAAATTATTTCAGTTCCATCATGTATTAAATCCGTAAATTCACAGATAAACTTCATTATTTTGTAACCCAATGGTAAACTTTTCAACATTTGTAATTGCCACATAATTAAACTAAACCATATAAAATTCCTAAAGACACTGGTGTAAGTGGGGTGTATGTTCGGCTCAAAGAACGATAACTGACTGGCGGTCCCTGACTATAACATCTGCTAAACTCCTTGCACTTATTGGAAGCACGCGCCGCTGATAGAGCACTTCCAGTGCCAACTTTACATATACGCAGATATAGTGGACACTCAAGCATAGATATGGGAAAGAAACGAGGCAAAAGGAAAAACCCACATGCTAGTGCAAATTAGACTTTTACCAAATGTACAACAGAAAATGTATGTATATGTAAATGTTAAGAAAAAATTCTATCAGTTATTTATATAACAAAATCAATGGATTATAGATTGAAGGAGAAAGAGTAGTAATAAAGAAATAACTTAAAGGGAAATCTCTCGAAGCCCCTAATGATCGGAAAAGAGGTCCAAGCATACAAGAACAAAATTTCTCGCTAAAATTTTTATTAAAGCATAACTCGAAATATTTTGTATTAAATTTTTCTATTAAAAAGAAAATATATTCGAGATAGTTAGCAGTGACTTTACAAAAACTTTCTTATTCGTAATTATTAGCATGTTCTAATTGTAAAAACATAAAACCAGATTTTTATTGCCTAAATATATATTTTAAAATTTGTGTTACATAGTGGCATGGTTTCTAATTTTATGCTTTAAACATTAAATATAGTTTGGGTAAAGATCAACTTAATATGACTGTCATGATACTGGACAGTTTAAAGCATTTTTAGTATTGAAGAGAAATTTCCTACTTATTTATTTATATTGAACGTAATTTGAACGATAAATGTTTATAATGTATCAACCCAAACCTAAATTTACATTATATATTTTTATTTCTTTTCAGGTTATTGTACATAAAAAAAACGACCCGACGAGTTTGCATAAGTACATACCGAAATCGATTCTGCCGAAGGAATATGGCGGCACAGCCGGTCCCATACAAGACATGATAGGTATTTTAACAAGCTATTTTTACTTTATTGCAATCGTTCCTTATCTTCGTATACAATATACAGCTGATAATAATGATGTGGCTTTTCACAGATAGATCCATATCTGATTCATTATGTATAGTTATCTGAATCATAGTCTAATATTGACAAGCTCTTAGTAAATCGTAGAACAAATAATTGATCAATAAAAACACCAAAAGGTAGATAATGTATAAGTGTTATGACTAACAGGTTATTAAAAAATACTTCATGTTACCAAACTGCAATATACAATCATATATATATATATATAATATACGTTTTTCCTAATAATAATACATTTAACATAATACGGCAACAATGCTTATCTTCCTCATACTCCTCGCTGGATTAATAATACTTAAAATACTAATAAAGTGAAGGACATAATATACAAATAAAGGGTTTTCCAATAAGGACTTGACGACTTTTTTTCAAAATAAAATGCAGACCACTTGAGATATTTCAAAAACTTTATTATCGGGTTGAAGTACAATCAAAACATTTATGAATGGAACTCGACTTCGTTCATATGGCCACCGCGGACACGTTTGCAACGGTCGATTCGTTGGATCCAATTTTCGATGACTCGGCCACACAATTCGGCCAAAACGGCTGCTATTTCGCGTTCAATGTTGGCTCTGAGCTATTCCAACGTTGTCGGCTTGTTGGCATAGACCAATGACTTGACGTAGCTCCAAAGAAAAAAGTCTAGAGGCGTTAAATCGCACGAACGAGGCGGCCAATCGACTGGTCCATTTCTTGAGATAACACGCTCATCAAACTTACTCTTCAATAAATCGATTGTAACGTGTGTCGTGTGGCTTGTGGCACCGCCCTACTGAAACCACATGTTGTCCAAGTCACATCTTCCAATTCGGGCCAAAAATAATCGGTAATCATGGCGCGATAACGATTACCATTCACAGTAACGTGACGATCATTATCGTCGACGAAAAAATATGGCCCTATAACGCCGCCGGCATGCAAACCGCACCAAACAGTTATTTTTTGTGGATGAAGTGATGTTTCATGAAGCACATGTGGATTTTCACCCGACCAAAAACGCATATTTTGCTTATTGACGAACCCATTGAGCCAAAAATGAGCTTCGTCACTGAAAATGATTTTGCGATGAAATTGATCATCTTGGCGCATCTTTTCCAGAACCCAATCGGAGAACGTACGACGCTTCAAATGGTCCATCGGCTTCAATTCTTGAGTCAGTATATAATAAAGTGGTCTGGGCGATGCCCAACTCTTGAGAACGCCGTGGAATTGACTGATTTGGATCATTTGCTACGGACGTTTCAACGGCAGCGATATTTTCGACACTTCGACCAACCCGTTGTCTTACTGGCACGGCAATATCACACAACGAATATGTAGACTCAAATTTTTGCACTAAACTTGTTACTGCCTGTCTACTAGGGCGAGAATTACGACAGAAAATCGGAGTTAACGCTCTTAAAGTTACCATGATGAAAATGTTAAGTTTACTTAATAAATTGACAGTGACAGTTCGATGATTAGTGAAAGGGTGCGTTCACAAATTGAATTAAAAGTTGTCAAGTCCCTATTGGAAAACCCTTTAGATGCAATACAACAACTTCAACAAAAATAAACAATATAAATATCTTTACGCAACGCACAATACTTTTCTAAAATACAAGTACGACACAAAAAAGAAAAATTCAAATAGCTTACAAAAAATTTGTAATAATCAGTTAAACGTCCAAAATAAAACTAAGCAGTTAACACATATGCAATTCCAATTCTGATTCACTCATTCGAGCTTATGACATGACCAGACACAGACTTTCTCAATAGACTCGTAAGAACAATAGCACAAAACATCCGTACATATTTTGTAGCAGAACTTTTTATATTACCCAAAGAAGAAGGAAGGTAGAGCGATCATTGATATAAAATGCACTTTATAAATAAGTAACCAGCTTCAGAATATACGAGCAACAACATATAAAGTTTCCATACTAAATAACTGAAACACACAAGAATAAACAAGCAGTTCACAAATGAATAAAAATCGGAAATATTGACAGAGGAGCTGAAGGGTAAAAACCATAAAGTATAGTAAAAGCAAATCGATATTAAAGATATATGCAGACAATGTCACAAAATATCCGAAATAACATATAGTAGAGGCATATACGAACTTAGAATCGGCATATAATGCATGTAATATATAATGCGATATAACAATATATGTAAAATAACAGAGATCTGATAGAAAAGAACAATAAATACAAAAAATATAATTGAACAATGAAGCAAATCTACATCACAAGGAGTTTCAAAAATTCGTAGGTTAAATTATATTGGAATAGAAATATTCTCACAGGCCACATAATAACACAAAATAGCCCAGACATTATACTAACTCATATAAATATTGACAAAACACGCAATACGTTTCGGTACTTAACTATATCAATTCTAATTTCTACTATTAAAGTAATTCCAAAACAACTCCATGAAAGCTTCGAAGCACTTAATCTCAATCTCTATGTAAATATAATTAAATAGGTAGTCACTATTAACACCTGTTCAATCATTAGAACATTTTTAAGTACGCAATGAAAAAAAATACCTATTTTCATATGCATTAAATGCAAAGGTAAGCAGATGTTAATAATAATATTCCTCACTATGACAATACAAAGCATCATATAGCTTATACTAATTTATAACTTTATGATGTATAATAGAATTGTAGTATCAGCCGTGCATAATCTGAGCTCAACAACATAGTTATATATTTTAAATGAAAAATTTCCAGACATGAGGGTTATGTTTATATATATTTAATTTAGGAGAAGTCAACGTCAAAGTAAAAAATGTCCTTAATTAATTGGAATTAAATATGGACAAGCACAAACCAAAATATTTAAACTTTAATAATTACTTTGCTAAGAGTTTCCCAATGGTTAGCATACCCGCTTTCGTAATTTTTAGAGTTTAGATAAAATACTTTGTGTAACTATTCAGTTACTACACATAACCTAATAGTAAATTCTTGTTCATAGAATAATCAATGTCTCACCTTTGATTGTTTAATTTCATTTTCAAGTGTACTATTTCTTATACGAGGTCGAAATATGATCAAAATTGCTGGACTATTGGAATTTAGTTATCATTATTTTATTATATATTATGAAGTTTTGACCAGCAACTCACAAGGCAAAGATAAATTACGAAACTCGTTTTCTACTTCAGCCAAAATATCTATTGATGGTGATAATGAAAGATATAAACTTCTAATGCAAAAAGCATATTAACTTCTTGCATTAGAAGTCTCTAATTTTTAAAACAGATATTGTTTATTTTTGAGGATATGCCATTTATATCTCTTTCATTATCACCATCAATCGACATTTTGGCCGAAGTAAAAAACAAGTCTCGTAATTTACCTCTGGTTTGTGAGTTGCTAGGTCAAAACTTTATGGTAGATAATCGATTAAGTCCACATTTTACTCTAAATTCTCTATCGTTCGCGAATAGTAGAATGTATTCGTTAACGTGGAGCTGCTAGAAATTATCAAATTTTTCCTATAAGAAAGTTTGTATTTTTCAATGAAAATTTGATCATCTATTATTCTCGACACAGAACACATTTGTACAAAATTTGATTTATGAACAAGTTTACTTCTGTTGTCAAACGACTAATGATAGTAATTTATTTAGAAATATTAGTATTGCAAAATTGGTTTTACTGCTTCACCTTAAAAAAATATCAACAAACTACGAATAAGCTGTTTGGATAGTTGTACATAGCTTACAAAAAAAACTATTTAAGTACTAACACAAACAACTTGTATATTTGTATAAAGATTAAAAGTAATTTTCCATAAACACACCTGCACTTTTAATGACGTACTGTCAATCACGGCACAAATTATAAATTATCTGTTTGCCGATGATTAAATTTGTATTACGTTGTATCTACTTCTAGAGAAGTTTTTTTTTAGCTTTAGGTCAATGAATATACAATGATTTCATGATCATAAAGAAAGATATTCTTTGAAATATAAACCATTTGATAAGAGAAATCTCGTGATTTAATTTAATAATAAGCTTGATAAAATGACATGAATCACGAAACGAAAGTAAGGCAAAAATTTAGATTCTAATGGACTTTATTAATTCTCAGTATTCATTATTTTCAGACTATTGGAAGGAGAAAATTGAAAGTTACGGTGAGTGGTTTAAAGAAGATGCACAATACAAAACGGACGAATCCTTAAGACCTGGAAAACCGAAAACGGGCACTGATCTATTTGGAATTGAGGGATCTTTTAGGAAACTGAACGTCGATTAAGCATGATCACAACAACACAACTATTTTTAATTGACTGAAGACTAATGTTTAGTTTATTTTTGTTACATTCGTAACCCCTACAAATTATTAAATAAAATCTGTTATAGAAAAATTGATATTCTAAATAAATTCTTCTGAAATAATTCCAAGAAATTTCAAATTACTTAATAACTTACATCCATCCATCCTTTTTTAAATACTTATTTGAAATAGTTTGATCACGTCAAATATGCAATCATTATATTCACAAAATCTAAAACCTTGATATATACTCCAACGGCAGATTCAGTTTTGCTAAACAGATTGAGCAAATATGTAGATCTGCGTTAAAAACTATGAGATTTATTGTACGAGCTTGCTATGACAATTTTATGTTATACAAATGTCCAATCAACGTTGAAATACAAAAGATACTAGGAAAATTTTGCAATACAGCTTTGTTTATTTGATTTTTTCAAACAAATTTCTTCTACACTCAATACACCTCTCCATCCTCCAAAACCAATCTTCAAACCAGTTCTGCCAGGTTTCACTAGGGTGTAAAACACACTCTTTGTCCCAAGCCCGCAGTTGGTCTTCATCACTGGAAAACCACTTAGCTGCGACATTTTTCGGTGTGCCCAAAACGACGCATTCCACAATTCCACTCGATTTGAAAAATACAGCTATCATTTTCTTTTTTACAGATCGTAATTTTCTGACGACTACTGGTGTGTCCTCATCACCGAAGACTCAAACTTTGTTTTAAACTTTGGTCGGCACATCGTAATAGTACTGTCAAGTCTTGTCGCCTGTCATAATGTTGTTTACGTACCGGGATTGTCCCTTATTAAACTCTTTAGCATCTCTCGGCACCAAGTCACACGTCGTGTCATCTGCTCTTCAGTCAGTCGATGCGGCTCTCAGAGAAAACAAAGTTTCTTCACGTGCAAATGATCATGGTGGGTCACTTGCCTGTCCTCGCCAAGCATTTTCCTCACAGTAGTAACATTTTCCTCCGTAACTGACGTTCGTGGCCTTCCCGGCATCTCAGCATCCTCCACAGTTAAGTTTCCCCTTTGAGTTCTCTATACCACTTGAATATCGTTGTGCGATATGGACAAACACCACCTAGTAAAAGAGTCATTTCTTCGAAGCACTGGCCTATGTTTAAACCACGCACGAAATTATAACGCAAAACTGCCCTTATCTCATTTCGTGACCACGATGCCATCGCAAGCACTTTACACTCTCACTGCTAATGAATAACTGGGCCATCGACATGGCACGGCGGCTACTATGCACGTATGAACATATGAATATATCTCAATACGCAGCAACAAGCAGCTTCCTACGATTAATTGTTGCGTCATATTGCAAAACTTTCCTAGTACCCTTTGTAGGCATCTTTGACATGACATTCTTGCTACAGAGTGCATTTCTAAAGTTTCTATGTTGTACCGTGTGCGGGGTATACCCTCCCAAGTTTATTGATTGTAATTATTACTTGTTAGAACTGAGGCAGTTTCTCTCCAATGCGGGTTAGCTTCTGTAAAGTTTTTGTACAAGTTGTTACACAAAGGGATTGATTGTACGCAACTTCTTTCTTAACTTAATTTCCTAGTACCTAAGCCAACCACTCGTTCGCGTCGCGTTTTTTATCTACCAACTGCGAGGATTTGACTGCTCATCATTATGATATTCACCATGAGACCTTAAAGAAGATGTCGGAGTGTGTGACATCTTTTCGTCATAGCTTTCAAGTGATGCTTCACTGCATGTTCTATGACTTTCTAGTTCTGAAGGCTAGAATGTTTTATGTAAGGCTCCTCTATCATAAATGGGCCGGAATCCTAATGTTCTATTTTGAAATCCATTCCAAAAGCTTTAGTGTTAGCAATTAGTTCATTTGCAAGCCTAATATTTATTGATTTTGCTTATTTACTTACATTTAATTTAATTTTTATGTATGGTACCTTTGCAATTATTTACGTTTTGTTTCTATCTTTTTTTTATATTCTTCTTATTATATTATTTCTCGTTTTTAAGTTAACTTAAATTTCTTTCGAAATTTAAATAGTTAATAATTTCATAATGCAAAAGACTGTTATAATTAGTACCTGTTTAATCGTCAAAAGATTGTTGAAGTCATAATTTAAAAAAGTACATAATTTCATTTGCATTTAAGTAGTTATTAGTGATAATAGTAATCTTCTATATGGCGACACAAAGCACCATAAAACGTGTATTAATTTACCGTTTTATAATATATAATAGCAGCCAAGCATTAGCGGCCTATAGTTAAGCTCTAACTCATATGTACGTGGGTTGATCGAAAAGTTAGGCCGAGTATACATAGTATAACAAGGTGTACATACTAGGAACATATCAAAGTAAACTTAATACATGTATAAAACAAATTACTTAGAGAACAAGAAATTATTAATACAATAGAAACCCAAAGATGATGCATATTCATTTACATCTGATTTGAATACTTAAACTTTTGAATGTATCTACAAAATAATATTTGGGGGGAATTTAGAATATTCTTGGCCTGACAGAAAGATGGAGTAACTATGACTGAATCACCATAGCATTTAACAAGTATGATATTTAGGTCGCATGCTGCGAAGATTCAGACGCGTACATTTTGAAGCTTGTGTGTGGTGATCGAGTAAAGCAAATAAGATACGGTATTTTGTGAAGAAATTGAGTTTAACCTATTATGAAATGCTTTATAAGGAGTTTATACGTAATGAATTTAAAAAAAAATACATTCCACTATAAAAGGTTGTGCATCTTTGTTTTCGCCGCCAAAATGTGGGTTACTAAATTTAAACGTGCTCTTAGTGCGTTACAGATGATGAACTCTCAAGGGACCCTAAACTCGCTGTTGCAAGGATGTTTGTTAACAGTCGACAGTAAACACATTCGAATGAATATTTCTCTTTGGTTGAGATCAGTTAAAAAGCGGCCAAAGAAAGCGAAATATTTTCATATGAAAAAAAAGTTATAACTACGGTTTTCTGGGGTCTCAAGATGCGGCGCTCTTTGACTGCTTGGCGTTTCGCCCAAACATCGGATGCTATTCAGGCTAAGTAACCACATCTGGCTTAAAAGAAAGTTCTTCTTCACCTTCACTACGTAGTACGCCTGCACACAGGTCTCCATAACTTTAGCTCCTAACGATAACTACCTCTTCCCATACCTAAGGAAATGGCTCAGTCTTACCAGTCATTATTATCTAATTGGGTTTATTCAACTTTCTACATTTAAAAAGTTTTCCTTTCTGTCATTAGTTCCATTAATTGATATTATACACGTATAGGATGGTCTTTTCAAATGTGGGACTAGGGCCTAGAATTTAATATACATTATCGGGATCTACATTATCTACATTAACAGAATGTCCAAACTATCTTTAGTAGGGAAAAAAAACTCTTGCCTAAATTCGTTTGGACAACGATTAAAGAGCTATATCAATACCATTTTCTCTTTTCTTTAAAGATAAGCTTCAACCAAATATTTGCTTATTTTTATAATTCATATAGATCCTTTTAATTCTTCCTCTTAATTTATTTGGCTACAATTTGATGGTTTTACGTTTAACAAATATTAGTAAAGATTTAACACAGGTTGTTAACATTTTCATTTATTTAATTTTTTTAATCAAAGCAATTGTTTTACCACACAGATACATGATACATCTAGAGTAAAACTCTGAGTGGCCCATAACTTATGACCTGAACAACTATGAACTAAAGCAGTGAGGAAAACACGGTCGCAGCTATTAAATTTTTTAAGTTGATCAATTTCCTTGGTTTTCTACATGCACCATTTTATATTCATAATTTGGCATATAGTTATTATTAATTTAATAATTAGCGAAGGATAATCCATTTTTATATTTATATATGAATTACAATATTCAAATATACGTTTTTAGGATGACTATTCTGTTTGTCCAACATAAACATTTGGATATGTACCAGGTAAAAAGTTATAGGCACAAGACTTTCTGCTATTGGCATATAGTTATTATTAATTTCATGATTGACGAACAATAATCCATTTTTTATTTATGTATGAATTACTGTATTCTAATAAACATTTATAAAAAGACGATTCTGTTTGTCCAACATAAACATTTGGGCATGTACCACATGATAACTTATAGGTTCCAGACTTTCTGCTACTATAGATTTTATCTTCGTTATTTCTAATATTTTCGAAATGTCTTGTTTTGAATGCTATTTGTAAATTTCTTTTTCGAAATTATTGCAATTTAAACCTCGAAAGTACAATAGAAGAAATTATTTTATATTTATTGACAAAACCCTTTTCTGTTTTTTGGATTTGAAAGGGTTTAAATTTTAAACTAAATTTATTGAAATTTTTAGAAATTACATTAAAAAGCATTATTACTAAATTCGTTCGCCTAATGGAAAAGAGTCCCAACGTATGTGTTTTCCTCACTATTTGAACTTACTGTCGTTTAGGTCACAAGTTTTTTCAAATTAAATTTCTATCAGATTTCATCACCAAAAGGCTTGTACAAGCCTTTCGAAGAAGTACAACGAGATGCGATCCCAGTTTTAAAAAAAGCTTTAACCCACAAGTAGTATAGGCAAGCAAGAAAAAACTGCATTAGGAAACTTAAAAAAGGAAAATAGTATCGTTATTGTAAACCCAGATAAGGTCAGCCTAACTGTTGCGCTAAACCAAGAAGCCTACTAGAAGAAAATCAGCGATTTACTAGAACCCTACGTCTACTCAGACTTCTAGAGAGATACCATCGAAAAAGTTGTAGAGAAAGTGAAAGATCTATTGAAGTAATCGACACATTTAGAAAATAAGAGAACAATGCCTAGATCAAATAGAATGATCGACCTACGCCCTTACCAGATATTTAGGAAACATATTTAAAACTTTACGCAGGAAACGCATTATCGTACACAAGGAACTTGCGACACTGTAAAACTTCTGATGAACTTGACTATAGATTTAGTAAACTTCGATATGATACTTTTATTTACCAACATACTTACTAACTACGAGATAATGATAACTAACGATTTCGGATTGTCTACTGATACTACGGACCTGGACCTTGTGGAGCTATGCCTGTCATTTATATACATTTCATGGGATTGCAGATACTATGAGCAAAAGAACGACACAGCTTTGGGGAGATCACTATCACTAGTGATAGCCAATTATTCATAGAAAGCAGGAAGAGGAAATGTAAGCGTTGGTTACGATACGTTGATAAAACAAATTTCACGATTTGGCCACATGGAAAAGGAAACTACAATCAATATGCTACTATAAAGTTTACGCAAGAAATTGAAGAAGAAGGAAGACTTTTGCTATATATAATGGTATACTGCACACAGGCTAGAAAACTACAACATGAAGAATACAGGAAGAAAACGCTTATTGGCAGATATTTATATGGCGACTTTTCACCACCCTAAATAGAGGAGGCTCTTATTAAAACGCTAATGCATAGAGCAGGAACGACTCTGGATATTTTGAGAAAGAAAAGCGATATGTCAAGAAAGCACTGAAGAAGAACTTGTATACCAATACAGATATAAGAAAAAAGACCAGAATGCAAATTCCACCAATAGAAACGTAATCAGCTAGAGAATTCGCCCATCTACTTTATATACATCTCTGGATTAACTGGGGAGATAGCACGGATATTAACGTAAAGAGAATTTGAAAGCAAGAATTAGTACTATAACCTTCATGCAACATAACTTTTCTAAAACCAAAGACAAATTACTACGCACAAAATTGAGAACAAGTCTACAAACAATTGTGCGACTGCGGAAAGTTACATCGAACTTACATGAAGATCGGCTGAACAGAGAGCTAAAGACCATCAAAGTAGAAATTTTTCACGAAAATTGATATAAAGTTTGAAGAAATAGAAGTATTAGCTACTATGAACTACTGTCGAAGAATCATTAAGTTATCTAGATAAGAGGAGCAATCAAACTTCAACAGTGAGGACGACCGTGTATGAAAGAGCCGACTACAAAAATCTGTTACAAATAATGGAGCACGACGGTTGCGCACCAATAACCATATAAAGAAGAAGAGACAATCAGTCTCTGATCCTAACAAGCTGTCAATATGGACAGCGAAACGTTGATGGAAATTACAACACGGCGAAAACCGAAAGAAGGTTGTGCTAAAAATTTATTAAAAATTGTACAAAATACAATATTCCTAGTATGTTACAATATAGGTTCGAATTAGTTCACTTCAAACATCTGAAAAATTGTGTGACGAGGCAATTGTTAAGTACAGTAATTAAAAAATTAAAGTAAGTGAAAACTTTAGCGATATGCAATATTTATTAATATTAGTTGTAAATACGTATTTTAATCATGCAAAAATCGAATTAATTCAAAATGTTGTATACTGAAAAATTCAGATTATTAATATCTTGTGTGGCATTAGTATACATATATAAAAATTCAAACTTATTATCAATATTAATTTTACTTTTCTACAATCTTATCTGCTCCATTTTATCAAAAATACATTGATATCTTGTATTAGTAAAAATACACAATTTTTTAATTTATTTCTAGAAGATTAGTGACAAGTTATTGTTTAAAAAAATGTATATAAGAAAAATATCTCCAGAATTGCAAAAGAAAGCTATAGATGAATTAAACGAAGATCCACAACGGATAAAGGATGATATAGAGTATATCAAAAATTGGATTTCCAAACAACCACATTTGACAGCAAGAACAGGTTAGGTTCTCCCAATTATTCCTATCAATTCTTAGAAATATAAGTGCATTTGCTTATCAATAGATTTATGTGTTTCTAAATATACTAACAATATTAACTAATGATCGAGATATGATCGATAACACATCCAGTGTCTATAACATTTAGTGATAATTTCGAGTAACATTTGCAATTATTGGATAAAAAAACATTTTCTCCCCTTTTTAGCGCATTTGAAAAAGTAACTAAAAGCGCTTAAGCGAAAATGGTTTGATAGACATGTCTTTATATTTGTAAATGGTTTAATTTATAGAACTGTCTAGATTTTGAGAACAAAGTTTATTAATTTTCCTGTCGAAAATTCCTCTACCTAGAACAGGGAAAGCAGATCTGTTATTTAATAACAATCTTCGGAATATAAAACAAATCTATTAAACTAGGAGAAAGCTAAGATGTAAATCTCAGTCAACATACGAGTGCTGTAGAATGAATCAATCGAAAATAGTGCGATGTAATATTGCCAAGGAGGCAAAAAATTGAGTGGGTAATTGCTCTAATAAAAATTGTAAAACTGTATAATGTAATCTAGATTGCAACTAGGACTACAATAAATATATTAAAGAATACAACGAATCAAGCCATTTTAAGTATATATCTAGCATGTTTGAATATTTTTTGAAAAATATTTGTTTGGATACATAGTGTTCACTCAAGGTTTTTGCAAATTATGATGAAATTTATAGTCATTTTTACACGGAAATTGTAACCCGAAAATAGTTAGTTATTTAGAGAGTAAACCTGTAAGAAATGCTACTTCTAAAGCAAAATGTATTGCAAGTATTACGAAAAAGAGGTTTGGTCTTAAACATGATTTCTGATAATATATATTCATCTCGTCTCTGTGATAATGGTAAGTTATCTACTGATAGAGTGATCTGATAAGTATATGAAACAATTAAATCCGCTATTTCACTCGAAATTTCTTCAAATTATATTTCAGTCTAAAAGCTATAATTTTTCAATTGTTAATTTGAATATCAGCATTTTCACTTCTACAGATTTCTGGAAAGTAAGTCGTATAATACTAGTTTATAATCATGATAAAAGTGTTAACAAATAATAATCTAATCTGAATTCCCGAAGGATGTACATCTTGAAATCTTTAAAACCGTACCACATAAGAATAAACAAATTAATATAAATATGCCAGGTGTACCGGAAAGTCATTACCGGCTTTCCTAATAGATATCGCTAGGCTTAAATATGCAGTGTTATGATTTGAAACACATATCATTATATTCTACTTATATTAACCTTCCAAGCCATACATGTTATATACTGCAAAAGTAACATTGTCATAGATTTATACCTCTTTAAAAATGTCGAATTCGTGCCTGAAAAAGTGCATTTGCAGCATTAGTTTTCTTATTTAATCAAAAGAAGAAAGCCGCTGAAAGTCATCATTTGCTGTTAAAAACTTAAGGTAATCACGCCCCAACCATTCGTTCTGATAGAGCGAAAAAGTTAGAAGATGCAAAGGTGCACGAATTATTGGATGAAGATCCAATCCAAACTCAAAAACAATTGGCAAAAGCGTTACGCGTGGCTCAAGAAATAATTAGCGACCGGTTACGAGCAATAGAAAAAATTCAAAATATGCGAAAATAGGTGCCACATCAATTGAATGACAGGCAATTGGAAAATCGAAAAATCGTCTGTGAAATGCTACTTCAAAGGTATGATCGGAAGTCATTTCTGCATCTAATAGTGACGGGGGTTATGATTTTCCGGTACATCTGCTAGATTTCAACAAGTATATTATTGTAAAACAGAACCAACTTATATTAGTTCCCTCTTTTTGAAGCTTGCCTTAGGAATTTGTCTATTATTTCGATTACGTAGTAAACATATATATTTCTACGTTTATCCAAGCTGCATAATTACATTTTGTTCTTTTCTCTATTTTATAGATGATCAATGGATACTATCATTCCTTCGTGGATGTAAATTTAGTTTGGAACGTACAAAAGAAAAAATAGACATGTACTACACAGTGAGAACAATAGCGCCAGAATTTTATGAAACACGTGATCCTTTTGACCCAGATATTCAGGAAATTTTAAAATTAGGGTTAGAGTTTTTTAGAGAAAGAAGCTAAATATTTTATATATCCATATGATATTTTTCAGAGCGATTCTCCCTTTAAGAAATACCATAGATCCGGATTCTCCAAGAACGATTTTAGGGAGAATGGGCGACCATGATCCTTCAACAATGAAAATAAATAAATTTATGGCAGTGAATTCAATGCTCACTGATATTTTAATTAATGAAGATGATCAATATATTATAGCAGGTTTCACTGCACTCCAAGATCTAAAGGGATATTCATTAGCTCATGCGACTGCAATGTCACCGTCATTGATGAAGAAAAGTTCAACTATTTTTCAAGAAGCTTTGCCAGTAAGGCCTAAGCAAATGCATTACATTAATTTGCCGTCCTTTTTCGATAGTATATTTAGTATGTTTAAACCTTTCCTTAAGGAAAAAATTCAAAAGCGTGTAAGTATTAGAAGCGAAAATGTATTTTGGTATGTTTTAAGTTAGTTCTTTAACAGATGATTATTCATACACGTAACGACATGGAAGAAATCTATAAGCATATACCAAGAGAGATTTTGCCGAAAGAATATGGTGGAACAGATGGCACACTGGAAGAATTAACTAGTAAGTTTAATTCAATTACTTGTAGTGTTTACAAAGAAGTACTAAAGATAATGCTATTGAAGCATTTTTTAAATTTGTAGATTTATATTCCATGTTCTATGATAATATAAATCCAAATTAACAGTCCTTGACATATATTTATAACTTTTTTCTATTGATACTTTATCATCTATGGTCGTATTTGTAAATTCTTGCACTACAAGTTGCTCCAAATCGTTTGATTTGAACGAATTCCTAGCAGCATTTATAGTTGTGCTTTTAGATGAAGAATACTTAGCTTTCCCTCTCAGTTTCATCATTGTTTTTCTTTATATTATTAAAATCGCTTCTGCGCCGGTGGAATTGATTTTAATCCGTACATCGTCACTTTAAGGAGGAATTAACCTATGTCTGTCCCTTTTTTTACTTAAAAACACCTTGTAGGCCTAATGTTGGAAAGCATAATGTAGCGCATTGGACGCAAAAAATGTCTATATGTTAATATACACGTAAGTTTGCTAATGCAATACTAATATTATTCTATGTTATTATTGGTTTCAAAGTTTAATGACGTTTACTTAGGATACTAGTATATTGTAGGCTTAGCACATAGATAGCAATATTGGATAAACAATGCTTAAAACAAAACACGCATTGAACATAAAGAACTAAAAACAAAGTATGCAATAGACATGAAATACTAAAGGGTGTTTCAAATTTCGCGGTTTTCTTAAAGAATAAATAAAACACATAATTTGCATTCACTTTCAAAAACTTTTCATTGGTAATTGAAGTATCAGTTATGACATTTATATACGAAAAATAATATCTGCCAAATGGCCTCCTCTTGCAGCTCCACAGACGTCCACGCTTTTGTTAAAATTTTCAATGGCATTTTGACATAATTCAGGCTGTATCTCACCAATGACACGAATAATTTCATCTTTCAAAGCAGGAATTGATTGTGAATTGTTTTTATAAACCCGACATTTCACATAACCCCAAAAAAAATAGTGTAACGGTGTCAAATCACATGATCTTGGCGGCCAATTAACAACACCGTTTCTTGAGATTATACGTAAAGGAAATTTTTCTCTCAATAAATCAATTGATTCGTGTGCAAAGTGAGGTGTAGCGCCATCCTGCTGAAACCACATATCCTCTAGATCAATATTCACTAATTCACATCACAAAAATTCGTTTATCATCCGACGACATTGATCACCATTGACAGTTATAGCTTCACCAGCAGCATTTTCAAAGAAGTAAGGTCTAATTACACCTCCAGACCATAATGCACACCAAACAGTAACTCGTTTAGGATGCCTAGGTTTCTCATGAATAATTCGTGGATTTTCCTCAACCTAGATACGGCAATGTTGCTTATTAACATAGCCACCAAGTTCAAAATGTGCTTCATCGGAAAACATTATTTTTTGAGAAAAATCAGCTGGTTGTTCATTGATGAAATTGACATATGAACGACGTTTTAAATGATCTAATGGCTTTAGTTCCTGCGTTATTTGAACCTTATATGCCTTCAGAGCTAAATTCTTGCGTAAAATACGCCATGTTGTTGATCCACTAAGTCCAAGTTGTTGTGAACGTCGTCTAATGGATATTTCAGGATCTTCAGCAACACTTTCACGAACCAAACCAATATTTTCTTGTGAACGACCACTACGACTGTATTTATCACTTTTTTGATCTTCCGCGGGACCGGTCTCTTGAAATTTTTTAATAATTCGACCAATAGTTCTTTCAGATGGACGATTACGTAAACCACAAAACTCACGTAATATTCTGAAAACTCTTTCCACAGAACGCTGATTTTCATAAAATAATTCAACAATTTGAACGCGTTGTTGTACCGTGGACGAAGTCATTTTTATACACATTTTATAACACTTTTTAAATGCCCACAAACCCAGACAAATTCAGTATGCCACCTATATTTTAATTAATCTTAAAAAAATATACGCAATTTGAAACACACTTTACTATTGGGTTATGTGAAAAGTTAGGTTTATAAAAATAATCCACAATCGAATTCCTGCTTTGAAAGATGAAATTATTCGTGTCATTAGTGAGAGCCTCATTTATGTTAAAATGTCATTGAAAATTTTACCAAAAGAGTGGACGTCTGTGGAGCTGCAGGAGGAGGCCATTTGGCAGATATTGTTTTTCGCATATAAATGTCACAACTGATACCAATAAATATTTTTTGAAAGTGAATGCAAATTATGTGTTTTATTTATTCTTTAAAAAAGCCGCGAAATTGGAAACACCCTTTATATTTAATTTAAATTGAATAAATAAACAATACTTAATTAGTTCTCGCAATTGAAATAGATCGCAGTTACTACTCATGATAAAAAAGGTTGTTAAAACTCTGTATTAGATATAATAAAGACCCAAGAAACTTCTTTCAATATCTAATTTTATTTTTTCTAGTTTAATTAGTTGTATATATATTAGAGGCATGTGTATTAAAGAAATCTATAAAAGTTATTAAATATTGATGCCTTTTCTAAAAACTCCGTTTAGATGATCAGAAATATTATTGTCTAAACGGAGTAAATCAATATTTTAATTAAATTTGAACTTTAAAATTAAATTTTTTTTACAGTATATTGGAAACAAAAGGTAGAAAGCTACAGAGATTGGTTTTTGGAAGATCAAAAATATCGTAGTAATGAATCGCTGCGACCTGGAAAACCTAAAACAGGGGATGACATATTCGGGCTAGAAGGCTCATTTAGGAAATTAAACGTAGATTAATCTAATATTACTTCGCTGTCAAATGTAAAATAGATATTAGGGTATAAGCTTGTACTTATATTTGATGTATGTGGTATTTTAAATAAAATTACGGTATTTAATTATGTTAAATGTACATTAGGCTATTGACTATCGACCTAATGTGGCGGCTTGTCAGGTTGGATAACAAAAATATAGTCAGAGTTATAAGCATATCAACCCATACAAAATGGTAACACCTTATTGCGATTAACATAACGTATAGTACAATTGATATTTTTTAGCTTACAATGTTAATAAATAACGTAACTAATTAGTTACGTTATTTTCTCTAATTTAGTGATTATTAAATTTTAGGAAACGAAATAATGCGCGCACATACATATATGTACACCTTGTACAAAATATTTATTCGAAGGATGATAAGAAATGTGCAATGAGCGCCAACGGCTAAATAAATATTTTTTAAATTTTTCGAAAATGTGCTGTTAATATTCATCAAAACTTAAAACTGCTTTACATAGACTTTAAAAAAGTCTGTGTTCGAGATTTGCTTCTTTGCCTGGATTAATTTGATTATCGGTACGTTCTTCCATTTACAAACGCAAACATATGGTACCATCGGTGCTGTCTCTTGTTAGCAAATATACGATTACCTCGATCAAGTTTTCTGGAGTGGGGCTTGCGATAGGAGTGTTCATCATCTGCTTGTTCTTCTTCAATTGGTTTTTAATTTAAGATCATCGCGAAAATATCTTCATCGTCAGTTTCTTCGATATTGTCGTTTGCCATCCATTCTTTGACGTCTTCTTTGTAGGTTTAATATTTCCTGTAAATAAAACTATAATATCATCAGCTTTCCATTAATTAATTATTAAAGCATATTGATAAATTAAACAAATAACAATAGTAACTATTGAGTTAATTAGATGAAAATATAGAGGAAAAACAACAATTCACTAAGTAGATATAGATTGTGTCGACACGCTCTTATTTTACTTTCAATGATAAATTCTGTTTACAAATATTCGCTATTCCTATGAACTCGCCAATTAGTACCATTTTAGCATTGACTGTTTTGGATTATTTGCTTAACAGTATGATTCCAATTCTGTTTTAAAAGTTGCCTTTCATTTATAAGTGCGTTCACTATATTATTTGCGCCGCACCTTCTGATAAAATCCAGAACACTTTCAACATTTTTAATAGTTTCAATACAGGGTGTTTCAAAAAGAATATACGTGTTTCGAATGCATATATTTATTAAACTTTAAGACATACCAATATGAAACTTTACACACACATTTACAAACCTCTTAAGTTCAGATTACAGATGTTCACTATGTCCTCCATCAGCAATACGAACAATTTCACATCGATACTAAAATTCCTCTCATACTCGGGCAAGCATATCCTTCGTCACTGAAGTTATGGCAGTGCGGATCCTGTTCTTCAACTCTTCCAGTGGTGGTACATAAACGTTGTCTTTAACAAAACCCCACAGGAAGATGTCACAGGGTGTTAAATCCGATGACCGTGGAGCCCACTTGAGACATGCTAAATCGCCAGCTCTTTGATGACTAATCCAACGGTTCGGTAGAGTTTCATTCAGCTATTCACGAACTTGGCGACTCCAATGAGGGTTTGCCCCTTCTTGTTGAAAAATTAAGTTGTGTTCGTGCAGCCTCGGAAACAACCAGTTTTGTAACATAGCGAGATACTGCTGACCGTTAACCGTGTTTCCATCAAAGAAGAATGGGCCGTAAACAGATGATCGGGATGTCGCACAAAACACATTGATTTTAGGCGAATTTCGTACATGTTCATTGGCTGCATGTGTAGACACCAAATTCGAACATTGTGTTTGTTTACCAGACTACTAACATGGAAAGTCCCTTCATCACTGAACACGATGCGTTGTGCGAAACTATTATCATTGTCAATAACATCATGAATCTCGGTAAGAAATGCCACACGTTTCCGTTTGTCATCAGGACGCAGAGCTTGTAACAACTGTAACTTGTACGGTTTCATAAACAACCGACTTGTCAAAACACGCCAAATTGTTGTTGTAGGCAGTTGTAACTCCCGACTGGCACTATGAGTTGATTTTGAAGGATTACGTTGGAAAGCAGTTTGAATTCGTGCAACATTTTCTCCAGAAACACGAGGGCGGCCAGGACTCTTTCCTTTACATACACGTCCTGTATCTGCAAATTGTTGATACCATCTGCGAATGTTCCACCCATTCGGAGGATCAATTTGGTAGCTCAACCTGAAAACTGTTTGCACTGTAATCACGAAATTGCACTTCGCAAGCTTGAGAAAACAAAATGATTTCTGCTGCGGAGTAGCCATTTTAAACATATGACGGTTACCAAGAAAAACAGAAGACAACTGACATCTAGCGGCTATTCAATAAACTTAGACTATGTATTCGTTTCTTCAATAGCCGAGCCGAAACGCAGCGATGGATAGTTTGAACAAAATAATACATTGTAATACGTATATTCTTTTCTAAACACGGTGTATATGTATATGGGTCATAAAAACAGACAATAAGTCCATCATCTGGCAACAGCATCTGGAAGGTACATTAATTACATTTCGAACAATCCTATGAATCAAAAATATAATGCTCTTGCAATGAAGAATGCAGTAGCTCATATTAGTAATGATAATAAACAATTTGAATGAATTGATTCGGATTTTGGTCAGAAATGGTTATCCTAAACACATTCCAAAATCATCGATCTATAATCTTAATTTCTAGGACTAGCCAATAGATGGTACAGCTACTGATTGCACATATAAACGCACGAAGTGCACGAACTTGACAGTTAACTGTTTGTTTGATCTGTCGTTGAAGCTAAAAATTGAGCAGACGATCTTCAACTTCACTAAATCACAGATCAGCTCCAAGAGATGACTACTGCGATTTCGTTGAAAATACGTGTGGCAATTAAATAACGAGACAGCTGTGAGAAATGTTATTTATTGCAAATGAACTCAGATTTAACTATTATCCCCTTCGTCATACAGTTCTCTCCTATCTATTCATTGTTGTATACGTGTCTTTCGTTGTTAAAAACAGTGCTGTAGTTTATCGTGTGTCAGCCTCTTCAGTAACTGCCGTTTTTGCTTTGACATATTCAACAGACTGAAAATGTATTCTCTTCAATACATTTTCCACTTTTAGGAACAGGTTTAAATCACATGGTGCGAGATTTGGCGAACACGGAGGATGATGAAGCACACCAATGCGCTTGTCCGTTAAAAACTGCTTTACAAATAGGGCATTGTGAGCTGGTGTAGAATCCACGAGTCGTTGTTCCACAAATCCAATCTTTTCATTCTTACTCTTTCCCTCAGCTTGATTATGACTTCTTTGTAGTATTTCCAATTAACTGTTTCAGCGTCAGGCACCCAGTCGGTCATGATAACACCCTTGATAATGAAAAAAACGATCCATTTCGACTTGCTCATTCATTCTTTTTTCTCGCGCACATGACATAACATCATCAAACACCTTTTTTAACATTTGTAAACATTCAGTTGGCAATTTCTTTAATTTGACCAGGAATTTCTGGTTAGTTCGCTGCTCGATTTTTATTCCAACCATTATCACGGCACTACTAAGTAATAGTGTCCTCTACAATCAAAGTTCGAAAGCAAACTAAAGCAGTCAGAGAGACGAAATAACGGGTTGTTACATGGGAAGTATCAAGGTCAATGACATTTCAGTTACAGCCATGTCCGATGCGGACATGGCAATGGAAGGTGCGTAGTCTCGTTATTTAATTGTCATACTTCGTACATCTTCTATGTTTATGTCCGCGAAAACATCAAGTGTAACATATATATATATATATATATATATATATATATATATATATATATATATAAAACTAGCTAAAAGTGCTTTGGTCGACCGTTGTAAGATAATCCAAATCAATGAAATTAATTGGGTATTCGGTCAATTGTTAAGAAAATTAAAAAATGAAAAAACTAATCATTTGTTTTATCCTCTATATTTCGCTATAAATTTATAGCTTCCTCAGGAGTTCTAAAAAACAATAACATGTACAATATTTTAACCATGTTCACAATTATTGTCTGTTTCTTACAAAAACTAGATTAATTAAAAAAATTCTTTAAAAAACATTCAAATGTGGTTTGTCATACTAAATACTAATAAACAAAATTATAAACTATTGCACTAGTGTCAGTGGTAGGTAAAGGTACACAAAGTTACACAAATAATTTACATTTGAAACTAAATCATTTTTCGTGTAAGATCCTAAAAAAGGGGAACCTTTTTTTCTTTTTTCCGAAAAGTGCTAGATTTTAAAAGAACTGATATACGAGGTGCATAACAAAAAACAAAAAATATATGAATGTGGTAAAGAATCGATCCGTGTGACACTGATTTTCATTATATTAAATTGCAATATATAGTACTTAATTGGTTGATATCAGATTTATAATTGATGGTGTTTGAATTTTTGCAGATGTGAGGAGATGTGTGGAGAAGAATTTATTTGTGGACAATTCCAATTGGTTTAAAAACATATCGAACACAGACATTCCGAAAGACATAGCTGATTTCTTATCCTTAGGTCCTAAATTTGCACTTTCACCTGACATTAATGATATTAGCGTTAATAAATTACTAGCAGATGTTGAGGGCATAGTTGATGAGTTGCCGGATAATGTAAAAAATAGTACAAGAGCAAAAATTACTAACAACATTACCAATTTTATTTTTAGACAACATAATCTCAAGCAACAGACTCCTTATAAATACATTTACTCACGAACCAAAAACTTTCTTAAACAAAATCCCGAATTATACATTTTACAAGCGGATAAGGGAGGTTGTACGGTTGCATTAAGTAGAAATGATTACATAGAAAAAACACTACATCTTTTAAACGATAATAGCACTTTTTCTAAATTAAAAAAAGATCCTACATATAGGACACAAAGAGAATTGAATAGTTTAATCAAAACATTGAGCAATAATAATAATATTACAGTAGAAACGGCCAAAATGCTTACAACTTATAACTCCATATCACCAAAATTGTATTGCCTTCCTAAGATTCATAAACCAGGATACCCCTTGAGACCCATAGTTAGCTCTATTAATTCCCCTACCTATAATTTATCTAAGTTCTTATCAAATATTTTATCGAATGCCTTTACAGAAAGAACCAACTGCAATATCAAGGATACCTTTACGTTTGTTAATACGGTGGAGCAACTTTCTTTACCCAACAACCATGTTCTGATTTCCTTAGATGCAGTTTCCCTATTTACTAATATCCCCTTACAGTTAGTCAAAGAAATATTAATATCCAGATGGGATTGGATAGAACCTTACTGCATGTTAACAAAGAACAATTTCATAATTTTAATAGAATTCATATTCAACAATAGTTATTTTAGCTTTAATAATACATTTTATTCCCAAAATTTTGGAACTCCCATGGGCACACCAATTAGTCCAATTTTAGCATTACTTGTGTTAGATTATTTGTTAGACAAAACTATCCCGCAGTTACCTTTCAAACCCGGTCTCATGTTCAAATTCGTAGATGATATTATTTGTTCGGTGCCGCACAACATGATAGAGGAAACTCTCTGTATTTTTAATTCGATAGATAAACACATTCAATTCACTGTAGAAACAGAAAAAGAAAGATCTGTTCCTTTTCTAGACACTTTGGTTATAAGATCACCTGATAATAGAATTAAATTGAACTGGTATCAAAAACCCACGGCTTCTGGCAGATTCATTAATTATCGTTCTCTCCATCCCAATTCCCAAAAATTTAATACTATAATATCCATGAGAAACCGAATCCTTCATATCTCGGATCCAGAATTCACAAAAGAAAACTTGAACCATTTATTAAAAAATTTTCATCAACAACGGTAATCCTAAACCTCTACTAAAACACTTGATATTTAGTAAAAACAACAATTTCTATGATGGACCGCAAGATGATAAGTTACATTCAGAAATTAAATACAAAAAGTTACCATATGTTGAGCCATTGACTAATCAGTTAATTAAAATATTAAGTGGCACCAATATCTCTAGCACAATAGTGAAATATAATGTTAAAAAAATTAAAGATATCTTTACAAAAGTCAAAGATAAAATTCCCTTGTGGTCAAAGTCGAATGTAGTATATAGACTATCTTGTAAAGACTGCTCTGGATGTTACATAGGTCACACATCACAATCTATAAAACAAAGGGTGACTGCAAACTAGGTAAGAACTCGTGTGCCTTGGCCACACACGTCAAAAGCAATGATCACAATTTTGATTTTAACAATCCCGTCATTTTAGAGATAGAAAGCAATTACAAGAAAAGAATATTCTTGGAAATGGCTCACATCTGTAAAAATCTAAACACCATCAATTATAAATCTGATATCAACCAATTAAGTACTATATATTGCAATTTAATATAATGAAAATCAGTGTCACACGGATCGATTCTTTACCACATTCATATATTTTTTGTTTTTTGTTATGCACCTCGTATATCAGTTCTTTTAAAATCTAGCACTTTTCGGAAAAAAGAAAAAAAGGTTCCCCTTTTTTTAGGATCTTACACGAAAAATGATTTAGTTTCAAATGTAAATTATTTGTGTAACATGCTCTGACCTTTACCTACCATTGACACTAGTGCAATAGTTTATAATTTTATTTATTAGTATTTAGTATGACAAACCACATTTGAATGTTTTTTAAAGAATTTTTTAAATTAATCTAGTTTTTGTAAGAAACAGACAATAATTGTGAACATGATTAAAATATTGTACATGTTATTGTTTTTTAGAACTCCTGAGGAAGCTATAAATTTATAGCGAAATATAGAGGCTAGAACAAATGATTAGTTTTTTCATTTTTTAATTTTCTTAACAATTGACCGAATACCCAATTAATTTCATTGATTTGGATATATATATATATATATATATATATATATATATATATATATATTTGAGTGCTTTTAACTTATGGCATATACATATACACATGTTGGTGATACTTAATTTAAAATTTTTAAAATATTTGATTATTTAAATATTAAAAATTATTCATCATTAAACTTCCCTTTTGTTTATTGAAATTTAAATTATTTAAATGAATTTAATTTAATAGTAAATAGTATTTTTTATTTTTTAAACATTAATGCAAAGGAAAAGTGAAAGAGTTCTATTTATTAATTATTTACTTAAAGACAAAAAAAGAACTAAGTATAACATAAAATCAATAAGTATTTGTAGTATATTAAGGTTACTTTTTAAAGGAAGCGAAACTATTAAAAAAATTATAATTGTAATTAAAATACTACATATTAGTTATTAAAAATATAATATTTGAAAGCCGGTTTTATTAGACAAGTTTCTTGCATATTAAGAAAGGAATTAATAAATTATAATAACATTTTTAGTAATTGGAAAATAACATTAGTCATGGGCGTACGTAAATATTTTTAAATATGTGTCGAAGTATATAGCGGTGATCTAATGTCCTAATTCAAACGAGTCGCTCTCGACACTTCTATCCTAAAATAAATTTACTTTTTCCGATACACAATTTACACACAATTATTCTCTACCACAGTTTATACACTCCCGTTATCGCAAAGTACATATTAATCCGTGGTGTTAAAAAAGTAGATAAGGACTCGTGCATGGTTAACTTATATATGTATTTCTAATTATCTCGTGCGCAGTGTATATACTAATAAACAAAAACGATTACTTTCCATCTGGCGAGTTTCTTCATTAAAAGATAACCAAAATGTATCCTAGTTTAAACAGATTATCACTATGTGAAAGCAATACTAGCATTGAAACAAACCAAAATAACTATGAATTTGTTGGCTATCCCACTTTGAACGTATCTTTGGAGGAGCTACGTCAAATGATATCGCAGAATTCAAATATTTTCGAAATGAAAGAATACAAGTAAGTGCATCTTGTTATACTAATTCTATACATTGATATTAATGTTATATCCTTCATACTCCTAACAAATCATTTCTATAATCGACCAACAAAAATTAATATACTTTACTGAATTAGAATATAGTTTGAAATTAACAAGATAAGATTAACTTCATCAAATCGAAATCACTGTGTGAAGTACGAGATGAAATCTAAGATAAATGTATAAATAATGCCTGTATTAATAATTTAATTGTGTATAAAAGATTTAACTAAAAACCATCTAACATACGTACATACATATGAATATACGAGGAATATTCTGTTAATGTTGAGCCTAATGCAGTATAACGCAATATTTTATTCCAATAATTTTATTATGTTTTCTCAAAATATTCTTTTTTCCTTGCTAAAACAGGTTCACTTTCTATCAAATGTCTTTCAAAACGTTTTTCTTCATATTTCTAAAGGCATTGTTATTTGTCTTTTCTTTCATATGTGTTCATACAAAAAGTCATTGACATTGAATCGGGACTATATAGAGGATAGCAAATTAATTCAATTGTTTAACTTGCTTAAAAATACTTCTCGAGCATTGACAAAACGATAGAAAATTCTTAGTTGCAGATCATGGATTTAGATAAAAACAAAAATGTTTATGTCAGCCCAGAGACTATTCTTTCTATAGTTTCCTATTGTAATTCTTATTACAGTCAAAGGATATAGAGTTACAAATTTTTTATTGTTATAAATCGTATAATTTTCAATAAGCAATATAAATATTTTATGGAATGATTTTCGGGCTTTACCATCCTACCAGTCATCAAAATTTGGTAGCAGTTTTTAGTGAAAACAGTCCTTTATTAATTGTAGTTATTTACAAACATACCTATAATGATAATTGTTTGTGCTGTTACTAGTCTTTGCGGGTGAGCAGTAAGGACGTAGGCATTCTCCAGGGATCTATTTTAGGGCCGCTATTATTAGTTTGGCGGCGTCATGTTGTATGCAGATGCTACCTCTGTACTCGTTACAGAAGACAATAAAAAAAACTAGTAGAAAATTATAGAATTACCCTAAATAGATTACTTACATGGTTTTATTCAAATGGTTTATCACCAAATATGAAAGAATAATTTTTTAATTTTTTAACAACGCTAGCATCAACTCGTTACAAGTAGGATATGGACAAATAAATATAATTAACTTAAATAAAGGACATTTTGTTATGAGATAATTGACAAATATTTGTCACATCTTTATGGTTCGTTATTCTGAGGTATACAAAAAAAGGCCGTTCATGTAATTTTTAACATAAAATCTAATAAATTGTGCAGACCCTTCTTCAAGAATGAAAATATTCAGACAATTTATTATTTAGATATTCGGACATTAGCGATATTATCAACGCGATAATAAATCAAATTTTCAAAACAATTCCTCTGATGTTCATCAATGACCAGCACATAATCATTGTGTAATTGTTGCGTTGAATTGAGCATCTTTTTATTAAAATATGTGATACTTCTGATTATGTCAAAAATGATATATTGTATATTGTATATATATATATATATATATATATATATATATATATACTTATGCGGGCGTGCGTGCGTGTGCGTGTATGTACATATATACACGTCTACATGTTTTATAGTATTACGCCACTCGTAGAATAAATAAATAAATAAATAAAAGAATAAAATGAAGTTAATGGTTTTGTGAATTTTATACTTGAAAATGTACACGAAAAGGTAGATCAAAATCAGAATGACCTGACGTAGCTGTATAATAATAATGTTAGGCAATAGACCATTTGATGTTTAACTCTCACAACACACTATATACTCTAGGTCTTGTCTCGGACGATTTCCATATTACTGTTGATTAAAAGTTATATATTTAATAAAAGGTTCCTTACGTATCCATGCGGCAATTACTGTATTTGGTGACATTTTATTGTCTTGCCAAGAAAAAGCATTTTCTGTCTTTCGAAAAGTGTAAAGGTTACCACCCCGAACAATTATTTTCTTTAAACATTTAATAGTTTTTCGTTATCAATTCTCTTCAGAACTGTTCTTGCACAATATATAACTTAATCATAATGCAATAAATTTTTTGACTAATTATCAGATATAGCACTTCCAGGAAATGCTCCATAGTGCTCTTTCTGGAGTTATAGTCGCATCACATCCAATAATATTTAAAAAAATTAATCGACCACTTCTTACTAGGCTTTCCTCGCGAACAACTTTTACTGAGACAAGCTTATTTTGGAACACCAAAAAACCAACTTCTCCTTTTTGTTAGTCTCACACTAATAGTACTGATAGCTTACAGACCAATTATCAGCGTTTCTTAAATCAAGAAAATGATAATATTAAAATCGTTTTATTACAATATGTATAATTGGAATGTTGCTACTAATATACCTACTGGATGTCACAAACTTGGAAGGGTAATAGTACGGCCCAATATATCCATAAATGTACTAAAGAATATGGATCCGCAAACGGATGGTTTGAGGGAACTGAAACATTTGGCGTTTACGTCACTCTCTATTAAGTACAAATAAACAATCATTGTTATTCATGAACACGCATCAAAAGTGAACATTCTAAAGATTTGTTCAAAGTGCTCTCGCTTCATTTCACAACAACCACAAGATTTCAGCCGCATGGATTTTCCAACTCTTTAGAAAACTTCCACATTGGCTCATATTCAGTGGAACTTTTATTCTATTTGTGCTGCAGCTCCTCTAGGTTATTTATATACATAGCGGACGCAAGCGTATTCAAATATCACCAAAAGAAGTAAATCCGTTCCTTCCTATCCATCTATGTCTAAAAGATCCGTGTAAATACTCTCCAACGACAATCGAAACATACGGCCAGGAATCATAGTGCTAGAACCACATTTGTTACCTTTCGTTCGAAAGAATGGCGTCTGAAAAACACCGATTATGTTCTACAGAAGGTTTAGGTAAGCAATGCCTGTTAATCACTCAATATATTCATCCAAATGAATGAATCCATAAATAGTATGGGAATTTTCATTGGCCTGCACATGCATATTGTGGAAATTAAAAATTCTATTTCCTATGAACACGGCTTTATTAGCAAAAGGAATTTTGGCCCCAAAAATTGCAGTCCTAACATCATTGCATAGAAGACAGAGGTAAGAGAATGCTTGATGACCAGGTTGATTTAAGACCTGTTGCCATTTTACGTGGTATGGACAAAGATGCTCTTCCTGGAAAATTTTAAAAGCAAAAGGATTATTAACTTTCTACCTTAGTTGCATTCTCTGCCCATACTAAAATTCTGCTACTGATATTGATCTCCCTGAAATATGGGACTGTTTCCTAAATGACTCGGTATCGTGCAATCTAGCGAAACACAAACTGAAGCGATCTGACTATTGTGATGGGCGTCAGCATAAAAATGCAATGCTTGTCTAGCATTCCCATAGAACGACTGTACTTGATGTGTATGTCGGCTAATTTCATCTCAAATTAATTGGACGTAGCAAATATTCGTAAAGTTGTGCGATAATCTCTAAACGTCAACTACAGATTGCATGTTTGACAGAACATCTACCAAAAACTATTAACAATGTAAGTTTTGTGAATGAAAAAAGAAATTTTCGAATCTTCATTAAAACTTTTCTGTATATTTTGAACTAAATTTTTTAACACACTGTACTTTGAATTATTTTCTATAGTTTTTCAAGTCAAAATAAATATCTGAAATAATTGTCGTGGCATTAGGTACGTTCTCATAGTAGGCCGAATGGTTCTACTTCCAACGGATCTGCTCTGAGGCTGATAGGTAGGTCCTCAAAGCCTCTCACGGGCATTATTATTGGGGTTTTTGAAAGCAAAATAGTTTTTTCGCTTAGATGCGCTTTTTCTAATGGCGTAGAACATTCAAATTTTTATCGAATTTCAGCCTGCGCCCATTTTGAGAATTGACGTTTCGATGGTCATTACATTCCTTTAACATAGGCTATCAAACCCCAAACTGTACTGTGATTTAATAGCGATACTATTAGCGTTTTATTGTTCATATTGTCAATCTCTTCGTAATCT
This sequence comes from Dermolepida albohirtum, assembly GCA_031893035.1. NCBI lineage: Eukaryota > Metazoa > Arthropoda > Insecta > Coleoptera > Scarabaeidae > Dermolepida > Dermolepida albohirtum. The sequence goes on from JAVIWB010001056.1 coordinate 49,983, forward strand.
GCTAGACTATGACCTGATAAACACCTTGTATGAAGATTACTCCAACGATTATACATATTCAAGTTCGAAAGAAAAATTGTACATATTTATTATCTTACTATTATGTTATTTAATTTTAAATATGTATAGTTCATGATTCTTATAGTTTTCAGGTTAATAGAGAAATTCTTGCAGGAGGAACAACAATACGTTGATAAACTGGCTGTACTTGAAGTAATGATATTCTGAATTTAAGAACGTCTAATTTTATCCACTATAATTTCAGGTACAAAAATATGATTTACATGCAATAGGCGTACCATATTATGATTTGCAAAACGTATTTGGGCACCTTGAGGAAATTAAGAGGCTTCACGAATATGTTTTTCCACGTCATTTACTAGGACTTGCGCACATTGGAGACATTATTAAAGTATTTGTTCAGCAGGTATATCTTGAGATATTAGTATATGTGCAATTTTTGTCATTAATTAATTTTTATTCTAGAAAGACAAATTGAGGGTATATATCATGGATCAATGGAAAAAGTCACAGCCGAAATTTTTGGGAAAACAAGTTCTGCTGAAGGTGCATGCGTACATACGTACATACACTTGCTTGCCATAAAAAACGAGATCAATCTTAAAACAAAATTTCTTGTTTTTTAAGCTGTTTGATATAGACGGATTTAATGTGACACACAAATGCCACGACGCATTAATATCCAAAAAAGATATTCCATTTTACGATGTTCGGAATAGTACAAATAGTATTTGAGGGTTTAGGGGTGAATAGAAATGCCGTTTTCTGAATTAAAAAGAAATGAAAAGGGAAAATGTAAGTAGAAAACAAGGTTCAGGAAGACGACCAATCAAGACAAGAGAATGAAATATTGTTAATTATTTAGGCAGCAGAATACTATTAAATGCTGTTGAAGAAGTTGCCTTTCCTTCATCTATATTTTGAGAAATGAAAAATAGCTAATTAGAAAATTGTGTTGCAGCTAAAAATGTACTTGAATGAGGATAAGGAAAGTAAAAATCGTAGGATGCACTTTCCTCTTCAGTACGCAAGTATGGATCCTCAAATGTGGATGAAAGTCCCATTTTCTAATGAGAAAATCTTTCAATCTTGTTACGAGATCCCCATAAATCTACGTAGATTAGCAAACACTAAATATAATGAAAGATATACTATTCCAGTATAGAGAAGTGGAGATTTTTCAGTTCATATGTAGACCTGAATTATTTATCGGTCCTATTGCACTAATATGTTAGAAAATATCATGCTTTACTATATACAAATACTCTTTCCAGAACCGGATTAATTTATTTTCCAACGCGATAATTCTCCCATTCACACATCACATATTGCTCGTGAATAGCTTGAACAAATGACATATGTAAATACATTGAGATGGCCTACAAAGAGTTAAGATTTAAAGCCTATTAAAATATATGGGAACTATTAACTAGAAAAATATACAAAAGAAATTTCAGGTTTTGAAACAGAGAGAAATTATCATATTACATGCTATACAAGAAGCAATTTAATATTATATTATAATTGGAAATTTAAATTCAATGCCAAAACATTTAGGGTTATTGAGAACAATGGAGCGATGACCAAATATTGATATATTTTTTTGTTTTAATTTTTATATTTATTAAATATTTGTGTAATTGTTATGGTATGTTGGTATGTTGTGTGATATTCCATATTTCATAGAAAGACAAAAGCTAATTCATTAGATTACTGCCGTATTATTATATTAAGGCATATAAGGATATAGAAATTTCAATATTTAGTTACTATTCAACTCAGCAGTTTGCCACACATGCAACTAAGTATCTTGTGTTTTTTTGTGGTTCACAAGTGTGCATATGAGATGACAACTGTATTCTCGTAATGGTCGTGACGTAATTATATGAACATTAAACAAATATTTTTGTTTAAAAACGTTCGATAGAATACATGGAAAAATTTAAAGTTGATAGAGATATTTATTAGTCAACTATTGAGTGTGGGATAGTAATAGCTATCTATGGGTACACTTTAGCATAAGAATAGGCAACTGAAATTTAGGACAGCGTATCGAGAGGTAAAAATCGACAAATGCATGGAGTAAGAAATTTAAAATGTGGATGGTAAATAACATATTAATAAAGAAACAGTATGCTTACTTAAATGAAGAATTGGCGACATGAAAAATTTTTGCAATGTTTATGACTCGAATCTTAAAGAAACAGTAGCAGCGTCGGAAAAATGTTACTATTGTCTCTTCATATTATGTCAATCTTGACGAATTTTATGAAGATATTCGAATTTTCAAAACTAAATGTTCTGTAAACATTTGCTCAATTTTGTTCAATATGGATGATAGATTATCTTTGAAATTAAAGAAACATAGACGTCAAATGACATTATGAGTAAGCAATTTTATTATCATAAAATAAAAGGACTTCTCGCGAGATCTAAGTTATTATTATATAAAATGTATGGGGCTTATTAACTAGAACAATATATAAAAGATGTTTCAGGCTTCGAATAGAGAGAAATTAACGTTACTGAGATTAATAGAGTGATGACCAAATATTGATATATGTATATATTTTCTGTCTTGTATATTTATTAAATATTTATATAATTATTGTGGCATACTCTGTGGTATTTCATATTTCACAAACAAAAAGCTAATTCATTAAATTACTGTCGTATTATTATATTAAAGCATATCATGAAATACATGTCCGTATCACATGCAACTAACCTAAGTGTCTCGTTTGATTGTGGTAGGCAGGCGTATATACAAGATGTGACAATTTTAATTGCGTAATGGGTGTGACGTAATTTTATATAGGCAGACAAATATTTTTGTTTAAAAACGTTTTCACAAATACATTTAAAGATACAGTTAAAGACAATGTATATGAGCCCCAGAATTATACAAGAGCTAATCCATGTAATCCATGATCCTTTCTGTCTACTAAGAATTGGATGTAATTCTATCCAATATCTTCTATTCTGACTTTAAATAGAACTCTTAGAGAAGTCTCAATTTTTTTGTTGACGTATTTTCTAATGTATATACTTCTGCAGGTATACTGGACATATCAAACTTATTTGCAGATCTATCATCTTTTGACAATCAATTTACTTGTGAAGATATTTTTACCAGTGCTATTTGAATATTTACAGAATAAGAATGCATTGAGGGATGCTCAATACTTTTATAAAGGATATTAGATTTACGATATTTATTTCAATGAAAATTATCAATCTCATTTTTACCATACAATTTGAAAACAAAAGTAGTTTCAATTTAACAAAATAAGAATATTTCCAAAATCAAAATTTCTAAGTATTTTTTTAAGAATTTCCCTTTTTTTGGCAACATGTCTTAACGTTCTACTACAACAAAACTAGCACCTCTTGTCCACTATACTAGCAAAATGTTGAATCAATTACAATATATGTATGTATGTATTGACGCTTGATGAATAGTATACTAACAAACTGCAAGGAAATAAAGCTGACTTTTATAATTGATCCCATGAGAATATGTAAGAAAATGAATATTATTAATAATTGCTGTATTATGTTCTTTATGGAAAACATTATTGCATCATACAGAATAATTGGAGTACTTTTTGTTTCATAGTTCAGTTTCAGTGTCTATATTGAGAGTATATATGTGTATATATACAACCTGTTGCAGAAAAAACCGAACTTTTTCAAAATAGTAATTCTCGGTGGTGCCATTTATTGAAAAAAAATATGCGTCAGTAAGGTAGATCTTTCACCAATGTTATTTCATAATATCATGAAATTTGCATCATTAGAAGCAGAGAAATTGCGCATAAAGTAATAGCGTGTATTTGGCATTGTTCGAAAAATTTTTTTTAAACAAAGAACAAAAATCGAGTTCTGTTTTAAACTCGTTTACTGAGACGTTTAATTTGATGACACAAGTATATGATGTTGCGTGTTTATCATGTACAAATGTGTGTGAGTGGTATAAACGATTTAAAAACGGTCGTACGAATATAAATGACTGTAACTGGCGGTGAGACTTGGTGTTTTTAATATGATCCAGAAACCATGCGTCAAAGCTCTGAATGAAAGCATCCAAGCGAAGAAAGACGGTAAAAAAGCCGTTTGGAAAAGTCAAAAGTGAAGAAAATATTGATTTGTTTTTATCAAGGCACAGTGCACAAAGGATCTATACTAACTGGTCAAACAGTAAATGCTGTATATTATCTTGATGTTATGAAGCGTCTTTTGGCGTGTATTTGTCGTGTACACCCTCATTATCGTGAAAATTGTAGCTGGCGTTTGCTACGTGGTAATGCACCACCTCATCACTCGACGCCAATAACTGATTTTCTAACTACAAATGGCATTTTAACCATCAACCATTCATCGTATTCATCGGATTTGACCCTCTGCGATTTCTGCCTATTCTCCAAACTACATTTGCCGGTAAAAGGACAGCGTTATGCCAACGTCGAAGTCATTAAAAGGCGTCGATAGTGATCTTGTTGGACATCTCTAAAGATGAACATCAAGATTGATTTGGCATGTTAATTGACCGTGCAAATGAATTATACCAAAATAGTAAGCGTTTGTTTTTATTTTAAAAAAAGTTCGGTTTTCTCTGCGACAGGCTGTGTATATATATTCGTTCGATGATATCATTATGTATGCACCTTAATGTTTCGAGAACCTTGACATCACTGAATCTTATATCTTCTCTATACTGTCAGTAAACTAATTGCGCCTCTGTGGCCTGACTACACCATTTATCTATTTATTATGCTTATGCTAATTATAATAATTATTTAAATTCCAGTGATTCGCATAGTAGCACTACACCGGATTATTAGTATTTATTTACGCAAATCTATTTTATCATTGCTGTTCTTAAAATTTAGCTAATATTGACTTAGTCCCTGCTTAAACTATATAATGTCAGATGCCTGCACTGCAGAAGAACTTTCCCAAATAATTACTACATTTCTAATACGTATATCGAAGACCTTCCCTTCCGGTCTAGGAAAGTGTATCCTCTTCGTTTTCGTCGCTCAGTTTGGTGGTATTGATACCATGCAATTCATTATTTGTTCGTTAAGGGAATTAATCATTTCCAGATACCACGCCGCGTACTTCATACGCTCATAGTGGATTTAATGGATATCAAAATCTTGGGCTATCCACCATATCATAAACAACAACATGTTTCTCTAATTAGATCATTATGCATTCTGCAATTCCAGATCCGGGAATGGGAAGGCCATATAAGTCAGTATATAGAAGTAAAAGGAGAGTACTTTGAAAGTAATAGTTGTCTTGAATATAACAAATATGTATAGATTTTTAAAACTATTTACCGGCAACTAAATTGTCACACTTCATACATGTATCGATGTACAATATAAAAATTTAATTAAAATTTCGCTTGAATTAATTGCAGAGATTTTATAACCAAGAAGTTGTAAATATTTTATCATTACCAGAACGAAGAATATCAGAGTATTTAAAATTACACGAACATATTAAAACCAATTACGAATATTTGAGGGTCTCGGATATATTTCAACAATCATTTCAATTATTTCATAATATTTACATTCAAATGCAATACGTTAAACAAGTTGCTGTAATTGATAAGTTTCCTGTAAGTATATGCATATTTACGAGCATGTGTAATGATTATTTTAATGTATTCTTTTTTTTAGAAACTCAGTAATCAAAATATAATATTAGTAAATTTATTTAATATTTCTATAGATAATGGACCGTCAAATCAATATAAAGTTTTTTGTATGGATAATTCGATTATTTTCACCACAGTTACAAATCAAAATGTTCCGGTAAGTAAACTGAAAACTAAACAAAAAATATAAGAGGTGTCTTACAGGTTCGTTGTTTGATTTAAAAAAATTATTTAAAATTGTAACAATACATATAAAATGAAAAAGTTATACTTCCGGGTTTCTTCCGTGTGGTAATTCTTTGGTTCCGAAACGAATGATTATTGCTAGCTGTTTCAATGATATCGCCGGCATCTGCTTGTAGAGCTAATAATCAGATCAGTTTTCATTCTATGAAAGAATGCATGTAATAGCGTCGAAACGTCGAGCAAATAACAGTTTGTATCAGAACCAAAGGACTACCACGCAAAAGAAATCCGGAAATCAAGATTTTTCACCTTTTTTCGCAAGAACATATGTATATTTAAACATATACATACAAATTCTATATATATATATATATATTTCTCAAGACATTATAGAAAATGTAACGAAATATTAGGCAATAAACAGATAAATGAGTATTTTATTTACAACAGATTGATAATCTCAGTAAACCATTCTTTGCTTTTATTGTACAAAGTGCCGTCCAGATATCTACATTTGCACACACACACATACGTATAGGTGTGGTAATGACCTTTATTCGGTATATTAGACATTAATAGAGTTGCGCACTTTGTCTTGGAATACAAGAATATATTGTAAGGCCAGTCGCCCAATGCGAACAGCAACAGTAAAGGTAGTTAAGTCCGAGCTATAGTACTATGTGGGTTATACCATACATTTTACACATCAATAACTGTTGCGCGATAAATATATGTAATAATTATTAAAGCTACATTATGAGGCCCAGCTGCTACACTAAATTATCTCTTAACTAATAATCTTTTACCTGCTTAAGATTCGTTAAGCCATAGTGAATGAGATGATGAAGAATACCTGCATCAGGTATGTTTTAACATTTGTTTTAGCAAGGCGTGTTATCCGAAATGAAAAAATATCTTCACATGTAGAAGACAACCGTTCCATATCTACTGATGTTACGTTGCCATCATTGAAACAATTTTTGAAATTATTTGATGAATCTGTACACCCACCATCAACATATCTGATTTGATATGATAATATCTAAATCTTTCTTTAACACACTATCTAACAAATGAAGAAAGCGCTGCTTTAACAAGGTTTCTCAACGTGTAAAGATTAGGCTGTGGTGGTTTAGGGAAACGGTTCCACTGTCTGTGAAATTCTTGAGTACGTTAGAAGAACTTGTGGAACATTGCCTTTCTACTTGCGAAAAATGCATTAATTTCTTAATCAAATTTTCGAAAGATTTCAGACATGAGACGAAACGCACCAATTTTGCATGTAATATGTAATAAATTACCTCTTTACTTTTTAAGAAAATGGCCTACACAGTATATTACTGGCTTTTTAACTAACAAACATTAATACCTGCTTCTTTATTACATAGTTTTAGTTTTTTACACGTTAATAACAAGGGGGGTGGCGATTCAAAGTGATCCATAGGACACACTATAACTTTAATTATAGAACGTTTCTATATATCTATTGTCTCGTGCTCGCATAATCACATTTTTTTTATTTCTTAACTCAGATTCATTTTGTTTTTTATTTATTTGTACGCGATACAATTTTCTGCAGTGTTCGTGGATTTGTTAATTTAAGGCCAGCATTATGTTTATTGCGGAATTGTTGAAATTGATCGCGTAAATTAAGTGGTAAATTGCAAGGAAGTAATATGTACGTTGAATCAAACTTAAATTCAACATATAATGACACTTTTTATTTCTAGTGCTCCAGTATTTATTGTACATGCTTCTTGCAGTCCCGTTGATCCCGGCATATTATACTATACCTTTTTTGCTCACTGTACGCAATATTTTAGCACCATTTAATTCAGAATACTTCCCGATAAACTTGTTTACTTCCTTGGCTAATGGCAGCTCTGTAACACGTCGTTCCTTTGGTACTACCATGACGCGTAGTATATTCGTCAGAACTGTTGAATATACTGGGCCGGCCGGCTGTGCCACATTACAATCCCTTCATTATGAGTCACAATCTAGCTTTAAAAATTACTATATTTATCGTGTAACAGTTATCGATCTGTAAAATATACATTCACATAGTACTATAGCTTAGGCCTAACTACTCTTATTGTTGCTATTTGCATTGGGCAGTTGTCCTAACAATAGATACCTACACTCCGAACAAAATGTAACTATTCATTTACTTAAAAAATGTGTCGACTAAAAGTTATCTAGTAGAACTACTCTACACAAGGTATAGCGTATTATTTTAAACGTCAAAGAAATAAACACAGTTGCTGCCAAATTAATTTATCTTAATGGCAAGTCCCGTATATAGATAGTAAGTGCAATTAAAGTATTACAAAAGGTATTGACTATGTTTAAAAATTGTATTGGTTACAATTAGGATAACGTTTCAAGTTTCGTGTATTTTTATTCCTACATTTTTTTTTTCAGGGTAAAGTCGAGATATATATTCAAAATGATACAATTTCTCTAAATGCTAGCACACGAGATGATTTGTCCTTTGAAATGTACGAGCACATAGATAAACATCAGAAGAAAACGTACACATTTACTTCGAAAAATATTTATGTACGAAACGAATGGATGGAGGCATTACAAAAAATATTATATAGACAAATGGTGATTGTAAAGGAAAGAGTTAAGTCAACTTCAGATGAAAGTACATCGAGTTATTGTTAGTCTCTTTCAAACAGATTTTTAACATTCATTTTAATTGTAACATATCGTTTGTAACAATATTTATAGTGTATATATGGATGTATATTTAAAAATGTATTTTATTTATTTAACAACATTTAAAATATATATTTACTACATTTAGTGCAATTTTCTTATAAAAATTGTTTCAATAGCGTCTCATATATATATTTGTAGTTCAGAATTTCAGTTTTTGTATTTATATTCATCTTTTTGTGAACCAAAAATACATCAAATTAAAAATAAGTGGCTTTTAAGAAACAAAATGCTAAATTTAATTTCCATATGTGTTTCATCATGTACGTAAATATCCTGTAATATTCACTGTATAGTTGCAAAAGCAGATTTGTGTTAGAAATTAGATAGTTCCATTTAAGACAATTAATACTCATATATATATATATATATATATATGAATGTTATATATATATATATATATATATATATATAAATGTCTGTATGTCCTTTATAGTATCGTAAACTATGCATTTGATCATGTGATGATCTTTAGTAAAGTTGCTGTGCATGAGCCCACGAAGGTTTCTAAGTTGGTACGACCAATTTTCGACAGATATATTGCCGTGATAGTTCATACTGACTTGAACTGAAACGAAAACAGCGAACGAATGATGACGTTTCGAGTTGCTAGCAAACTTCTGTAAGATCACAGAAAGTATAGACAAATTGGTGCAAAGAGTTTTCCCAAACATTACACAGAACTACAAAAATCATCAGTGGCTCAGTACGCGTGCTATATTAGCGGCCAAAAACATCGATGTTAATACCACCAACGTCACCATTCAGAATGGAATACCCGGCGAAACGACAACATATAAGTCGATCGATACTGTGGTGAATCAAGACAAGTTGTCAACTATCCAACTGAATTCTTGAATTCGCTTGATTTGCCAAGCATGCAACCGCACGTTCCTACATTGAAAATTGGCGTACCCTTCATTCTTCTTCGAAACATAAATCCATCACGACTTTGCAACGGAACCAGACTCTCAGTCAAGAAAATGATGAACAATGTTATCGAGGCAACAATTTTGACTGGAAAATTCAAAGGTGAAGACGTACTGTTACCACGTATCCCAATGATCTCGACAGATATGCCCCTCGAATTCAAACGTTTACAGTTCCCGGTACGACTCGCTTTCGCAATGACTATCAACAAAACACGGATGGGACAATCGTTGCAAGTGTGGATTAAATTTGGAGAATCCATGCTTCTCACATGGGTAGCTCTATGTGGCCTGCTCACGCGTCGGAAAGCCTTCTGATTTATTCGTTTACGCACCAGACGGAAAAACAAGATATATTGTGTATCCCACAGCACTTCAATAAATATCGAATTAAAACTAAACGCTGCAATGTCGTAATATTTTCAAAATGAACGAAATCAATAAAGTGACTCAAAATGAATTGAATATTTGTGTAATGTCTTTCCCTCAAATTTATTTTAGTTGGCGGCGTAGCAACGCGCGCATGGTACAGCTGGTTACATATAAATATAAATTATATTTGAAAACAGATAGTCTAACTTCCTTATCTATCTAAATTCATTAGGACGCGAAAGTGGAAGAAAAATTAAAAAAGTATGGGTTGTCAGAAAAACATTTTTACTAGAGCTGTAATTGATATTTGATAAAATTAAATATTTAAAAAAGAAAAGGCTATTAATGTATAGAAAATGATTATAACATATACACATACAAGAGTACTCGGATAAGTTTCTATAATTACTAATCCAATAAAATCAAGAAATATAAATTATTTTAAAAAATGATGACTAAATGCTTAAAACTCACATTTTTTCTTATATAAATATCAACTTTATTCAAAAGCTGAAGAAAAACCCAGAAGAACTCAAACTTTCTTTTTTCTCTAAGATTGTCTATCATTCCTGCAGATATTGGCAATACTTTAATTAAATACCTCATAAGTAACCAAGAAATAAGTAGATTTTTTGTCAAATAATTAGCAAGATCTAAAGTTTATAAAGTGAGAAATAGTTATTTACATTTATAATTTAATTAAATTGGTTGATATAGTCTTAAACAATTTTACTTGGAAGAAAATATTCATTTGGTAATTGATGCTTTTACAAAAATGAGTTATAAAAGTAAACAGATGTCTGGTAATATGCACGAGTTTACAGCACTGCCCATATAAAAAAACTCCTTAAAATAAACAGACAAATTGATCAAAAAAGTGCGTTCTGAAGCGCAGATTGAATAAAGGTATATTTAAAATACCAGAGCTATTGAAACTGTACCGAGAAATAGGGGTCCAGAGTGCAGTGATTTAAAATTCATGGATAAGTGCACCGAAGACAGCAACACAGATGGAATTTGATAAAGTTCTTTCTATAAATTTGGCTATTTAGCCTAAGAATTTCTTTTCATTGTGTAATCTCTTCTTCTGAAAAAGCATCAAATGCCTATTTTTTACAAATACATGATATTATGAAGAGAATTTAATGAATTCTTTCTAAATTTATGGCGTACAATGGAAATATGTCTTATCAAAATATGATGTTCACATTTGATGATATTCAATATTCACGGGGTGTACAAACATTTTTGTGACGGTGTATATATACAAATATGTATATACATATGCGCTGTTTGGGTTCTGAGCGACCCCTTAGGAAGTCCACTTACTGAAAATTGTAATATGATAGCAATGCAACCTTTTGTGAGTTTTCTGTGTAGAGTACACTTCATTTAAAGTAATTTCATCAGGTTTCGGACTGTGAAGCAAGTGTTTTCCCTTAATTCTGCCTTACATACTGTTAATACTTTTGACAGGATATGGATTTCCATCCCAACGTCATAAAAGAATTAACGTAGTAATCTCTTTCTAAACACATGTACTAGAAATTTCTCATGTATATGAATATATATTACGCAATTTAAATACCAAAGCATAAAAAAAATTAAAGGTGCATAAAATCTAATATATAAATCATGCTGATTAAAATAGATTAGGTTCTTGAACGCTGCCCAAGTTATACTATGCGTGATTTCATTTCATTATCGAGTAAATATTTTTATTAAGCAATCTGAATTTTGGCTCGTAAAGAAATATGTTAAGCATTTAGCTTATCCTTTCGCCATACTTGCTTCTACTTTATATAATGTCAACGTATACACGACATACTCCTATAGTTGCTGCTGTTTATTGTGCTACCCTATCTATATGTGGGTCACTATAGGGATTTTTAGGTATCTTTTGTGTATCCCACACTAATATAATTTTATGTAGGAGAGATTTATTCCTTCTTTATCAATTATATCATTTCAAGTTTAAATCCTAACGTCTTATTTTACTTTATCAGCTTCTATTTTTCTAATTATGTTTTGATCTATCCCTAACTAAACTTACATTATCTATTACTGTTTTCATACACTAACTTCAAGTAGCATTCATTCCACCTGTTTATAATTTTCTCTTCATTTGTTACGGTTTTCTTTTTATTCTTTATATTATGCATTTTCCCAACATCTTGTACAGTATTTTTCAATTTTCTTGAGCGATTCCGTTTTTGATCAATCGTCAGCAGACGTCGCATCCAACTTGCCGATCGCTTTCTTATACTTAATTTTTCGTGAAAAATGTTTTGCACACGTATAATTGAGATCTTTACCATACTAGCAATCGCTCTAACTTTCACCCGGCAGTCTGCTAACACCATATCATGAACTTTATCGATCATATCGTATACAATAACTTCTGTGGAACGAGCTAGCCGCTCCTCATCAGCGACGGATGTTTTGGCACGCTTAAATACATTAAACCAATATTCGATGGTAGTAATCGGAAATACATGGTCCTTATAAATTGCATTTAACTTCCTTATGGAATCTGCACACGTTTTGCTATCCAAAAAAAGGAACTGAATCATCGACTGGTGTTGTTTCTTTGCCATGATTGCACAAATACATAAACTTACCTTCACAATTGTCGAAACAACAATCATTGATGAATCTCTTCGAAATTTTGTCAGATGTCAGCTAAAGGGTAGTACTCACAGTAAGTAATCCAAATTTTGACACAAAATGCTGTCTGTCTTCAAACACGGGCGCTTCTCATACCATCCTTGTATGTTCTCTTGCGTGTCCCTATCTTTACTAAGATTGAACAGTTTTTTAGATAACAAGCTTTGTAGATTGTTAACTACAACGGGTGTTAATACGTTTCTACACCATTTTCATAAATAGTTTATAGAGAAATTATAATTTGCACATACAGCTTTCACGACTGCACTCTATTGCGGTGGTTGGTTCTACATTAATCACTACCCTCTATTGCAATCGTTTTCACTGACTTGCCCATTCCTTAGCAACCGACATCTAGTATGTCTTTAACTAGATTTTTGTCTTCTGAATTTATGGACGTTTCTCTTTCAGTTTGCTGTAGCATGTTCGGTATTCTATGTTATTTCTTTGCTCTTATTATGAGTTTCTTGTACCCTACTTTCACTTGGTCTCCCTTTGTTTTCTCCTCCTGATCCCTTTTTCTTATATTGTATTTCTCTTTCATTGTGAGCTCTAAATTAAGAGTTTGTGCTTCTTCTTAGAACTTTTCATTTTCTTTTTTAATCTCCATTTTTGGTCTTTAATTATTTCGTCATCTTTTTTGTTATTTCTTCTGCATTTTCCTTTGTTTTCTTGGTGTTCCTGTCTTTAGTTTGCGTGCCCTGGTAGCACTACTATCCTTTCCTTTTCGCGTCGGTCCTACCGGTCTTTATTGTGTGACATTTTTCTTTAAACGTGCAGTCTTTAATGTTGTACTAGTTGTAGCCACTTTTTGAACGACCTCCTAAATAGTTAGCAAATAAATCCACAGCATACCTACCAAAACTCAAGTAATATAGTATTAATGTACCTCTCTAATTATTAACAGATTTTCTTCCAATTCTCGTTTAAAAATTTTGGCGTGGTTGAATTTTTTATTAATGTACTGTATACCTAGAATGCGCATAACTTCTGTTTGTTTATATTAGGTAAATTAAACATTTTGGTATTTTCAATAGCTTTCTCTGTAAGTCGATAATAAAACGCGTTATCTTATCTTTAACAAGATAAAGCTGACACATCAGTCCTTACCCGTCGTTTTGAAATTATTTGTGTGTATTTTTATAAAATGGTTTCGTGACAAAATAATATAGAAATAAATATGAACGCGCTCTTAGATTTAACTGTTTACGACAGACGGCGAAGTAAAGGAAAAGAAGGCCGATATAATACCAAACAACTTCGTGAAACAAAGTCTACGGAGAAAGTGAAAGACAAACAGAAAAGTAGTAATAGGAGTGACCGTGTTACTAGAAGTTCGCGTAGTGATAAAACTAATAAAAAGGAAATTGGAAAAAGTTACGAAAGTATCGTTTCTTTAGATGATACTAAACTGACATCGACTTTACCTGCGAAAGCAGGTAAAGTCGATGCAGTAATTAGTGAACTCAATAAGAATTATAGTAAATCTAACGAAACAAAATCTAATAATACGGAACCAGTAGAATTAAGAACCAAAGCAGTGAAAAGCAGTGACAGCCCAAACAAAACCTACACTTCGGCCCATGATGCTATGAACGGATTTTGTTATACAGGGAGTATAGAACTGCAATTTGAGGAAGCATTGGAAGTGTGTTCAGATAATTTATACGATGAAATTGATGAAGAATTTGGAAGAAATCTATTCGACGAGAAATCGGATAATTATATTTTGGAAGCCTACAATAATCCTGGCAATGAACTCGTCGAAACTTACATAGAAATCGAATATAAAAGGGCGTCGAGTAACCCCATTACACATACTCAAATGCCAAGTCGAAAATTTCAAAGGAAGGCGGAGGATGAAAAGGAGAAAAACAATTTAGGTTTAGTAAGTGATGATGAGGAATGTATATTTATTGAAGCTTATAATTCAATAGGACACGAACTGAGAAAAACCTACGGTTTTGTGGATAAAAGTTTATCGCGTAAATCTATGGAAGAAAATGTTAAAAAGAAAACCCCTTCGACTTCTTCGGATGTTAGAGAGTACCTTAAAGAAATGGAACGAAAATGCGAAGTTGAAGATTTTCCCTCGGCTCACACATCTAATAATATTTATGTGAATTATAGTAGAATTGTTAAAGAACTTAAAAGTAATATCGAAAGCACAAACTTAAAAAATTCTAACTTAGACGATACTGATAGTGAAGATGCCAATTCCCAAAGCAGTGATGAATTAAGTTATATGGTTCCTAGTGCTCCAAACACTATTACATTTGCTCCTCAAACTAAATGTGACTTTATAATTCACGAGCTCCTGGAGACCGAGTTAGTTTATATTAACAATTTAAAAAAAATATTAGATGTAAGTATAATACTTTCAAACTGATTATTTTAAGACTTTGAATCGTAAATTAGTAAACAAATATTATTAAATATCAGTCAAATTTGCTTAGGAACATAAATTTTGATTCGTTATATTACTAATACTTTAATTATTTTCCAACAGTCTTCTTCACAATTACATTTCTTTAATGATATATGTCGCTTATTTAACAATGTCGTTTCATTTGGTGCTGATCTTGCATTAGTTGGAAATTTGGTTAAACGTCATATTTGGCCCAAACCTATGTTTACAGTCCTTATTATACGAGGGTAGCCGTTTATATTTCGTGAACAGGTAACACTGTTAGTGTTGCCTCCGATCTGAAGATTGCATCGGGAAGTTTGTGATTTTTGACATACCTTGACAGTCTTATTATCCAGTCGCTATTTCTATTGTTGACAGTAACTTGAATATTTTATGTCAGCGAAAAACTGGAATTAACTCGCGAACATTTTCGTGCAATTATTTTTCATAACTTTCGGCGTGGCTTACCTCAACAAGAATGTGTCGACGAGCTGAATTCTATATATGGTGATGAAACACCATCGAAAACTACAGTATATCGTTGGTGTAGTGAATTTAAACTTGTCCCACAAATGTTGTTGTGTCAGAAAACATTAATACAATGTCTGAATTGATAATGCAAGACCGTCATGCATTAATATTTAGCCGTTAAGAAGCTATGTTCACATTGGGTACCACATAATTTGACAACCGCTCAAAAAAGACTCATGTCGATTGGTGCCAAGAAATGCACAAAAAATACAAATGGTTCAAAGAACATTTATAAAGTCGTCACAGGTGATGAATCTTGGATCTATAAGTATGAGTCCGATAGTAAAAAGCAGTCGACTGTGTGGGTACTACAAGACGAGACAAAACCAACAAAAGTTGTTCGCGCTCGAAGCACATCTAAACAAATGGTCGCGTATTTTTTCGGAAAAACCGGTCACCTTGCAACCATACCTTTAAAGAGTTGTAGATCGGCTAATTCCGAATGGTACACAACTATTTGTTTGCCAAAAGTTTTTTAAGAAATAAGGAAAACAAACCGAAAACGACAGATTATTCTCCACCATCACAATGCGAGCTCTCACAGGTCGGTTCAAACAATTGAATATTTGATCTGATCTAGCACCCTGTGATTTTTTGTCGTTCTCACACGTGAAGAATAAACTTCGTGGTCAACGGTTTTGTACGCCGGAAGAGGCAGTTGAGGCATTCAAAACTGATATTTTGGAGATACCGCCTTCACAGTGGCAGCAATGCCTTTCGGATTTGTTTAAACGAATGCAAAAGTGCATTGATTATCAAAAAGAATATTTTGAAAAGCAATAAAATTATTTTCAATAATAAAAAATTTTTTTTGGTTGCTATTCCCGAAATATAAACGGTTACCCTCGTATTAATAAAAATTTATTGACGCTGATTTAGCTTCAAAAATATTGACGTCTTTATTTATTTATTTGTCTTCTTTATTTAAATTTTTTTGTTTTAATATGATTGGTTGTCCTATATTAACAACTTCATTTAATTGCATCCCAATATTCTTTTTGAAATTACCAGAGATAAACTAGGGATAAGTTGTATACATAAATTAAATAGAAATATTGATATTATTTACAAAATATGTTATACATGATAGATTTTATAAACCGAAAAATCAAGTCTGAAAATAGATCGTATGACATCAAACTTACTGGAACTACATATTATATTATATATTTTATGCACTTCTTTTTCTCTTGCACGATGGATTAAATATGGTCTAATTTTTTTCTTTTCTTAGGACTTTAAGCATATTTTCTTAGTTCATTATTATTCACAAACAGTTTTTCAATATTTTTCATTTTGATTATTGTTGTCCATGTTTTCTCATTTTTATCATATAAGGTTTCGCACAAGAAAGATTTCAGTTTGAAATGGCCGTAACTTTACCAAATTTTTAGATTTTATAGAAAATATAAACGTCAAATTTGTCATAAAGGAATGGGCTATTTTTAAGAAGAGCTAATATGGCCGTGACCGGAAGATTCAATTGAAAATAGTCGGTTTTATGAATCAGGAACGGCTTTAGGAAGAGCATTCTTTGGTATGATCTTAATGACATTTGATATCGATTACTTCAATTCTTCACGAGTAGTAGATCTACTTAAAAATACCCGTTTTGTGAGGTAACTCTATAACTATTAGCCAGCCGGATTATATGTGGTTATATAGGAGGCCAACTGTTCGGATTTTTTAATATAACTCCATAACCAATAATCAGACGGAGGTGGTTTCCTAGAAGGCCAACTGGTCGAAAAGTGCCTACTAATTGTGTGATCACCAAATGTGTGGAATACCATCTTGCATAAAAATAATGTTGTGAATAGTATGATTTGGTAATGCTGGTAGTACATAGTCTTGCCACATTCGAAAATATTGCTGTCTATTTATCGATACTTTTTTGTTTGTCCATAAAACAAGATCCTATTAGGAAATTTGACGTAAAGCTGAACGAAACTCTAACTCTACACATTTCGTCGTCCTTGGTGAACAATTATATGTGGATTACTTTCTGCTCATATCCTGCAGTTATGTGTGTTAAGCACTTCAGTATAATTCAAAATTTTCTTCATCTGTCTTAAGAATTTGTTCAGCAGAACGAAGGCAATGCGAATACGAATATGCTTATCTTGTTTAAGTTTAAAAGAAATTTCAATTTTATTGAGGTATCATACATGAGAAGCTGTTTTCTCAGAATTCGCCACACTGTCGAATCAACCAATAAATTTAAAACTTTTTAGCACTAGAAACATCATATGCAGAATTTTCATGAATGTTCTGTACGTTTTGTAAAACTAGAACTGCACTGACATCGCTTTCTACTAACTTTGGTTTCTCCGACCGCTTTTTATCACTAACTCTACCCATTTCTTCAAATTCTTATACGAGCCTACGAAATGATTTGACTGAACAAGACCGGTTCTTTAACCCACGTATTTTTCGACATCTGCTTCAAGAGTTGCCATATCATCTGTTGGATATGTATTACAACTGAAGAAAACCAATATGAACTCGTAGCGGCAAAAGTATTTTAACAAGTATTGATTGCCTGTCAGTACTCAAAGCTGCAGTGCGATACTTATTTTGGTGTTACGAAAACTAAGTCACTATAGCAACAAAAATTAAACAACTACCTATATGTAACCAAACTGTTTATATATATAAAACATAGAGCCCTTCGAAATTGGGAACTTACTTTTATATCGGCCTATATACAATTAGCCTTCGGAATTATTGAATCTTTTAAGCTTACGGCGTTCTAACTTTTTTCATTCCTTAAAGATATTCTAATTTGGTTTCATTAGTGTTCATATTTCATTTCCGTAGTCCATAAATATTAGAGCCAAAATTATTTATTTACACGCGTAAATAAAAATGAAATACCTAATATTTCTACTATAACTTTGTTTATACCAATGGCTTTATTAATAATTGGACTATTAAATAATAACATCTATTGACTAAAGATTTTTAGGATAATTAAATTTTTCACAAAACAGTGTTAGTAGAGCAAGTTTTTAAAACGCTGTTTTGTTTTTTCCTCAGAATAGTAACATTGTTGTTGAAAAGCCAAAATTTTAAATTTTATTATGAAAATAGTTTTAGAACTTGGATATATATTTTCAAATCATCTAGTTACCTTACAATATGTATATACGTCAACTACATTATTATACAACAAAGTATTTGTCTCATAAATAACGACATTATCTTCTGTTATGGTTACAAAATTGTATTATATTATATATGTTTCGATTGCCGCATCTACAAAAACATTTGAATTCAACTTAATGTGTTTGTGATGTTTGTTAAGTGCAATTACTTCATCAAAATTTTTTCATATTTTGAGCAGAATTAATTAAACTGGTTTTACAGTATACAATAAAATTTTAAAAACGATTTGCAACCTATCAGACCTTTTTCAGTTAACGGAAGATGTGACGATTGGAAAGAGATTAAATGACTAATTGTGGTTGGGGAGGGAGTCTTGGTTTAAGCAATCCTTGAACGAATTTTTAAGGCTTGTTTCTTTGACTCGCGTTTGACTCGCAGACGATCTGTAATATCGAATAATATTTCCCATGATTGCTCTATCTCAATTCCAAGAAAAAATTTAAGTAAGAACTTTTCTAGTTGACCCTTGAGTACTACCATAAACATCTTAGGGAGTGTAGAATCAGATAACCTCCATTTCGTTAATTCCTGTTTTATTTCTGGATAATCAAGTTTCATGCATGGCAGCAATCAATTTAAGAAGCCAACATTTTTTCAAAACGAACACAGATCGAACGCAGTGCTTTTCCCCTTTCTCGCTTTCCATTATTATTCAAATATTTGGGAATGCGCGTGATAGATACCTTCATAAGAAACATTCATTGACTTAGAAATAAGTTTTAATACAATTCAACGGTTTCATAATTCTCGAAAGCAGACCCAGAATTTAATATAAAACCTATCGGTTTGGAAACATACAATTCACGGTAGCATTCGAAGAATAATGATTATCAAAGGATATCTAGTTTATCTTTTTAAATCTGTTTACCTTTTTATTTCTTTTTATAAAAGTACTTAATGATCACTCGATACTTTCCCACATTCCGACATTCACAGCACAATTACACTTTAATGCTTAACGTGAAATCTCGAAATTAATTACAATTCTAATGGGTTATTTTATTGATAAGATTTCGTAATGCTTTGTTTATGCAAGAAACCGGCCAAGGTTATCTAAATATCAACCTGAACTACAAAATTTCGTTTAGATACTCATCTATTTAACCATTCTTATAATTTTATTTGACATGTTTAAGAACATATCATTATACTGTAATTGTATGACATTTTGTTTCATAATAAAAACACCAGGAAACAAAAAACCTCTTATGTTTATTAATATAATTAGTCAGCATACACTTAAAGAAAAGCTTGATCGCATGTGCCGACTTTCACGAAAAACTAAATCAATATGTAGATTCATGGAAATTTAAAGAATATTTTATAAACTATTAATCACCAAATTTTATATTATTCATAAGTACACAAAGTTAAAGCATGCATGTGTATACATATGCATATGTAGCAACTAAGGTTATGCTTCGACAGTGTAACATTCATATGAATGCCATTAATGCTGTATTCAGATGAGAATGCAGAAAAGAACTCACTAGAAGTCACTTATTTCTAGGGCTGCCAAGTTGAGCGATGCACCGTAGCCATCCGCAACGTTCTTATATAGAGAAAACGCATTTCACATCTAATGATATAATATTATCATAGCTAAAATAATTTTCTAAGTTATTTAAACGATCTGAAAAAGCACTATCATCAGTACATATATGTACATAGTGAATCCTTTCAAATACTATTTAACTTGCATGTGTACGTCATTCAATACTTACAGTGACTCCACTGACGACAATGAGGAATTTTCTAATTTGAATATTCCTTCAAGTATTCCTTAATTGTGAAGAATATGTAAATCTATAAATATTGTACTTTAGCATCTTTTTTCTGATTTTCTTTAATAGCTGTGGTTTATTTCGAATTACATTACAAAATAAAACTATTTATTTGTTGAAAATATTTGGAATAATAAAGCTCTGCCTGTACCATATTTTCAACATGTGAGTTGACCGTGGTGGTTGGAAAATTCTGTGAAATTCTCTAATTCGTTTAGGAGATTGCGAAAAACAACTTTTATTTGAGCAACTAAATCATTTACCTGTCGATAACAATTTCTAATAATACCTGCCACAAGAGGTAAGCATAAAGCTTACACGTTAGATTTATTAAATTACTGTACTTATTTTTAAGAAAGCGATCCATACTTAACACGGTTACGATACCACCATTCATTAACTATTGGTCTGTTGAGAACTGAATGTTGATCAGTGTATTTAGCACTACCTTCAAAGTTCTTCGCTAATACATTTCTATTACCTTTTACTAGCTGGTAACAATGACACTGACGGTTTAAAAGTTTTCGTAGTCTCGTCTACACATAGTCACAGCTTTTTAATATTTAAATCAGATTTCGTTCACAGACACTACATGTTTTGTAATGTTGGTCAAGATGGTAATTTCCATTATTAATTGTAGGTAGCCCAGAATTTACGAAATTCTTTTAGCAAGTAAGGAAAACGGTAAATTTCGAATAGTTATCAACAAAAAATCTGTCATACATTGTACATATTATTTCTCGTGCCGTCGTAAATCTGAAAGTTCTTTTATGAGTTTGCTTATATTAGATTTTCTACTAATTATAGCACTATCACAATCTTCTGACATTATTACGCTATACACGAAAATAGCAATATACGAAATATCACAACCGTTCTAGAACTGACGCGATGTACTAAATTCACACTGTGGTTTAACTAGATACACACCTCCCAAGTTGTGGCGACTCTTGATCTACCACAAAGAACAGCTCTATTTATCTTCCTTCGAAGAAAATGTACTTTCGCATTGATGCCTAATTATTTTTTTACGTTTATATATTTAATGAAATACAAATAAAGTCTATACATACTTAATAGAATTATTACATAATTGGTTGTCATTGGAGAATAAATTAATTTTCCAGTGACATCCTCTCTATATCAATAATTGTGCTTCTAAACAGGCTTTTTTCTATAAAAACTTCCTAAATAAAGTCCTCAAATTTAAGATATGAATGAACTCTGAATAAACAAACATATTTCTTCATTATAATCTGCAATTTTGTAATACATTAATGATTACTTATAATACAACTTGCCACTTACATGATTTTATTAAAAGGAATGTCATTTTTCTATTTTATTAGTTTTCATCTAATATAACATAATTTAATAGTAATATTTGCGTTTGATTTTACACGTTTAGATTACCTTCCGAAAAGTTTTTAAACGTCTCTTTTATTTAGTAATTAATTTAATTTATAGTTCGTTTTCCAATATTTAAATTCTCAGGAGTATATACTTTAAATTCTTGATAGAGATAAAGAATGCTGATGTAAAAGGTATTCCCAAGTCAATTCGTTTCATAGATATGACAAACAGAATCTAGTTTGACTTTATCTTACTGCACTGATAGTATTAATTGTAATTTTATTTCACTAGCAATTTAATGAAATTATCTTGTATTTATCCCAAAATACTCTTAACAACAAAACGAGTCGTTCAACAAAATTTTTCTGTTGGTTTGAATATCTTCTGAATTTGACTACAAGGTCTGGTCACGCTGGCGTTTTCCATCGGCCCAACGGGCGAAAGTTTTCGACAAAAATATTTCTCTGTGTTCGAGGGCATAAATCATCCAATTTTGGAAAATTTTGCTGACTCGCACCTTAATCCTAATCCTAATTTTCCATTTAATAGTAACTATATAAGTATATGCAAACTTTAATGAACCTTACGATTTTACACTTAATGTTAGTTAGTTTTTTTCAGTTTTGCAATGAGGTAATGGTGCTGTTGAAAATTTCGAAACGGTATTATCAAGTAATATATTCTATACTTGAAAAGTTATTTAGTCAAGGAATCTTAGCACTTATCTGCTTTGATTTATTAATACTAAAAAAGTTTAATTATAAATAAAATTCAAAGGCTACTAGGAAAGTTTTACAATACAGCTTTGTTTATTTAATTTTTCAAAGTAATTTCCTCTACACTAAATACACCTCTCCATCCTCCGAAACCAATCCTTAAACCAGTTCTGCCAAGTTTCAATAGGGAGTAAAGCACACTCGTTGTCCCAAGCCCGCAGAAGGTCCTCGTCATTGGAAAACGGCCTCCCTTTTAGTTTCATTTTCACATGCTGGAACAGTGCAAAGTCGCAGGGAGCAAGATCTGTACTATAGGGAGGGTGCTCGAGAAGTTTCAATGCTGTCGTGGTCAAATATTCGGTGCAAGCTTTGGCGCGGTGAGCTGGAGCATTATCGTGATGGAGGAACCAGGTGTCCATTCTAGAGTTTGGCCGCAGGTTCTTCCTAGACCAATGACTTTAGTCAGCCATTGTTCAGTATACCACCTAGCTGTGACTACCTTCTGTGTGTCCAAAACGACGCGTTCCACAATTCCACACAATTTGAAAAATACAGCTATCATTTGTTTCTTTAGAGATCGGGATTTTCTGACAACTACGAGTGTGTCCTCATCATCAAAGAGTCAAACGTTGTTTTGAGGTTTGGTCGGCACTCCGTAATAGCACAGCCAAGTCTACCGGCACCAAGTCAAACGTCGTGTCATCTGCTCTTCAGTCAGTTGATATGGCATCCAGAGAGGACAATGTTTCTTTACGTGCTAATGATCATGCAGAATCGAACAAATTGCTTGCGCATTTAGGCCTGAAGTACCTTCTATCTGTTGGTAGGTCATTCGCCTGTCCTCGCCAAGTATTTTCCTCACAGTACTAACGTTTTCCTCCATAACTGACGTTCATGGCCCTCCCGTCCTCTCGTCATCCTCCCCTTTGGAATTTTCTATACCGCCTGAATATCGTTGTGCGATGTGAACAAACATTACCTAGTGTAAGAGTCATTTCTTCGAAGCACTCGTCTATGTTTAAACCACGCACGAAATTATAATGCAGTACTGCCCTTATCTCATTTCGTGACCACGATGCCATCGCAAGCATTTTACGCTCTCACTGCTAATGAATAACTGAGCCTATCGACATGGCGTGGCGGCTGCTATACACGTATGAACACGTCTCATCATGCAGCAACAAGCAGCTTCCTACGATTGCGTCATATTGCAGAACTTTCCTAGTAACCTTTGTATTGTTAAACCCTGAAAAATTAGCAGAACTCCTAACAAATATAATGAATATTCTGAACTAACAAGTCATATAAATGAACAGGAAGTGTATATTGCTTGTAATGCCTAATTACCTATTGAACGTATTGAATCAGATATTACGGGAAAGTTCAAAACTTTTTGGTAACACATGAGTAATTAACGTCTATTCTCGTTCTAGGTTATATTCTTTATGATGACATGGAAATTACTTCTCCACATATTATTGCTAATACTTTTTCTAATGTTTTCTTTTGTATTTTCCAATACAAGTATGCAAATGCAGTAGTTTCTGCCCTTGACAATTGCTATAACCGACCTAGATTTTTACCTATTTATAGTAATGAAGTATTGAAAAGCATTAAATGGAGACGAGTATGTATGAGAATTAGAAATAATGGATTCCTAAGTTTTTAAATTAAGGATTGAAAAAGTTGGTATTATATGAACCATTTGTTTAATCTGCTGTCCATTTAAACATTTACCGCCCCAGAAATCTCTAAAAATCAAGAAAATTACACACCTGTTCTAAAGAAAGGAAATCGGTTGAATATTTATAATTACTGTTCTACGAGTATAGCATTATTAATAACTTTACCAAACGTCTTATATACCAACAAATCTACTCATAAAATTACAACGCGGATTTATTACAGATAAGGCAAATATTATTAATTTAGCTGAAATAACACTATATTTATGAAGTACTTGACAGTCATTCGCAAGTTTCACCCCACTTAAGTTCTTATTTGGTGTTCCTCAGGAATATAGTTTTGTTCCAAGATAATTTAATATTTATGTTAATGATTTACTCTTGAATCTAGAATGTAATATGTTAGTATACAGATATCATATAGAAATATTTAGTAGAGTGGTTCGCTTGGAAAAATGTAGCGCTTAAAAAATTTACTCTCCATCAAAAATTGGTGTATCAACAGTAAACTAACTATTAGAAAGTATTCAGTTTACCTATCTCTAGCTTAATCCAACAACATTTAACTATGCAGAAAACTAAAGTTAAGGATTTGAATGTTTTGCTTGACCCACATTTGTGCGCTCGTTAGAAGTAAGGTTCAATATGGTCTCTTTACAATGGTACTCGTTCTGTATACATCAACAAATTATTATTGAAAGCGTGAAAAGAATTTTTCTTAAGTATGTTCTTTCAAAGAGTGTACTATAAAATATAAAACCCATTATAGTACACTCCTACAAAAGTCTTATATGTAGCTTTTAACTGAGAACATAAAAATATATAGAATTCGATTTCTGTCTAAGTTGAACGGCAATCTAAATTCTCCAATGTTGTTATCAATATGTTGCTTTGTAATTCCTTCTATGGTTACACGATCTTTCCACACCTTCTTTCTTTTGAAAGATATTTTGTCTGTACAGACGCGTTTCACTAATTTACTTAGTCTTCCTTTATGTTTCTTATAATTGGAAGAACTGAATTTAGACTTTTTAGATTTTCCTTTCGTGTTATTACTATTCATGGTCTTTTTGTTTATGTTCTGCTTGAAAATAAAGATTATCATTTTTATTATTATTAAACTATAGCAGAATTTTTACATATACATACATATGTCCCGATATTTACAATAGCACCAAATTTATGACTTTAACTTACGTTATTATTCCAAAGACTCGAAGTCGATGCCTTCGCTATAGTTTCAGAATTAATATTTAAAAAATAACTTCGTGCTTATTAAGCAGAAAAATTACTACTAATTTTGGAAATGCCCTGAATTTTCTAACTCATTCTTCTCATAATCTTCAATTAAATATATTACTCATTATTTAAGCATTAGTATTCATGGTTACTCTACAGTCAAAGTCGCACGAGTTAAGGGCCCCATATCTTAACTGCCATGATCTCATAGACAGTCATTTACTGTGGTAGCAAACTAAACATTAAACAGCCAAAAAATTTCAAAAACCTTAGTTCCAAATATTTCGAAAGTAAAGTAAAAGAAATTGCCCATAGATAAGGAATATTACAGCATTGAGAAGCTATATTTAATGTATGTACTTATATGTGTTTGTTGTTATGTATAATAGTGATTTCATTGTTTGTTATTCTATTTAATGCATTTGATGTTTCTTTATTGTTGTTTATCAAAAATTTTTATAGATATAACTATTGTATTCTAATACAATAAAGCTTTTACACTTTTTTGTAATTGTCTTTATTACAAATACATTTATTATTATTATTATTTTAGGCTGACTCAAAAAATACTGAGATATGTCTCTATTGATATGTATATACTTCTTCTTCAGCGGAAAATCACTAACCCGTAGGTATTTCTCTTTTATATTTTAGAAGAATTAGAAGTCACACAATCAAGTAAATTCATCGAATACGGAGTTATTCCAACATTTTAATACCTTTATTCCTTAGAAAGTAAACTGTTAATTTGCTATACTAAATGACGGGTTGTCATGGTGTAGTATTAAGTACGTATTTGGAGATATACAAGTACCTCTGGAAAACACTTGGTCAGATACTACTAAGCATTTACTATTATCTGTTTTTCAAGCTTAGCAGCCTTGACTACACTTGTAGGACTTCCCATGAGCGCTCTTTTTTGGTAATCATTAGAGTTTGGTCACCCTCGTGTATCCAGATTTTCTTGGCAGGTTGAAATATCGTAAGTAGAAGTAATTCGATATACTTTTTCATGGAGACGCTTTAAAGTTTCAGCAAAAATTTTAACGCGTTGCCCCTTCATCACGTAAGATCCCCAAAGCGTCTCCTATTTCAATATATGCCAATTGGTGGGGGTTATCTGTCATACGCTATATAGTCAATGTTTTTTAGTGATGATAATAGTTTTTGGTGTATGTACGTTCACTGGTATTGTCCTGTAGAGAATATGGTCCCTTACCAGATTCGTTATATTACTTATGTATACTCGTCCGAAGCGGAACATCACTTCCAAAAGCAGATTGCAAATAATAAGATTTGTTCTTTTCTTTTAAATAGGAGTAATTTACCCTTGAAAGATCACATCACTATTTAAAAGAATATATTGCCATAACCGTAAAAAATGGGACTGGGTCGCAATTCCCAGACGTAAAAATTTCTTGTAAATTAAACTTTCCTTCCTTATTTATATTATTTCTATCTTCACTTTATTAAAATAAAACATTTGAACAAAAACTAAGCGTAAATGAAATATGTTTTTATAGGATTATTTGAGCTACTTCAGGAAGTTTCCTAAAGAATTGCAACTAAAAGTCGACGCAATTTTTGGAAATATCGAAGAGATATACAGTCAAACTGTAGAATTCTATCAAGCATTATTGATGTGCTCGAATGATTATGAAGCCATTGGGTTAACGTTTATGGATTATGTAAGTGTACTACCAAATTTTAGTCATCTAAATAATATGGCATTGTCTTTTTTTCAGAAAAAATTATTTAAACTTTATCCAACTTATATGAAAAACAAACCCAGAGCAGATCGAATTTTGTTGGAAAATTACAAAAGTTTAATAGAGGTAAGTTAGTTGAATTGATAACGGAGTACATAATAATTAAATTTTACTCTTACTGATTTAGGAAAGGCAAAAAAAGTTAAGAGATCGTTTAGATTTGATGAGTTATTTATTAAATCCTATACAACGTTTAGGAAGGTACATTTTGTTAATGGAGAATTTGCAAAAGTCAGTGCGTAGATCTGAATGCTTAGATCCACCTATAGAAATGCTCAAATATAATATGACAAAAGGAAACGATGCCATAGCTGTTGAATCTATATTAAAGGTTCCCGGAAAATTAGATTTATACAATAAAGGTTCCTATGTTGACAGAGAAAAATTTATTATGACTAGGCCAAGACGACAGGAAATTGTAATATTTCTATTTGACGAAATTATTGTCTTTACTGTAGAAAACATTTCTGCGAGAGTAAGTTATTTTTGTAAACCCTTTATATCTCATTATTGTAGCATTGTAGATTTATCAAAATGAAACTGCACTAATGTAAGTTAAACGAGCTAAAATTTATTTATAGACGAGAAACACCGGTATATCGCATACATTTATCTATTTGTTGACTTAACTGTCCTGAATATTATGATAGAGAGTCTTGCACCTAATAATAATATTAACTAATCTTATCATATGTAGAGCTTTAATTCAGTACCAAACGTATCGAAAATATAATATAAGGTAAAAAAATAAACATGAAAAGATTAATAGATTTTGTTTTGGTGTCGAATAGATAAGTACGTTCTAAACGTTGTTGAATAATTCAAAATTTGAAAGCTAATAGAGACGTGTAGTAGCACGCGGTAAGATTCGGACGGGGTCGAGATGCATAATTTTATTTCAACCTGTAAGTTCACTAAAGTTGCTAGTATAGTGTGCATCGTTGGTAAGGGATATATCTAATTATTACATATGTAAAGGCTTTTTCATTAAGAGCAACACATTTTACAATATTACCTCGTTCGTTTTAATTTTAGAGGCAAACGTATTAATAATTATATTTGTACTTCCTAGACAGTAAATTTATTATAAGGGCTACTGTACTGAATGGGTTTTTAGCTAGCTAGAACGCTATTATAAAAATAAGAAAAGATGATAACGGTGTTAATAATTAATAATAAAGAGTGTTTCAAATTGCGCGCTTTTTTTAAGAATAAATAAAATGTAGATAGCGCCCTGAATTTTTCTGGGTATGAGGGCATTTAAAAAGTGTGATGTATGACATTTATAAAAACGGCTTCGTACACGGTACAACAATGCGTTCAAATTGTTGAATTATTTTATGAAAATCAGCGTTCTGTGAAAAGAGTTTTTAGAAAACTACATGAATTTTATGGTTTACATAATCGTCCATTTGAAAGCAATATTGGTCGAATTATTAAAAAATATCAAGAGACCGATTCCGTGGAAGATCAAAAAAGTGAAAAATATAGTCGTAGTGGTCGTTCACAAGAAAATATTGGTTTGGTTCGTGAAAATGTTGCTGAAGATCCTGCAATGTCCATTAGACGATGTTCACAACAACTTGAACTTAGTGGATTTGGTGTGCATTATGGTCAGGTGTAATTGGACCTTACTTCTTTCAAAATGCTGTTGGTGAAGCTGTAACTGTCAATGGTGATCGATATTGTCGAATGATATTCGAACGAGATTCGAATTTTTGTGGCCTGAATTAATGAATATTGATCTAGAGGATATGTGGTTTCAACAGGATGGCGTTACACCCCACTTTTCACACGAATAAATTGATTTATTAAGAGAAAAATTTCCTGGACGTGTAATCTCAAGAAACAACAAGATCATGTGAATTAACACCGTTACACTATTTTCTTTGGGGTTATGTGAAAATTCAAGTTTATAAAAACAATCCACAATCAATTCCTGCTTTGAAAGATGAAATTATTCGTGTAATTGATAAGTCATTGAAAATTTTAACAAAAAAGTAGACGTCTGTGGAGCAGCAAGAGGAGGCCATTTGGCAGATATTATTTTTCGCATATAAATGTCATAACTGATGCTTCAATTACCAATAAGAAGTTTTTGAAAGTGAATGCAAATTATGTGTTCTATTTATACTTTAAGAAGCTGCGAAATTTGAAACACCCTTTAGTTTGATCTGTGTTATTAGTGGAAATAAGGCAACAGTATTGTCCTCGAAAATTTATTTACTAATTTAAATAAAACAAATTCTTAAAGCCTGAATATATTAAATTAAAAAATAACTAATAAACGAGAGTAAAACTTACGATAAATGTATGAGCAATATATTTACATATATAAGACGCTCTAATAAAATGATAAAAAGTTAAAAGCTGTGTAGTAAAATACACAAGGATTAGAATAGAACTAGGTGTCAAATGGTATGTTTATGCGAGCGTGTGTGTGTGTTTATCCTCAGTCAGGATGTTGGGAACTACATATGTACATGTCAGGGACATTTCACTCACAGAACAAACACGTGTTTGGCCTTTGAAAGATGTACATACACATATACCCGCTTTCTGACACATTGAGCCTTTTAAAAGAGAATCAATGGAGTGAAAGGTCAATTCACTGATCATGTTTGAAATGAACCAATGAGAGAAGAGTATAAGCACGCCAAACATTAGAATTTATTAAAAGGGGCGCTATATTAAATATAATTACCAGGCAAGTCGATATTTTAACAGAATAATATATGTGTATTCTGTATGAAAAAAGGATTGAGGTTTAAATTTCTAATTCCTAGATTTTAATTATTAATATATATATATATATATATATATATATATATATATATATATATATATATATGTATATATATGTATATAATTTTAATTATTAATTAATTAATTAATTAATAGACAAACCAAGAGATTTGTCCTTGATATATTTGTTCACCCACTGACGATGTTTTTACAATAATAACACAAGTTTACAAATTCCGGTCAACTTTTGGATCAGAGCAGATGAGAACAATTCTTGACGTTATTTGAGGTGCTGAATTCAAATCCGGGTTTTGTTTTTCAAAATTGGTTCTAGTTTGTGAGTTCGCGCATGTTGGCAGCACTGCGCTATCATAATGACAGTCAGCTGTTGGCGTCGCTAGAAACATTATTTAATTTGTATTTTTAAAGTTTTTTTTTGAATCCAAAACGTGTGAAAATGCAAACAAAGAATTGTAAACTTGATTCAAAGTGTTTTTGTTATGTTTGCGGATGTTATATGATCAGAAAAACTGGCAAAGTTATTACTAATGTGATCAGAAATGCATATTTTTATTATTTTGGTTTCTCTGTATCAAATACTCACAAGCCGTGGATACCGAAATTGTTGTGTAACGCGTGTAGCACAATATTATACAAGTGGTCGCGCGGTAAAAAAGTGTGTTTTTCATTTTCATTGCCAATGTTATGGAGAGAGCTGAAAAATCATGTAGATGATTGTTACTTTTGCTTGATGAATGTCGTCGGTCTAAATGCGAAAAAAACTAGCAAAATATAAATATCCTGAAGTATCATCAGTGTCTACGCCAGTTCTCCGTGCGAGCAAGGATCCCTTGCTCGACCGTGAAGGACCGGCTTTTGAGTACTTGACCAAGTTATTGCCCAAATTGTTGTAGGCCAAAATCAAAGAGGGAATATCTGTCGGTCCTGATATTCGAAAATTAATGGCCGACACAAACTTTACAAAATGTTTAACGCCCAAATGAAGCAGCAGTATGGGTATTATTTCAAGATGTTATTCACAACTTTCTCGGTAACCGCAAATCCCCGGATTTCAAGAAGAAAATCGGCAGTTTGTTGCAAGATTGGAACACGAATGTCTCTCAAAATACATTTTCTGCATTCCCATCTCGAATTTTTTCCTGAAAACTTGGGTGATACAAGCAACGAGCAAGGAGAGCGACTACACCAAGATTTGGCGAAAATCAAAAAACGATACCAGGGATTTTGGAAACAGTTTTGGTTGCTTAGATCAAAAACCGTGTATACTTATGTAATTTCGTATTTCAATCGAATAGTTGAATTATATTGTATAAATAATTTGAAAACATGATAAATAAAATTATTATATATGCGAAGTATAATAGTAAAATAAAATACAGATGTCCTAAATTTGAATCCTAGTTACCGAATCTGCTCTATAATAAATATCTTGTTGGCATCTAGGGCAAGATTTTTTTTCGTAAAATTCACTACAATTTGATATGGAAATACACAAGGAATTTCCTTTCCTGAATATTTTTAAATATATAAAAATACAGACAGCACATTCAAAACCAGAGTGAGAAAGCCAACACACAATATTTGCATTTCGGCACTAATTATCCTCACTGTGTTAAAATTGAAGTAGTCAGATACTTATATAGCAGAGCATAGAGTATATACACGAACGTAGAAAATAATATGAAAGAACTACACAAAAAAAGTGTTGTCGCAAGAAAATAATAACACAGATTGAGGATAATGAACAATCAAAAGAGAATGTGTATACAATGGTAATACCATACATCAAGAGCTTGTCAAAAAAAAGATCAAGAAGATAGGCAATGATTAGAACAACTATAAAAATTTTGAACATAAACAGGCCGATTCTAATGAAAACAAAGCCTGATAACGAGAATCAGAACTAAAACTATCTTTATAAAATATCATGTAGATGTGGGCGACTATATATAGCAGACGCCTCAAAGTTAGAACTAACGAACACCCAAAAATGGTACGGCAAGAGGAAACATGCTTGATGGGAAGGACATAAAATCCAGGGAACGGAGCTACAATCCTGGCGAAGAAGAACATTGCATGACGGGTAAGCCTATGAAAACAGCATACATGGCCACAACAATAAATTCCATAACTACACAAAGCCTTCAGATTAAAGATGTATTGCTCTCTATAATTCGAATAGATAGACAGAATAAAAGATTCAAGAATTTCAAATCAAAAATCTTTGGCGCCAGTAGAACAGTGTAAGTATGAAAAAGATGGTTACTGCATATACAATATATCTGTAACATAAATACAGATTTCAAAAAATAATTTCTGTTTTCGTGAGAACTTACTGGGCTATAAAAATTAAACATATCGAAGCTGCGTTAAAACCTCGCACAGAACCAATATTTAAAAAAAAAACTTTTCGCTACAATTCGCTACAACGATAAACAATTGACATATTTGGATCTTCGTGAACACTTTGACGTATAGCTGCAATATTGTCTTTGCCTGTCCAATTCAATACATCACAGGCACTAGAAATGAATAGGATTATTCGAATAGTTGCAAAAGATGTTCAATTTTTCTTCGACTTGAGTGATTATAACGAAAATTGGAACTTGCATCTGATTAATTTATAAATATTGTTTAAGAGTGTACCATTTCAAAAACGAACACAGTAAGACTGCCATTTTAGAGAAATCTTAATTTACAAATACTTCGTCTCTAATGGAAAACTCTTTACATATCAAAGTAATATTATGAATAGTATCATTTTTTTGTTTTTTAAAATAAATTTGTTTGGAATTGATTGATGTAATTTCGTAATTGACTCATTTCAACTAGTTAAGCTTATTTCTGGTAGTATCTAGGAGCATTTATGAAAATTGTTTAATTGCCTATTGTTGTTTTGATGGTCATTGCTCTCTGCCAAGTGAATAGGACTCGAAAAGTGTCATTATTACTAAAAATAAGTGTATAGTTCAAGTTCAAATAAAAAAAGTAATGGATTGAAAGACAGTGAATGTTCTATCGATTTGTCCTTGATTTTTTAATGATTGTGTAGTGTATAAAACACAACTTAGTACAATACAATGTAATGCCACTTAAAAGTACAAGGGTAAATTTACAATAATTTGTTTTATAATTGCATGGGCAGTATAATTATTACACGACTGTTTATTTTTTAGGGCGATGTGCATACCACATTCACTTATGTTTCGAGCATAGACATGAACGATCTATCCATAACAATTGTAGATGGTGAACTGCAGACGTTTGAACTAAAAGATTATCCGAAATGTAAAATTAATAAAGAAGAGGGGCTTTTTGTATTTGAAGCGAAAGACAAGAAAACTAGAGACAATTGGGGAGCGCTGATTCAAGGAAAACTTTGGGCTCAATTGGAAAAATTCAAAAGTAAGGATTCCTTTATTAACAAATTTGTTATTTCATCTTTTAGAAAGTTTATTATTAAGTATATTTTGGAAAAATTTAAATTGTGTATATTGCATATTGGCAATATTATGACCAATTGAAATGAATGATTAATTTCTAAATGGTTCCATTCCATCTGCCTTTTTTAGAATACACGCATACATTGTTAGACAATGCTTTATTTTTTTTATTGTTGTGTATATATTGTCGATGTTACATAATGTACTACTTCAGTATGCCAGGTAAATCTTATAATAGGCAAGTTATAATTGTGTGAATGTGGTTTCTAGAAAGGCTGTTAACAAATTAAATTTAGTTATTCTAATTTGTAGAACCTTTTACACTGTATACGCATTAAAAAAATTTTCACTCGTTGTCTGATATTTAGCGCATATATTCTTTAATGTCTTATTTCCTCCCTCAATATGGTCCGAGGGCTGAATTATTACCTCTTAATTATTTTAATAATAATAATAATTATAGTATTTGCACGTGGTGGTGTGTAAATTATTTATTACAAGCGCTGTAATAAATGTAAATAAGAAAAGAAGCTAAAGGAGTTAATAATTAATAATATTTTGACTTATGATGATACATCAGAGATTCAGGACGTATGTCAAGCTGAAAGAACGATTCCTAGCGGAAACAAAACAAGAGAATAACCCTTAAAATTTTATTTACTAATTTAATTTAATCGCAAATGCTACGAGGGAGCGTTTTTATATTCGCGGAATTAGCGGGTTGTAGAGGGGTGAGTAGGCGCATTGGGGGCGCGGCCTGTGCAGCGACTCATCATTAGTATAAATACGAAGTTTCATTGTTATTAGACAGTTAGTCTTTGAGCTATCGTCAACCAAGTAACATAATCAGGAGTGAAAACTGAAATATGGAAAAAATCGAATATCGTGCCGTTATAAAGTTCCTTACCAGGCAAGGAAAATCAGTCGCAACCATAATGAATGAGATGTCATTGGTTTACGGCGACTCTTGTCCAGGAAAGCCATGGTGTACAAGTGGCATAGTTTATTTAACCAAGGAAGGGAATCCCTTGAAGACGACCCGAGGCCGGGCAGGAGCATTGAGGTGACCATGCCAGCATTTATCCAAAAAGTTGAACAAATTGTACTCGAAGATGCTCGACTAAAGAAGAAACAACTCGCAGAAATGGTTGGAGTATCCGATACAACAATTTTTAAAATCCTACACGATCATCTCGGCATGTCTAAGGTCAGCGCAAGATGGGTGCCGAGAATGCTCACGCCGCCGCAAAAACAACAGCGCGTAGAGTGTTCGCGTGCATTTTTGGACCTCTGTAATGAAGACAAGGATGGTGTATTGAGTGGACTTGTTACTGGAGACGAAACTTGGGTTCATCATTATGAACATGAGTCCAAACAAGACTCCATGCAGCGGCATAAAAAGGGCACAGCACCTCCCAAGAAATTTAAAGTGTCACAATCAGCTGGGAAACTCATGGCAACGGTATTTTGGGACTCGGAAGGAATATTGTTGATTGATTGTAAAGATAAAGGTGTTTCTATAACCGGAGAATATTACGCTTCAATATTAGAGCGACTAAAAGAAGCCATTAAAGAGAAAAGACGGGGAAAATTTACAAAAGGTGTTCTGCTTTTGCACGAGAACGCGCCCGTCCACAAGAGCCGCTTTGCGTTAGCTGCCCTAAATTAATTGAAAGATGTGAAAAATGTATCCGTCTTGCAGGTGAATATATTGAAAAAGAAAAATAATTTGGTTTTTTCATTTCCACCCCTTGTTCCCCATTCGGCGAATATAAAAACGCTCCCTCGTACTTTAAAATAATAAGAGTGAAGCTTCGAAATATAATGTACAAGAATTAGAATAGAAGTAGGTATTGAACGATACGTGATGTATTTGTATGTGTCTGAGTATATCTATCCTCGGGCAAGATGTACATATATGTTTCACGATCACGAAATAAATCCCTTTGAAGCTACATGTAGTGACATGTACGAGTTACGGTAAAAACTTCGCTCGCAAAACAAGTACGTGTTTTACCGTGGAAAGATATATGTATTAGTCCTGATCGCGGCTGAAAAATTAAGAAGACTGGATAGGCAAGCCAAAAATTATAATGAATTAAAAAGCGCGATATATTGAATACAATTTGCAGGTATATAGGTGGATAAGTTAAGCAGAAGAATTGGTGCGTATTCTGTGGGAAAAAGGATTAAAGTTTAAATTTCTA
Organism: Dermolepida albohirtum; assembly: GCA_031893035.1. NCBI lineage: Eukaryota > Metazoa > Arthropoda > Insecta > Coleoptera > Scarabaeidae > Dermolepida > Dermolepida albohirtum. Next base: position 85,630 of record JAVIWB010001056.1, read on the forward strand.
ATTGCACTACTATTCTAAGAGATGAACCTACGTGCCGAGAAATGCTCGTTCTTGGAAAATAACCACCGATGGTTTATTACGGTTCTCTGGCAGTAATACGTGACTCCAAAAACAGGATTTCCCATTGGAATATTCGTATCTTAATAATAATGATTTTGATATTTAAAATCGAATTATATTTAATTTAAATAATTTAAAACATGATAAAAGAATTATTATATATACGAAATGTAACGCTCTAAACCACGGAGAAGTGCGATATTCGAATGTATTAAATGCCATAAATTTCATTATGGAAGCAGATAATTAAAAATAGATCTAATTGCATATAATTATGCGCTTTTATAACTGAAAAATTCTAATTTTTACTGTTTATATCGCAAACACATTGAAAAAATTTTTGAAAACAGTAACTGCCCTCTGATGGGATTTTAACTCACGATTTCATGTGTGCCGGACAGGTGTCTTGATCATTAGACCACAGACAACTATAACATAATCAAACCATAAATTACATTATTTAAGTATTTGATATACTATACGTTTTCAAAATGCGATTAATCTGTCTAAATTAAGACAATTTTAAAGTGAAGCCAATTCAAAAAGGAACGTATTGTCCCTCTAATTATAACTATTTTAATTTAATATATTGCACAGAGGTTAGTAGTTTTATATTACGTAGAAACCTAACAAGTTACTTCTTTGCTAAACAATTTACAAACTGATATAAGAATCTAGAATTAAAACTTGTAGACCTAATAAATGAAGAATTTTGACAATATTTTCTTCCAGACCAAAGTAAATCGTATAAATCCGTTTCAAGAGCGAACAGTACTCCACTATCAAAAACCAGCAAATATCACAGAGAAGATTCTTGTACGTATTTAAAAATTTTTGCTATTTCCAGATATACATATGTCTAATTTTAGATATGCCATCGGCTTCTACATCAGTTTCTAGGGAAAGCAGCACTAAATCAAAAAAAGACACACAACCCTCAGGTAAGTCAAAAATTAATTAGAATGTATTTCTTTTGAGTTTAAAATTGAAAATTTCATGAATAATTTATAGATAAAAATGAGGCAACCACGTCAAAACACAGAGCAAATGGTCCTAATGCAAAATCAAACAGCCTATCAGGTTAGTGAATTTCTGTGCGTATATATTGCTATTGATATCGTTTACTATATTTTGAAGCAATTCCTATTTCGCTAAATCTATAATCTTGTCCTGGTTAAGTAATATCTGGTAGAATCTTTAGGATTACTAGTGAAAAGTCGATTTATTTTTATAATTTGTCAGTTACAATGGAAATGAATTGTGGGCTATTTCCACATTATAAAATTAACGATTTAACAGTCTGATGTCAAATTGTTTCTATATTAACTCTTGAATACCGAAACTATATATATTTACGTAAGTAGATTTTATTATCGGTTGGAAAATCTCTGATAATTTCCAAGCACACACTCTTTTCCCACCCTTTATGTCTTCAATAATTTCTTCACGACTTCTAAAATATATCGCAAAAGTTTATGTAATGCTAATAATAATATACCTTTATTGTCCAATAGGTAGGATATTCACTTACACGACAATAATAAATATAATAAATAAAACTTAATTTGTGAAACTGCGAAATTATAAAAAGGAAAACAAAATACTAATTTAAACTCATCAAAAAGGAGTTTATCTGCATTTCCATACATAACTGTTAAAAAGTCCACGCTGTAATATGCCAGTCCTCGTCCTTGGGAAATTGAAAGTGCCCCCAAATCTGACCTCCCTTGTTAAAAATTCGCATTGAATTTGGTTGTGTATCAAACTCCGCTGTAATTTCGCAGTGTTTTCTTTTTTCAGTCCAAATAGGATGTCATATTGTGCTGCAGAAATAATTGACTCGATGCATAAACTCATTGTAGTAACCTAAATCTTTAGTCCTTTTCCACACATGATGATAATATGCCTTTGTTTTAATATTTGATTGGATTTTCAACGAGAACCACAAAGAATAATTAAATATAGTTGTTAATTTTGATGATTCAATAAAGAGTAAGTAGCGGCGTAGAACTCATTCTAAACTTGCCTCTATTTACATGTCTCTCGAGAAAAAGCTAGTCAATTTCAATCAAGGATAGAATTAAGGTAAATGTAATCGACATTAGCAAAATCTATATTCTAAGTTAGATGCAGGAACTATAGACGATTGAATTTTATCAGGCAATCGAATATTATAATCGGAGGAGGATAATGTTTAGCTTCCGGCACCATGGACTACTAGTATTATCAAGCATAACACTAGTCCTAACGTTAAATAGAACTAAATCTAAAACTCTATTATTAGAATTTATGATAGTAATTAAATTGATTTGACTGGGTAATATTCATCAAGCAATCTAAAATTCTAGTTTTATTACAGGCTGAAATGTAAATAATGATAACATCCAGTATACTAAAATCATCGACAAGTATAATAATCAAGAATAAAAGCATTCAACGGTAGGATAAATATCTCTAATTCATTCCAATCTATATAAGAACGAATATAAACGGTAGCAATCACAAAAGAAGTGTTGCGCAAAGACATCTGCTGGTTGGGCCTGTTGAACTTACGTATAGTTGTAGGAACAGCTTCAGAAGAAGAAACAGTTACCTCGATGGGACAAAATCGCATCTGTTTTGTGGGATGAAACTCAGCGAGTCAAATAGGCTTAATATTTTCCTAAGGCATGCGCAAATCAGAATACCAGAATATTTTTAACCAAAACTGTATCTTGTTTCACTTGTTTCGATTTTGTAGAACTAGTTTTAGTAGAACCAAAATTTACAATATTACAAGAACATTTATTTCCCTCGATAACTTCTAAAATGATCTTGGTAACCGTCAGAGATACAGACTGAGCGTGTTTTATTATTGATCTTATAAAAGCTAAGTTGCCTTAATTTGGTTATATCTGTTATTAATAAAGTATGATGAACATTGAAAAGATGCTTACTTTGGTTGAAATGGAAATATTAGAATTTTTTTAAATGAAATTAAAATTTTCAAGGAAAAGTATATTTTCACAAATTCAAGCTAAATTTTCAAATATTGATTTGTTAATGTAAGCAACCGACTTATTCTTTAAAACCATATAAAATACTTATTTGTACGATCTATGACTATGTGACTATCATGTAAAAAAAATTTAACGTAACTGGAACCAGTGCTCTTGAGGAACCAAAGATAAGTCCAGTCAAAATGTAGTCTATGTATCGCGAGATACGTGGTTACAGGGCAATGTAGTATTTAGCGTTTCCCTAGAAGCACCTGGTGCAACTCCACCGTATTTAACCTTACTTAAGTAAGGTTAAATACAGGGTAACAGACTGTTACCTTTCTTTGTGACAACAGAATAAGAAAAGTACCTCGCAAAAACTCATACACAAAAAAGTAGAAAAAAGTTCTAAAGTTGTCATGGGATACCAGAAAAACAATAGATCTGAAAAGGTCGTAGTGGAATAGGGCTTACGAGCGCCTTAATTAGTCTTAATCTTAATAGATAAGATAAATAATTTCTATTTATCAAGGAAAAACATACAGGCTGCAGTTTCCAAAGTTTCTCGTTTGGGACCTCTAATGTTCTATATTTACATAAGTGACATTACTAGTATTTTCCTTGGTAGATCGTCATCGTTTTCGAACTTCAATATCACTACACATCATTTACAAGAAACACCTTCGCCATATTTTGATTACAATGTCTCAGGTACATTTTTAATTGAAGTTCAGAAGGTTAGTTAAGGACCTAATAATGGATGGTAGACATATTCGACGATCACGTAAACTGTAGTTAATATATCAAGTAGGATGTTGGGATTCGTAATAAGGACTTGTAAATATTTTTCGTACCCTACCCAAGAATGAATAGTATTTTAAATGTGTTAGTGCGCACTTTAAAAAGCGGTGAGATTTTCTTGTGAGAATAGTAGAAACTATAAAACACACTTTTGGGAAGTTCAATATATCGGCAACCCAACTTGTAATGTTGATTACAGATGGGGTTCAAATATGGTTAAAGCTGGAAAGTTACTAAAACAATCTTATCCTCAATTGCTTCATTTAACTTGTTTGCTCCATACATGTCATCTTGCAGCTGAATTTATTAGAAACAGTTATCCAAAAGACCAATTTATAGTTTCTATCAAAAAAGTTTTTATTGAATCTCCAAAGCTGTTTTGTATTATGAGAAACTTTTACACAGTATTAAATCTTGTAAGTTAAATTTAAATCCGCAAGATGCTCCAGCCGTTTCAGTAAGTCAGTGGCTGGTTTCAGATTCCGAAATTCATACTTAAATAGAGCAAATTTCCGAAAACTATTCAATTCTTTTAGATACTTTTTCCAAATTAGAGAATAGCAAGCTGTCATTACATGAAGCTCTAAATATAGTATATTACCTCAAAGCCTCGTTAGGAAAGCTAGCAGATAGTATACAAGATTAACAACCGATAAATTGTGTGCGGTTGTAAATAAGAATACCGATTTTCAAACTATAGTGCGTATAGACAAGAGTTTAACTGAAAACCAAGAGTGAGAATATGATGCGAACGTCCTTTTTAAATTCGCGAACATCGCATCACTAGAGGCAGAGCGCTCCTTCTCCAAATACATAAACATATTTTCACCGCGCCGTAGGAATATCACTGTCAGCACTGGAAGGCATACTAATGACACAATACTACAGCGAATTTTTGCGTGACGCTATATCAACAACACAACAAGAAAACTAAAATAGTAAGTAATTACATTTATTATTTTTAATATTGGCTAGTAACTGAGCCATACGTTACTGCGAAAGCACTGGTTTCTGCAGCCTTAGTTAATACTCTATAAAATTATCAGCGGTCACATCGTATTTCGATTTCTTGTGCAGAATCACATTTTACAATCGTTACGGGTTCGAATTGCCAGTTATGCCCTTGTTCTTGCGGCAACTCTTTTGTACTTAGAATGATGGACACTTTCAGCAGTATATGTATCGATGTTGACATATTCATTACCAAGCTTCAGCTCTTTCTTCCTGTTTCCTTTCTCTATTGTTTTAATGTGGTTACAAATGTGTACATTAGTGCATATTAATCCACAGAATTTATAGTGAAAAAGCCTGTTTTTATTTTATGTATAATAAAATGAAATAGATATAAGGAATAAAATAAATAAAATAAACATAGTAAAAAAAATAAGTAAAATAAATAAAATAAGTAAAATAAATAAAATAAATGAAAGTTATTCTCAGCGTCTAATTTTTTTCTTTGTTACAGAAGATAAGAAACAACTAGACAAATCGAATGAAAAATTCAGACGAAAGACAAGGAAACCTAAGAGTGGTAAGTCATATAATACATTATTATATTCATGTTCTTAATACTTCCGTTTAATTTACAGATAACAAACGGTCCACTAGATTTTACACCGACCCTCAAAATTTCAAAACTATGTAGTATTATTTCCAAAATTCAAATAATGTAACTGTTTATGATCAGTATTTATTAATAATTCCTTTTATATTTATTATTTGTGTTTAATAAAAGATCGTGTTATATTGTGTTAATGTGTTAAATTTTGTTGGTGACGAACTATTCGTTTCCTCTTCGAGGAAATGGTCGGACATTCCATTCTGCACTTCTTTGCAGAAGAATTAGTTAAATATGTTGAATTCTTTGACGTATTTTCTTTTTCTTTTAAGTAAGTCGTATTAACGAAAAAAGCATTTATTTCTTGTGACAACTAAGGCTAAAACATGTAGAAACGATATCTAACTTTCTTAAAAAAAACTAAGAGCTGTATAAATATGAACTATTTTCTTTGGAAGGAAACCTCTACGAATGTCAAACACGCTTGCGAATTTTTGTGTAATATACGACGGCTGTTCTGAAAAATTGTAATTGCAAATGAATTTCGGGATTTTGAAAAACCATAATTTTGGTGTTTCAAAATAATCTTTTCTTGCAAAAATACATTTGTTCGCTATTTGTAATAACATATGGAGATCGTTGGGTACAATACTTGAACTCTATATTCAATGAGTAACTAGATGGACTATAGACTGGTGAAAGCAAATAATTATTAAAACTAAAGGAAATCTAAAAGTTGTAGATCTGTCCTATAATTACCCGTTGTTAACGAATTTCTAATGTTGGTACAGATATCTAAACAACATATTTGCCTGTTTCACAGATACTAAAAACAGCTGAATAGTTTTCTCGCCCTTATTAACGGTTTGCTCCCGAATATAAAATTTATATTTGAAATAGAAGTTAATGATACTTTAAAACTTTCTAGATTTACATCTAAAAATAATAATGGCTTAGAATATGCAGTTTATTAGAAACCTACCCACACAAGTACTACCATACATAATCCTTCCTGTCATTCGTTTAATCGAAAAATATCATTGTATAATAGTATGATTATTTGCCATTCCCCTTACCACTTGCAATTTTCAAAAAGAAAAAAATATCATAAAATAGATTGCTCTTAACAAGGGTTATAAGACCGACTTAACTGATAACTTGCTGAGTAAAAAACAACATAAAATGCCCTATGAATGATATACCTGACTACACAAAATCCAAACAAGTATAATCTAAAAATAGAAATAAACATAAAAATGTGACAATTTATTAAATAGGCCAATGGAATTGAATCATTCCCCACTGCTACAACGAACTTCCTTGTATCCTCTATTTTGACAATAGTTAAGCTGACTAGAATATATTGGGTCTGGGAAAAAGTTCGTGGCGTTTTTCCCGATAGATGGCATTGGTTGCCGATAACTAAAGAACAACAAGTCACAGCGACACCACCGAGGGCTCGTTTTTTAGATGACCTTCCGAACGTTAGTTTGAGCGTAGAAACATTGTAATCGGTGCAGTGGTTGGAAAGTTATTCGCACTTGAAAATGGAGAAGAATAATGAGAAATTTCGCTATATTCTGCAATATTATTATGATAAGGGGAAGAACGCTGCGCAGGCTTGTGATAAAATTTGTGCTGTGTACGGTGAAGGTACTTTATCGAAATCTGTTGCGCGGAAATGGTTCGCTCGCTTTCGTTCTGGAAATTTCAATGTGAAAGATGAGTCACGCTCCGGTCGTCCAATCACTGAAAAATCTGATGAAATTCTTGAAAAAGTCCAACAAGATAAGCATATCAGCAGTGTCGATATTGGCATGGAGCTAGGCATTGACCACAAAACTGTTTTGAACCATTTACACAAAGCTGGTTACAAAAAAAGCTTGACGTATGGGTTCCTCATGAGTTGAGCGTGAAAAACATGATGGACCGAATTAACATCTGCGATGCGCTGCTGAAACGGAATGAAATCGAGCCGTTTCTGAAACGTTTAATAACCGGAGATGAAAAATGGATTACGTACGATAATCGGAAGCGTAAAAGATCGTGGATAAAGGATGGTGAGCCGTCACAAGCGTTCGCTAAGCCAACATTGACGCCAAAAAAAGTGATGCTGTGTGTATGGTGGGACTGGAGGGGAATCGTCCACTACGAGCTACTTCCAACTGGTCAGACGATTGATTCTCAACTCTACTGTGCACAACTAGAGAGATTACGCCAGGCGATTGAAAGAGAACGGCCCGAATTGATTAATAGGAAAGGTGTTGTCTTCCATCATGACAACGCCCGACCACACACTTCTTTGATGACCCGTCAAAAATTGAGAGAGTTTGGTTGGGAAGTTTTGATGCACCCACCTTACAGTCCGGATATAGCACCCTCTGACTATCATCTGTTTCGATCTCTGCAGAACTCTCTCAATGGAATTAAGTTGGTTTCAAAAGAAGCCTGTGAAAACTACTTGATTCAGTTTTTTGACCAGAAACCACAGAAGTTTTTCACCGATGGGATCATGGATCTACCAAAAAAATGGCGAAACATTGTCGATAATAATGGAGCATATTCGGTTTAAATGAATTCGTCCACGCGCCATGCGGGGACCAGTTGAATTTTACTGAAAAAACGCCACGAACTTTTTCCCAGACCCAATATATTCTGTTTGTTGGACTTACCATTCAATTTGAACAAGCCACAGTATGGGCGAAACAATTGTTACTATTATCTAATAAAGACATTTTGTGAAAATTACACAACTGAGTTTTTGTTTTTAATTTTATTATGGATTTCCATCAAATAAAGGACGCATCATTTAATTAAACTAATTATTCTTGCGTCTGTAGCGGAATTGCATTGTCAAAATGTATCAAAATTCATTGCAAAATAATTCTTTTGCTATAAGTACATAATTTTTCAGTTTTTAGGAATACAAGCTTACGATATTAATCGGTATTTACAGCTTTACAATCGACAAGAGATATAACTGTATCTAGACCCTGAAGAAAACAACAATCATTTTCTTATTTAGACCGCTATAACTTTTGTTGAATTCTCCTCATTCTCGAACACCCAAATAATTGATGGCTGTTTTGTTTCAGCGTTTCACTTGCATAGGCAGGATTCATCGCTCGTAATAACTCGAAACTTTTCTGTTTTTCGTCTTTGTTTTTTTATTAGAAAATTATCACCGATTTTCCAACTTACAGACTTTCTGTATATAAATTCACTAAAGCAATAATAACAAATTCTTGCTATTGAAAGATTATTATTAAGAGTTGTCACAGAAGTTTGATAACTGTAGTTGCATAATAAACTTGGTTTAAAATCGCAAAAGTCTCGAAAAATATTTGTAGTTCTGTTTGCTTCCACTTTAATTAAACAAAATTGTCAAAAGAGTAGGCTATCAACTGATGCAAATATTTTCGTTTTTGTCCGGATCAGTAGTTTTTAAAAATTGTCAAAACGTCCCTTGTACATTTAGTTAGTTTTACTACTTCTTATTATTATTTTTTGTTTAATTTAATTTGCGTTTTAGAGTTTATGCAAACATTAAAAAATTAAACATTTAGTGTGTGTCAAGTATCAGTCGCTTTATCTAGATTTTCAAAGTAAAGAATTGTAAAATTATTAAATAGTTTGTCGGCTTAAGATCCTTTTATATTGTATTGAATATATTACAGTTAACATACTGGTTGTACTATGAAATTGAAGTATTTACTTGGTATAACTTCATATATTAACATTCAGAAATATGGTGTAATAATATAATTCTGTTTAAAGATATTCAACTATTCCAAGCTAATATTTTATAGACACTATTCCTTTTTAATTATATTATTTTATTTCTAAGGGATATTTATTATAATATTTCAAGGATAAACTAGTTAAAGAATATATACTTCGCAAAATAAAACATTCCACAGATTTTTTAACAAAATATAAAATATATTGTTACCCGATGCTTCCAGTTTTATACACTATCTTAGACAACTTAAGAAACAATTGCACAGGTAAGAGCAGATATTGTTTTAATCTCTATTATGACTATATGATTTTTAGTTGCCTTGGTTCTTTAGTTCTGACTCTCCAAATTTTTGGAAACATGAAAAAGCAGCTTGATGATCAGGAAAACGTCGAAAGGATGTTGAAGACTACAGCAAAATCCAGAAGATTTACTATTCAAATTTTATTACAACCGCCCTAAAATTGATTCTAAAGAATCACAGAGTTTATTCTTTTGATTATGGTAATAAATGATACGAAAAAGGTGTTCTAGTTTGGTAGACATGGAAAATCAGTTTTTACTTTTCTTCAATAACAATGCTCAATATTATGCTTTATTCGTTAAAAGAAGAGAAATTCGTAATGAAAATAGCACTGTTGTCTTAATTACAAGAGCAAGAAGAGCACTTATTTGGAAAAATATTTACATGTTAAGTAAAGTACAATAATATAAGTGATAATCAAATATGCATTGTAATGCAACATGATTTTAGGCTTTGTAATAATCTGGGATTTGCAACCCATAAAACAAATAGAAATAATGATGAAACTGTAATATACGAATAAATCGTGTAATATTTCAGGAAGCTTAGCGACGGAAATCATTTGAGATCTTCTCCGACAATGAAGTTTTTAGATGTGAGTTACACATCCAAAACACCTTTCAAATAGATTAAATATGAACACGTTAAAGCAATTATCAGGTTTTCTATATTATCAAGTACCATTTCTGATCAATGGAGAACAGCAAGAATACTCCAGTACACAAAAATTCTTATAAATGCTGAGCAATGCAGACTGAAGCTTTACTAGAAGATATTGTATTCTATACGTTTTAGTAGAACTTTTCGGAAACACTCTTGCACTCACAGACGTCTGAATGGCAATGTTCAGACGTCGCATTTTTGGTGAAAAAGTCTTTCATGAAGCTGTCAATGCAGAAAGGTATCAAACTCAAATTTTGGACGTTTTTGATCCAATCTCTTAAATTTTTACTTGTTTGGATACTTCAAAAGTAAAATTTTTCAAAATCGTCAGAATAATTGGAAAGAATTTCAAACAGCCATAGGACAAGGAATTGACAGCATCAATGAAAATCTACTAGAAAGACTATTTGATAATTTAAAAAGAAGAGTATATTTATATTAAAAATGAATAATTTGAACACACATTGTAAATATAATTCTAATTGCTGTTGAATACAATAGCTTTAATGCTTATTATGTTAGATATAAATCTCGCATTGTGTTTTAGAGAACTTTTTTGTTTCAAGTAATACAGTTCATTAAAAATGTATTTAAAATATCTTTCTTATATTTTTTTTCAGAAAATTATTATTTTTATTAATAAATTGTTATTGCGAATACCAATAAAATTTATTTTACCACTATAATCTATTTTAAACGCCATTGAAGGTTTAGCTTCTGGAACCAAGTTGCAACCAAGTTGGAACCAATTTTGAAAAGTCGGAAAGTCATATTGTCATTAATCACTAAAAATCACTCTGTATTTCAATGATATTAATCTTCATCAATTATTGTACTAACTTATGTGTTAAACAAAATCAATTAAAAAAAATAAGTATTTGAAATGTTAGACAAACGCGTCCGAAACTTTTCAAATGTTATGTAAAAGTGACAGTCTTCAATAAGAACGTCAATATCATCGATGATCCACGAAATTTTGTGCCGGTGATTTTAATCATAACTACGTTGCTCGGTTGTGGACATCTAATGAGGTTTATATCAATAAAATAAAGACCTAGTCAACGCCCGGAAAATGACGTAAAAGATTTCAGAAACGTTAAACATCCATTTTTAAAGACTTCATAAGCGCATGAACATATACCAAAGCGCCCTATATTTGAGTTGCTAATGAACTCATGACAGCGCGTATAAATATCTGCAAAATGCTTTTACGTCAGAAAAACAATCCTTCTTCGAAACCACTGATAATTGGGAATGATAAATGGGTTGCTTATAACAATAGGAGGCGAAAACTGCCTTGTACACAAACTGTAAGTTCTCCTCAAATGTCATCGAAGGAAGAATTCATTGGACGAAAATTATACTCTCAGTCTAACGCCACATATGTACTGTCAACAATTGGATAGTGTAAATGAATCCATCATTCAAAAACTTTCGGAGTACATTAATCGTAGAAGAGCGATAATTTATCGTGACACCACACACAAGTTTAATTACCCGTCAAAAACGATTGAATTTGCGATGGGATGAACTATCCCACACACCATGCTTGCCTTCAGACTTCTATTTGCTTGTTCCTCTTTAAATCTCTTTGCATGGTTTAACGTTCGACTCACATGAAGATATGAATCAGCACTTTGTGAAGTTATTCAACTGTAAACAAAGCATGGGAGATCTGTGAGCGAGGAATTACGAAGTTCACCTTTAGATGGTTAAATGCTATAGAAGAAAATGGGAAAATACTATTGCGTGCTGTTTTTTATATTAATGAATTACCTGAAAAACAGGAAAAAATAAAGCATGATCTTATAAGTAACCCAATGTAATGTAATACCAGAAATAAATTAACTTGAAAAGAAAATCTTAGTAACATCTGATTTAGTAACAATATTTTGTACGCTTGTTCCATAAATAACAATCACATCATATTTAGGAAACAGAGGAAGGGACTTACTCGTCTTTTATCAATTTTTGATACATATTTTTATATAGGATTAACTTTATCGGAGTTGTGTAGATTAGTGTCAAATTATGTAAAAATGTCTAAAATAATTACGTATTATTATAGTTGAATACGACGTTTATAGATAAATAAACGTTTAAATCCTAAAATTAATTTTATTTTAGCTCGAAATAAGATATTTTTTGCGACTTCGTTTAATCCATTCATAACAAAAACTGAATTTATGCAATCTCTCTTTCTTGTCTCCATTTCTATTCATTTTAGCTTAGTTTTTAATTCTATCGTATTATACACCAACATATTTATGCGTAAAATGACGAGAGAAAGACAGGAAGGAAGAAAGAGAAAAAGAGGAAGAGAAATAAAGAGCGAGAAAAATAACTGAATTTGAAACTATTTTTTAGTAGATCTTTGTTTTAAATGATTCAGAATCCGCTATTATCTTATTATCTGAACTTATCTAATTATTATCTACATACGTATATAAATGCATTCATATTTGCAGGATAAAGCTTTAAAATGTTTATTTTTTAAATTAAAATCGGCTTTTAGGTTTTAGTGATCATGGATTTGCGAAAGGAGTCAAATAGAGGACTGCGAGGTCTCAAAAATTTAAGCAAACGTTTTGAAGAAATCGAACAAGCAGAAAGTATCAATTTCACTGAAATAAAACCAGATTTAGAATTAGATATACGGAACAGTTTTCAGTGTCTCCAAAATAAACCAAAATCTAATGAGAGTGGTAAGAAAATTTCAACCTTTCGTTTGAATAATTATTTACGTTCTATTTTTCGAAGATGTTAATAGCGAAGTCATTCACAATATTGAAGAACCAATATATTCGAATATTATAGAGGACAATACGTCAAGAAAAGAAGAAAGTATTTATGATAATTTACAACCAGTTTCTGAAAGCTGTCACAATCGGAATATATTCGGTTCCCCTCTATATTATGAAGACGACTTCTGTGTCGAAGCAATAAATACAGGCCAGCAAAATGTTCTTTTTAAAATTTGTTTAAATAGAAAAGTTTTATTGCCCGAAAAGCATATGCAGGTTGGGAATAATATTATTCTTCCAAGAGAGTAAGTAATACGATTTTGAAATTATTTTTCTGACTTAAAATAGTATATGTTTCTTATAGACAAAGCTGGATTATAAAAGAACTAATAGACACCGAAGAAACTTATTTGAAGAAAATGAAATATACTATTACAGTGAGTATTCCATTATATACATTTTCCTATGCTTGTCTTTTCATGTATCATAATTTGTATTATGTTTCAATTGCAGAAGAAACAAAAGATATTATTATAATAATTATTATTACATACCCACATAATCAGTAACAATATTCTACTCTTATTTTAATAATAAAATTTTAGTCTAACCTTTTTTGTCTTTTGCTATTTTCTTCGCCTCTTGCCTGTTCAGACAGTTTTGTCAGTTTCTCTCCCACGTCTTCCTTGGTCTACCTTTTAATCTTCCATAGCTTTTCTTGTTTGTCATATCTTCTTAACCTGTCATTCCTTCAATCCTGTTATATTACTAAACCATGCTACTCGTATTTTCTCTCTGCTGTTTATCAATACTTCTACTCTTAATTCCTTTCTTACTTCTTCGTTATTTCTTGTAATATCCATAACGGTTAATAAGAACATCCATTGCTTCTAATTTATTTATCACCTATTTTATAAAACCTAACTTTTGCATCCATATGTTAATCATGGTTGAAACATTTGGTTTATAGCGGTTATTTTAGTCTTTTCCGTTATACCTTTTTGCCGTATAATTGCCTCTCTTAGAGAATGGTAGACTTGGAAGCATTATCAATTCATTCATTCCGTTTTTGTAGGTATTAATTATTTACTTACCTACTGATGTTTTTATACAATAATATCAACAATCTATCCTTTTACATTCCCTGATAGCTTAACACCAATTACAGGGGTCATCGGCAGACTATGAATTATTATTTCGCCCACGTACTCGGTGAGATTTAAATACTTTGACTGTCAGCATCCGCTTAAATGGGAAAGGGAAACCACGAAGAACCTACCCGTACAACAGACAGTTAGACTCGATTCTAAGAATTCCGGCGTGATAAGTAACTTACCACTGAGCTTTCGGCCTCTGTTTAAAACCATGTCTTTATTTTCCATGTACTTGTACTCTAATTTACAGTCTATTGTCTATCGTTATTGTCACAGTTTTACAATAATTTGCTTCACAGAGAAAACGTGGTCTGGGATATTTCTATTCTTTTTAAACGCACCCTGTAACCCATAGAATAGTGGCTCTATTGCTCTCCTTATCTGTCTTCTTTTATACATCTATTCTTTTATATTTTTATTTAGGATAGTAGTTGTTGCACTCTCTGTTGTCGCTTTTTTCTATATAGTTGCTAATGTGTCCAGTTCCCATTTATTGGGTATTCTCTCTTCCATGCAACTTCTATTAAATAATTGTTATTGCTATAAAGCAACATTTCCAAAATATTTGAGCATTTCAGTCCTGACACCATATGTCAGCATATGTACACCTCCCATTACGTCTTCTGTTTTTATGTGCCCTTGATTTTCGGGTATAGTATCGAAGTCTTCCTCTTTTTCTTCATCTTCAGATAAACTAAGAAAACAATACCTGATTATTACATATTCATGGAAACGTGTTCAAAATTATTAACTTTCGTGTTCAAAATATATATACTTTTCAGAATTTAGCATGCTTAAAACAATAAAATTCTCCGAGAACTCTGAAATTTGTCGGACAAATTACTTAAAAAAGCAATACACTCATGATTACAGAATTACCTCCTGATATTCATTTTTGTCGACTGCAGCTTTCTTTGTTTCAAAACTAGTATTTGCTAGTCGCCCTACCAAATGGGAGTAATCCGCATAAAATAAGCATACTTTCATTTGTTTGTTCTCAATCATTATTCAATTGCTTTCATAACATGAAGTGAATTGTTTCTGCTAAACTTTCTTACCTGCAAAAAATTCTTTAATTTGCCAGTAATATAAAATTAATTGAATTGGTGGAAATAGCGTAGTTAAATTCATGCTCCGGTTAGACAATCACCTGTCTCGGAGGAACCAAAATTTGTGTGTCTCTAACATCATTCGACAAACCAGTTTTACCTTATATCGTATGGCACCATGTCTGCATTGGTGTTCTGCATCAATCGTCGGCGAACATGCACAAATTGCTGGGAAGAGGAAATAGACGCCACTAACGTTCCATGAACAATTGTCTTGAACTGTAATCAGATGAGAATGTCCAGGCCGAAGCCTTAACATCCTTCTCCTTTTCACATTATCAGCGCGCCACTGAAAGATACTAGGACAAACAATTCTCCCAATTAACACCATCATTTCCATCACAAGCATAGTTGCGTATGTTTTCCCACAAGTTGTACTTACGCAAATTGCCTGGGAGAGAAGATATATGCTTCATGAATAACGCTCTTGAATTGTAACTAGGCTGGGAAATTCAGACTGAAGCCTTGCAGACTTTCTAGCTTTGACATTCTAGGTATGTCACGTAACTTCTGGATAATAACGAGGCTTAGGCCCAGACAACGCCTGATCTCACGAAAGGATACACATCCGATGTTCCTTTCAAACTGGCTTAAATAACTTATATACTCTTTAGCAGCATTTACTGAATTTATAGTTATTTTAATTACCCTTTAATTTGTTATCACAGAATGACAAATTCTTGAATGAAAGATTGTCAAGACAAATTCTAACAAGTTTGGAACATATACAATATTTTGAAAGAAAATTGTTGCTTTACTGAGATAAAAATGCTTACAAAGAGCTGCAAATAGAGAATACCGCGTACATGAATATTATCAACGAAAGAAACTATTTTCATTTTTTAATAATTACTTAACAAGAGGTTAAATCGTTGGATGAAAATTGTACAAGAACTTGTACATAAAAAAACTTTACATTAATGGTATAACTATTTTAAATCATACATTTTATAATTTTAGAACTATCTGCAGTACTTCAGGGATCAAAAGATTTCTTCAGGTATGGAAAAAATATTTGGAAATATTGAGGAAATATACCATGAAACGGAAAAAATTTATTTCTTAATGAAAACATGTGTTTCTATTGACCAACTCGCCACAATCTTTTTAAGCAATGTATGTGAAAGTACATATTTCTTCTAATACATAATATTAATATTATCTACGCAGGTTTCTATATTTGAATACTACACGAAATACTTGAGAAATCAAATGAATTTGCAACGATACCCAATTCAAGAATGTATAGACCTTATTAAGGTAACTATTAGTAATATTTCAAGTATTCTATGTGCCATTATATCTACATTTTTTTTTCTATAAGCAAAGGCAAGTAGAGTTGGAAGATATATACACGTGCGATAGTTATTTGGCACATCCGGCACAAAGACCAGGAAGGTATAAACTTCTATTGGAGAATTTGCAAAGAGTACTTAGGAAGAACGGGGAATCATGTAAGCTTTTGGAAGAAGCTATTGTTTTACTAGATACTAAAATATCTGAAGCAAACACATTGATGGCCATAGACTCTATTGAAAACTGTCCTATTAATTTGTATAATGTGGGACGTTTCCTTATGAAAGACACGTTTAATGTTAAAGGGAAATGCCAAAGTGTTTTATTTTTATTCGAAAACTACGTTATATTTTCCAAAGGAATTGAGGTAAATATCTACTTTATGTATCTACAAAATTGATTGAAAAATAGGAAGTAAACATTAATTTCTCAGAAAATGTAAATTAGAATTTGATCATATTTCTGATCCTATAAACCTATTTCCATTAACAATGTTTAGTTTATTTCACTTTCCAGTTATTTATAATGCACTTGGTTACTTCATACTAACTCGATTAGGAATTATACTACCTATTTTTCTTCTAAATCTTCATCGACTGTTTCTTTCTACTTCTTAATGGGTCTCTTTTTCCCTACCGGTTTCTTTCATCCAATATTTTTGACCAATCTTTCTTAATTCGTCCACTCCAAATGACCTATGCACCGAAAACATATGACCTTATTGTCTCACTTATCATTGGTTCAACAAAAAGTTGGCACATTTCGACATTGGTTCTTCTCTTCCTTCTTATTTCTGTATCCTTTCGGATATAAATTCTACATGGTTCTTTCTCTTGGATATTTCCAATATTTTCTGTACTTTTTCATTCAAAGCTCACGTCCCGGTCACGTATATTAAAGTTGGCCTGAGTACTGACCTGTACAGTATAACTTTTGTTTTCAAATTCAACTACTCTGACTTGAGTATGCTATTCAATCCCACAGTACACCTATTACTTTTTATTGTGCTTAAGTTTACTTCTCTCTTTGATTTGCATCTGTTGCCCATTACGATTCCAAAGTACATACTTATATTCTTTCATATATCTCTTTAAACTCCAATATTTCTTCTCTTTTTGCTGTTAGGCTGCTTCTATGTTGCTTTTTGCTGTTATATTGCTCTTTTTCCTCTTTCCTTGTTTATTTCTAACTGCATGTAATTACTTTCCTCTATGTGGCGTAATTCTCTTTTATTTCTGGCTACTTTTACGAAGTCACAAACATATGCCAAAATATTGTTAGCTTTTTTGCTTATAAATGTATATAAATATATTATTAAGCGCTTCACGATGGGAAATTAATGAAAATTGACACTGCCTGATATTTCATCATTACTATTAATTTCATATAATTAATTATTGCACCATAATCAAATAGTGTCTGATACTGTAATTTATGGCATATCCAGAGACTCAAAACTGTATTCTCTCTGAGCTTAATTACTTAGAGCAACTCTCCAGAAAATAGTAGATACAAGTTCGAATCTTAGTCCAATGCTGAAATTTTTAATTAATTTTCTTCAATTAATAATGCCCATCATCAAAACTTGACTTCGTGTTAGAACAATTAGAATTGCTCCATAATGTAATTTTTGACATATTAAGAGAATTTTCTGTGTTTAGTAATAACGATGGAATGGCAGAAGATGTTAATTTTCATTTATAATTTTATTTATGCGTGTCCTAATTCTATTATTACCGCTATTTCTTATTATGGTCTCTAAGATAAATTAAATAATAACATTGATAGCGGGTCCCCTTTCCTTAGGCCTCTTTTAACTTCGAATTCTACCGGTATCTCACCATTAAACCTGACTGAATTAAATATTTGTCATTTTTTTAATTTTATCGGTAGCTCCGGGTTATGTAGGTCATATAGGTCAGAAAATGATTTTGTTCTAGAAGATGAGTATAGTGCGATTATACTGTTAATAAATTTAAAACCGAAAATTGTATAGTGACGACTGAATGAAACCATTAAAAGACATTTATCCCATATGCTAAAAAGGTTAAAGCCTATAGACCATTGGGTAGAAAATACTATAATCGATCAAAAGGAAAATTCCGCAGATAGTGAAGTGCTCCCTGTCATTATTAGCGTGCCTTGACATTTCTAAGTATATAATAACATGATCTACTAGGCTCTTCGTTGAAGAAGTGCTCAAATATATGTTATGTTATATGATTACATACTTTAAACTACTATAACATTTTTTTCCAACAAATTATTTGTAAATATAAGTTAAGTCAGTTGTTATAGTGAGTAGAAATAGAAAGTCTATTAGGATAATAGTGGGTGTATAAAAAGGCATTGTAAACCCAACTAACACATGAACAATATGAACTAGACAGAAAAAATTACATGTAGATACTACTAAGTAGAAAAGGAAATCTCGACCCATGTATACGCCTATGTGAGAGCTTGGAACGGTTTCTAAAAATGAAAAATGAATATCCTGATGCTCAACTTTATATTAAAAAAAAACGCTCTTGAAGTTGCTAGATTTAATAAGAAATATAAAGTTATTACAACCCAAATCTATTATGAAAAGTCGCAGCAGAATAGCCCCTAGAGCCACCTCAAGAAATCTAATCCAATCTACTTATAAGGATAAACTCTATACCATTTTAACTTTCTATCACCACAGACGTTTATTATCCTTCTGTACAGAGATTGCTGAGATTGAAGAGCTGAAGGATCGAACTATCGGACAGAACAATATGCCATCTAACCATGTTTCGTGGACTACCTAATTGCATGAAAAACATGATTAAGAACTTGTAGTTCGAGAAATTATAGAAACGAAAGGAAAGTCTAGGAGCGCTAGTAGAAAAAATGTTGCTTTAACCGGTAGTTAAATTTGTTTTTTCCGGAATTAATCAAAGTATATTTGTGAATGGTTGTCTTGAAGAAAATATAATTGCATAGTATACAATCAATAAGTGAGGACGTAAAGATTTGGAGATATTTTCCTAAATAAACAATTTACTACTGATGGAAAATGGAAGAGTTTACAACATGATCCAAGAAAATTCAGAGAATTAGGAATTATTATAGAAGATTTATGATAATATATGACGTCAAATAAACCTTGAATTGATCTAAGAATTATTTCTTCCAAACATTCCTGAAGTTATGCAAACAGACACTAATACGTGTTGATACTTTTTTGTGTTCATTGCATAATTTTAATATTTAATAGTTTTGTGTTTTTATAATTATTTTATTACTAGACAAAAACCTAATTTTAATATTACTATTGAATATTTAGGACAATCCAAATCTATACAATTACATGGATAGTATTGAAATGAATACATTGACACTAACACATACGAATTGTTCTATGAGATTCCAATTAGGACGTTACAAGAAGTCGAAGAACTTCGATGACGAAGGTCGTTATGAGTTTGATATAGAATCTCCTTTGATGGTAATAAAAACCAAATGGGTAGACGAAATTACCAGAATTTTATGGAATCAGTTGCAATACTACAAAGGTAATTCTATATTTAATACGTATCTGTCTATTTATCTCTTTAGCTAACTTCGTTTTATTAGAGGCTGTCGAAACCTTTCACATACTTCTATGCATTCTCTTTTTTGGTTGATTTAATATGTTATTATTGTATCACCTTTCCTTTCTTCTCTTGTTTTACTTTTCCATATTTTTTCTTATTAGTCAATTTGATCATTACATCTTCCCCATTATATTCATATTCATAGTGACAGTACTCTACTTTTGTTGTTTTACTTTTCATCTTGATTTATAAGTGCATATATCTAAATTAGACTTAAATTTGTATTATTTGTCTTGCTGGCTGTCTTTATCTTTTGCTTGACAATCGACGTTACCACGAAGCGATCAGAATCGTGTTAAACATTTTTCGAAGATCTCGCATCTCTCATAATGAAGGCATTTTGACTATTCTTAACCACGCAGAGACTTTTTGATCCCAGATTTGTAACTTGTAGTGATGGTAACGAGAATATTCAGTTACATCTATTTCGAGTAACAGGCAGCTAACGAGATGATGTTTTATTTACGATAAGAGAAATAATATCATCCTCAGTAACGGCATTATAAAAACCCACTAATGTTTCGGTCATTATTAGAGTCGTCAATTTTGGTTTTGTTCCTGAATAATGGGATCAGCATATAATTTCTAGTCATTGTTCCTCATGAATTGATGTCATTATCAGTCGTCGGTCTATTAGAAGATCCATATTAATATTATTTTATATATTTCCAATTTCTGTTAAACGGCGGTTGTTAGGTTCAGATTAGATTTAAACTATTACATTATATATTTCTGCTAGATGCCTTCTGGTATCATTTGTTGTTCTCAAAATCTTGGAATTATCTATAGAACCACTAAAAGATGGAAAGTACGAAACCCTCTTAGATACTTTAAAAAGTTCTACGAAAGATTCATTAGACGACTATGCACCAACATCTTCGGCGATTTCTTTCAATTCTTTGTGTTAAAGACCTCTATCTTTCAGACATCCAAAAAAATATATATAGGAAACATTAATTGTGTTAAAAGTGGGAATACTTTACGAATTACTTTATTAGACAACTTTTAAAATTCGAAACAAAATACACAACATATGTAAAAATTAAGTTATAGATATCAAAGAAACAACGGCGCAGTGAGCATAAGTTTACTAAAAATTGCTTAATATAGTCACGCTGATCCAATAAAATTAGGGCATTACAAATAAAAGAAGCCAAAAGCAAGCAAATACACATATTTTAGTCACACTATAGTTTAATTGGTATTCGAATACATATATTTTTGCTATTGTCTCTAGGAAACGTTGGTTTCTTAATTTGGCAGTTAAGGTGTTAATTAATACATGGATTGTTTGAGTACAGTGTTTCCAATTTAAAGATTTTTATGTAATTTTAGAGTGTATAGACTCAATGCTGTTTGTAATTCTATCTCTCTGTACTGCCAAAATGCATAATCTTTGTCCATCGTCGTTTGTTTGTTCCTATATAGCCTAATTTCCTGTTACACGTTTCATGTTGTGGATTTTTGTACTTATATTATAACTGTATTGAAATCGCAATTAAAATATCGTGAGTTTGCGTCACTTGTATTTTCTGTTAAAATTTTTCGTTCGTTCAATAAATACTGAAAAATTTAGTTCGTTTTACCAATTACAAGAAATATGTGTAACGAAAACTGTAGAGTAATCGGACTTATTAGTCAGTGGGAAACAGAGGAGAATCAAGAATGACTTGCACACCATCTTTTGTGTGTTGTCTTCATACGTTATTTGTTATTTTTATGTAAAACTCTTCATAGATGCTTTTAATTTTATTGAACATAATGTTAAGTAAATAGAAAGAAAGATATGGCTACATGTAATTAGAATATAGTGATTTATTTCAGTACCATGAAACCGAAATTTCATATGCATCCCGATAAAATTCAAATATTTTATAATATAAAACAAATTGTTTAAAAAAATAATATTTTCGAAAGCAAAAGTGAAATTCTATCTTGATAGAACTGATATTAGAATCTATTAATTCGAAATTCTAAGGAATTTTAAAGACAGCACTCATTTCAACAGTCAATACCGGTTTTTTTTGACAGGTATTGCTAGGCCTAAATATACAATGTTATGATTTGACAGATATGCCATCTTATTCTATTGACATCAAGCTTTAAAGCCATGCATATTATATTTTATGAAAGTAACACCGTCATAGATGTACATACCTCTTTGAAAATGTCGATTTCGAGCTTTAATAAATGCA
This sequence comes from Dermolepida albohirtum, assembly GCA_031893035.1. Classification (NCBI taxonomy): domain Eukaryota; kingdom Metazoa; phylum Arthropoda; class Insecta; order Coleoptera; family Scarabaeidae; genus Dermolepida; species Dermolepida albohirtum. The sequence goes on from JAVIWB010001056.1 coordinate 107,851, forward strand.
TTACTTTTCTTATTTAATCAAAAGAAAAAAGTCGCTGAAAGTTATCGTTTGCTGGTAGAAACTTAGGGTGAGTATGCTCCAACCATAAAAACATGTGAAGCGCGGTTTCGACAGTGGTGATTTCGATGTGCAAGATAGAGAACCGCAAAAGTTTGAAGATGCGGAACTGCAGAAGTTATTGGATGAAGACCCAACCCAAACATAAAAACAATTGACAGAAGCTTTAAATGTGTCTGAAGAAACGATTAGCGACCAATTACGAGCAATGGGAAATATCCAAAAGATGGGAAAATGGGTGCCACATCAATTGAATGACAGGCAAATGGAAAATTGAAAAAATTTCTGTGAAATGCTGCTTCAAAGGTATGATCGAAAGTCATTTCTGCATCGAATAGTGACGGGTGATGTAAAATTGGTTTGGTGGGACCAGAGTGGCATGGTGAACATGAACTGTTAAAACCTGGTGAAATAGTTAATTTTGATCGTTACCGACAACAAATTATCAATTCGAAACATGCATTGATAGAAACACGTCTAGAGTGGACCCAAAGACACGGTAAAGTGATTTTATTGCACGATAAAGCGCCATATCATACAGCAAAACCGGCCAAGTAAGCGTCGAAAGCTCTTGGATGGGACATAATATCGCACAATCTCATTAATAGGACACGCGCTTGCAGAGCAGCACTTCACCAATTACGAAGAAGTTAGAAAATGTCTAGAAGAATGGTTTTGCTGAAAGGACAAACAATTGTTTGGGGATGGCATATATAAATTTCCTGAAAGAAGGGCAAGATGTGTAGAATCAAATGGCCAATACTTTGAGTAAATAAATTTTTCTATTTTCTTAAAAATTATGTAATTTTTTTTTATGAAAAAGCCGATGACTTTCCGGTACACCTGGTATATCAAGGAGTGCATTGAATTAATGTTATACATATACTGAAATCGTATTGGTAATACGAATAAAATTTCTCTGTATATAAATATGTATGTATATGTATGTGATATGATATTTAATATATTTAATTTTAGAGCAGCAGTACGCTAGTTTACTTCAACTAGGTGAGTAACAAAATATAGAACTTTCTATGTATACATATTGACATTTGCATTATTAAAGATTAAAATATACAGCTGTAAAATAAAATTAAAAACGGTTCGAATGCCCTATTTTGTACTAAATAATACCCTAGCCTGTCATAAAAACTATTTCTAACGGTCAATGGCCTGTCAGTAATTAGCGCGCATCCAGCAATTATTTATTTCAATCAAATTAATTTCTGAGTGGTGTTTTTGGTACATTTTTCTCATAAGGTGTCCCCATAGGATGAAATCGTAAGGCACCAACTTTTCCAATGATTTAGAATGAATCATTTAAAGAATTCTTAATATCTAGACCAAAATGCGTAGGACAGCCATCATGTTGAAACCAGATTTCCTGATTTTCTTTTGTGATGTCTACCAACGGAGGTCTAAAGTTATGTTACATTTAAGTTTCCTTCAACTTCAAATAGTCATATTTAAATCCTATTTAAAACCTGTCAAACTTTAAATTAGTATTTTAAAATAAAGATCATATTATTAGTATTATTTAATTCGTAATATTTTTTTTCTATTGATACCATTACCTCTTGTCAGTAAAATTGGCGAGAACAATCATCAAAAGCGTTTGATACCTTGTATAAATCCTACGTTCAACTTTGAGACCGAACAGACGGTATATATTATATGGTGTTATATATATATATATATATATATATATATATATATATATATATATATATATACTTTTAAAAAGCAGCGGGAATTAAATACGTCTGACTCTTATTTACAAATCACTAGCACGTACATTTCCCTATAATTATGGGGGTACTTTAATCAAAAATAATTCATCAGCATATTTAAACAGTATTCCATACACTAAGATCTCGTTTGAATAGTAAAAGGGAATCATAGTTGTAAAACCATTTGTGGAAATTTTTATATTATTGAAAAATGCACGACATAATAGTAAAAAACCTGTACCTCTGTATGAAAGTGTCTAATAAAATTTCTCACATGTGTCTACAGAACTCCTTCGAGTTATTTTTATCCCTGGTCAATATTCTTTCACATATTTTCATTCCACACTCCCCACACCCGCCTTAAATTTCTTACCACATCAATGTTCCTAGTCTGTATACGTAGTTTGACAACCAAGTAGTTGTCATCATCAGCAGACTATTAATCATAGTGTCGTACCTGGATCCGCGTTAATGCTCACACAGAAAACATTCCACATATTCCGCCGAAACCAAACACACACTGATGTCGTAAAGGGTTTTTTTGGCCTCTTTGATTATTTCTTGACCATAGTCTCCAACAAAATTTACCTTAATATTGAATTGCTTTATTGCCTGAGAACAAAGTAAAAACTTTTGGAATATTTATGAAAACTTGAAAATAAAGAAATTCTACTAATTTTCAAATAGTTAATAGATCGTAGTTTCATTCTAAACAATGAAATATTAAACAATATATGTACATAGTTATAGCTTATTCAGAAACTTATAAAGAAAATATTAAACTAAAATAAGAAAAATATTACATGAATTAAACATGATAATAACAATTGAAAAAATAATAAAATTTACATTTTCACAATGTTTTAATATTGAAAATGCTATTGGTTATGATTTATTCAATTGATGTATTTGTTTACAATAAATGACAGATTGAATAACAAAACTCAACGTTTGTGGTAACACTATTGAATAATAGAAATTAACTATTTAGAAATTGGTAAAGTGTAACAAATATGCATCTTTGAAATATTAATACAAAATATGGGAAAAAATTATCAGTGCTTTTAGAAAAAAAATAAATTAATTTTACTCGATGAATTTATTAACCATTACTGATACCGGGAATCAAGATTATACAAACAAGTTTTAATTTAGTCCATATGTTAAAGAGTCTATCAGATAATAAAGCCATATCTTAAATTGATTTTTTAAGAATTACGATACTTTTAATTATTTAAAAACGAACCCTTATCAACTATATCAAATTTGAATACATCTTGAGTTTTGCTAACACATATTTTAAATGTTTTTTACTCAATGTTTGAGAAATTATTCAAATATTAATAAATAAAAATTAATAAATACAATATACATTCCTCGCTTTGCAACATCAAAATAATCTTTTACTAAATGTTATTGGGGAAATAAAATAATTTGTAGTATGCCAAACTGAAAGTTTACAAGTGACGAAAAATACAAAGTAATTAACGCATTTTATCGGAAAGACCTCTCGATTCGCAAAATTGGATAAAAAAAGTAAAATTAGGAAACCTACGATAAATGAGATTATTCGAGAGAATCGAATAGTGTAGTAAACAAAATTCAAAGTTATTTACATCAGTATTAAATTCTTAAATCAATATAGACTGTGAAAGAACAATATCTGTTAGAACTCTAAAACTACGACTTGTAGAAGCAAATCTTCATAGTCATGTGACCGTATGAAAATAGCAGCTACGATGAGGTAATTAAGAGAAACGGCTTTAGTAGATGTAAATACACATAGATTGGATAGTCGAAAAGTGAAAATGCTGAAACCAAGAAAACCTTTACTCAAAGGGCGAAGCACGAATAAATGTCGTCTAATTTTCTAATGGCTCCTATAAAGACATTGGTTATCTAATAGAAATTGAAGAAACAATTTAAGAAAAAAATTACAAGCAAACTATTATAAATAGCATAAGTCTGTTGCTTTGAAGATTCTTTTGGTAACAGCTGAGAGACTTTTAAAAGAACTCTTCTCGATTTAAGACGATCAAATGCGGGATCAGTGATATGTTCATGAACTGGCAGGGCCAGGTTTGTGGTGATCTTATCATACTCTTGGGATAAGATACTATGTCGCCGAATATGTTGTAGTTCAATGCGGCTCAACACGAAGAGCCAGAATTTTGAGGTAGACTTCATAGTCTCGGAAACCATGCGCATGATTTGGTTGAGAACAGAATCCACTCTACTCGTACATGAGCTGTTTACTTGATGGAGGAGCAGTATTCTGTATTCGAATGTACGAGATTTAATATAGAGCTCCGAAGAGTAGCTGCCCGTGCTCACCACGATATCCCAATAAGTTTTTAAAGGATGCTATTCCTCGTTTGTAATTTCGTATCGACATTGGGCAAGTGCTTCCTGTAAGAACGTGTCCTATTCAGCGTTATTCCAAAATATGTATGGTATGGGTTGTGGGACAGAATAATGCCATTAAGTATAGTGTTTTGTGGGCTAGTTTGTACTTCAAATGAAATTAGCACGTTTTAGTTTTACTATTGATTGCTGTGAGATGCCATTGTTGGAAGTTAGCGCTCAGTTTCTGCAGGTCTTCAGTGAGGGTGTCGTCAAGGGTATACATATTTCTACCCTATATTGTTATTGTAATATCGTCTGCATAGGCAATATTTGCGGGACGTTATCTCTGGCATATCAGATACATATATATTAAAAAGAAGTGGTGCCAATAAGGTGCCCTGTAGAAATCCGTTATTCAGTATATTAGTAGTCCTTAATATCCCTCCATGAATGTCTAAGTAGCCGTCTTAGAAAACCTGTTATTGGCTAGTTGAAAGTCAGCTGCCTGCAGTCTATAGTCGTCCGTCATATTCCCTTTCGATGAGGGTGGTCAGGGTTAATACTTGGTCTACATAGCTGCGGTAGAATCAAAAACCGTCTTATTCCACCGGCAAGGATCTCACAACTACCATGCTGATTCTATTGTATATGAGTCGCTCCAACAGCTTGTAGGAACAGCTAAGTAAAGTAAGGCGATGAGTCTGTAATTTTCAGGCATAGTATCTGGCTTACCTGACTTCAAAATAGCAAGAATATTTGTAAAATACTGTCTAGGAATAATGGAATAGAAAATAGTCATAGAAAATCTTGTAAATAAAATGCCTCGTATATTCAAACCCGTAATTAATTTCGTATTTTGACGAAAGAGGATCTAGAACGTAGTTATATTTAATGTTGTTAAAACTATTCCATACTTTATTGCTTTTAATATTAATTATCATAGATACATATGTGCTACAACATTAAATATGTTTTTCCATAGCAAATCTGTGGCAATTTTTATTGATTATATACACTTAGGTAAACAACTGAATTTCCATGAGCGATATTAATGAATGTTGGCAGAGCATACGATAACAGATTATAGAAAAATATAAACCGGAATAGCAAAATTTCGACACCAAAAAATGTCTTGTTCGCTTTCTTAGTTTGCTAAGAGGGTTGAGTAGATGTATGAGCCCTGTGATTTGTGTAAACGATAATATATCTTTGTTGAAGGATTTCATATGAAAATTTGGTTTATTTAGAAACTTTTGGTAAATTTAACATGGCAATAAACATCAGTACTTCATGTATACGATCCTCGAGTGGTTTACTCACATATAAAATTAGTTTTTGCGGCTTTATAGTATTCTAACATATGTGTCAAGTTAAATATGCAGAAAATTTTAAAATAATGAGAACGGACAATATGTATATAAGGAGCTGATTTGATTTTTTCTCGGATTTTAAAATTGTATTCTATGTAAGGACATATCGTCACGATTTGTTGGTTTTCAAAGCATTATAAAAATTTAAAAAAATAAAATGTAAGAAATATCTTTAATATTGTTTTTAATAAATACATACATATATCTATTTAGTTATCTTAGTACACATATTAGTTATTTAAAACTTTAGCATTCTTTCGAATATAATTATATATTTCCTTTCTCAATAGATCAATCTACAAATTCAAATTCAATACAAGGTCCTATTAGTAATCTACACCTTAACGAAGAAGAAACTGATAGTCAAACTGAAAGTAATTCAGAAGAAGACGTTATAGAAAATGAAAAGGTTGCTTTATATGACGACGATTTCATAATAGGCCGCACGTTTTTCGACAAAGACAAAGTTCCAAGGATCGAAGTTATTCGAACCAGCACTTTAGAGAATAATGATTCTATTTTAGACGGCGTTCCTGGAGCGTAAGTTAAAAATATAGCTATGTTTTACTATTGCCCGTAATAACAAACGTGTTCCAGTGTGAACACTTTAAATTATATGTAACAATTTAAAACGCTTATCATGTTAATTAATATCCTAGATGTACGTAAAGAGATGAATCTAGACAAGAGAACACAAATTTTTGTAAAAAAAGTATTTTACGTTTCAGCTTATTCTCCTTATTATATTATATTTAGTCAGTCGATATTTAACTCCTTTTATTCCTTTAGCAAAGTAAGCTTCATCAAGCTGTCCAAGATACATATATACCACGTCATTCTAAACAAATCTCTTACCACCATGCCAATTTTTAGGTTAGGAGAAAATAAAAAGTTTGAGGAAGTCGAATCTGGAAAATAATTGTAATTAATTAGTATTTTAACCATTGAAAAAGTCGAAGTGTAAACACGTGTATTATTCTGTGAATTTTCTTCTGCAAATGGGACCTTTTGCGTCGTATTACATAGTGCACTTGATCGAAAAGGGATGTATAGTCTCTTCTTAGTAGTTTTACCTTTTCCAAGATAATCGATGTATATAACACCACTGCAGTCCCAAAAGACAGTAGCCACAAACTTTCCAGCCCAACGTTAGATCAATACTTATTTCGTAGTACTTGTGCTAGCCTCAGTCCATTGTTTCGATTATTGCTGCATTTCGGTGGTATATCCAGATTCATTATTCCCTTTCGGGAAGGAGGATACAAGGAAGGCTTAAAGTGTATCAAATGAGTTAAAACATTAACTTTTTTACTTGCTTATTAAAATATACCCATTCTACTTCAACGTACTTGAATCAATAATACTATCTTGTAATTGTAAACTTCTCTCCATGGAGGAAAACTTTGAGGTTGCGGACTAAGTGTAAGTCACTTTGGACAAGATCTGATAATTAGAGTGGGTGAGGAGCAATTCGAAATCCTAACCATTATAATTTTTCGCGAAAACTTATTGATATGAGAAAGCATGCTGTGCTGAAACCTTTTTATAGGACATTCCGGATTGTTTCTCAGAAATAATTTTCTTCAAAGGCGAAGACACAATACGGTTAACGAGTTGAGACCTTAAATCCCTTAAATCTTAAAAAAATGCAGTAATTACCTTATCCACGGATGGAATTGCCGTAACGTTGCTAAAGTAAGGGCTAGAATGATGTGTTGATTATTGAGATTTACGTTTAGATTCATGGACATTGTGGTAAAGCTGAGATTTATTATTTGTGAAAAATTTCGCAAAAAAATCTTGACTTTTGTCAAAAAGCTTCAAATTATTGCTGGACCTTCGCAATCTTTCATGTTTTCGATTAAATTGAAGAATCACAGTATCCACGTCTCTGGCAGCTTGAACAGACCAAGTTATGTATGATCATGACGCTATTTGTTAGTTTTTCAAGACAATATCATTAAAATTATTAAGCATTTCTGGAATAATTTCAGATTTGATGCATCGTAACCATATTATTTTCGATAGAAACCTGATAGCAAATTGGGACTTTCCAAGAAGCCTTTTTACCAGAAGAACATTTTTTTATTATAGGGAAAGAGAGTTTACATATTTTAAGATTTTCCATTTAAATTCCCTATTAACATTACCCTATCTAATAAATAAAAGCCATAAATTAACCAAATTTTGCCAGTCACTATAGAATAGATTCCACAACTGTAATATAATACTAGTCTCACTTCCCGCCAAATTATTTATCCCCATAAGCAAATAATAAGCTGTACTTCTTTGTCATAAATGATATTTAAATATATGTAAGTAAAAGAAATTAATAAATTTAATACCTTACACGGACACAATCAGCAGATACTGGCGTCTCTTTCAATGAGGTAAACAACTGTGGCACAACAGAAAAGAAGCTCGTTTTCATTCTTAGAGCATAAAAAATTGAATAAAGTTTGGACCTACAATAGTGTATACAAAGGGTACTAGGAAAGTTTTGAAATACAGCTTTGTTTATTTAATTTTTTCAAAGCAATTTCCTCTACACTCAATACACCTCTCCTTCCTCCGAAACCAATCTTTACACCAGTTCTACCAAGTTTCACTATGGAGTAGAGTAAAGCACACTCGTTGTCCGAAGCCCACAGAAGATCCTCATCACTGGAAAACCGCTTCCCTTTTAGCTTCATTCTCGTATGCGGGAAGAGTGCAAAGTCGCAGGGAACAAGATCTGGACTGTAGGGAGGATGCTCGAGAAGTTTCAATCCTGTCGTGGTCAAACATTCGGTGCAGGCTTTGGCGCGGTGAGCTGGAGCATTATCGTGATGCTCGAACCAGGTATCCATTCTTGATTTTGGCCGCAGGTTCTTCATAGATCCAATGACTTTAGGCAGGCACTCTTCAGTATACCACTTAGCTGTGACTGTCTTCTGTGTGTCCAAAACGACGCGTTCCACAATTCCACTCGATTTGAAAAATACAGCAAACAGCTGTCATTTTGTTCTTTTCAGATCGAGATTTTCTGACAACTACGGGCTTTGGTCGGCACATCGTAATAGTACAGCTAGGTCTCGTCACTTGTCACGGTGTTGTTCACATACCGAGATTGTCTCTTATTAAACTTTTTTAAGCATCTCCCGGCACCAAGTCAAACGTCATGCCATCTGCTCTTCAGTCAGTGGATGCGGCACCCAGAGAGAACAAGGTTTCTTCACGTGCAAATAATCATGCGGAATCGAACGAATTGCTGGTGCATTTAGGCTTAAAGTACCCTCTATCTGTTGGTAGGTCACTCGCCTACCCTCACTAAGCATTTTCCTCACAGTAGTAACGTTTTCCTCCATAACCGACGTTCGTGGCCGTCCCTGCTTCTCAGAATCCTCCACAGTTAACTTTCCCCTTTGGAATTCTATATACCACCTGAATACCGTTGTGCGATACGGACAAAGATCACCTAATGCAAGAGTCATTTCTTCGAAGCACTGGTCCATGTTTAAACCACGCAACGAAATTATAAATCAAAACTGCCCTGACCTCATTTCGTGACCACGACGCCATCCTAGGCACTTTACACTCACTGTTTGTGAATAACTGAACCCATCGGCATGGCGCGGCGGCTACTATGCACGCATGAACATGTCTCGACATACAGCAACAAGCAGCTTCCTACGATTCATTGTTGCGTCATATTGCAAAACTTTCCTAGTACCCTTTGTATTATAGAGGAAGCAAAATGTAAGCATTGACATAGAAAAAAGCTTAATTGAACATTTCCGTAGAAAATCAAATAAAGTACCCGAAAACTCCCTTTTGAATAATCTGAAACTGAAAAATGCTGTAAATTTTCTTGAAAGAATACTAATAATATTTGAGCTGAATTGGTTAAAAAAATAAACCAGCATTTACACAGCGAGACGTAAAGCTCAACTTTATTGGTCACAGGATCAAAAAATAGGTACAAAGGAAAATAGAATAATAATTAAAAATCGCAAAAATATTGAACTATCAAATATGATTAATCTGTATGTAATAAGGAAAAATGATTTGCATAATTTTTTAAAAAAATTGCAATATAGATTCCAATTAGACGTATTATATTTCTTCACGTGTACAATGATAAGCCTTAAATAAAGTAATATTGTACAAATGAAATTCGAAATTAATATTTTTATAACTTTAGTGTATAAAAGAAAATTCTACATCAATATTTATGGTTAATTTATAAGTTTCTATGTTTATATTTACAAACGATTTAAAATTTCTTCTTAGAATACAAAGAAAAACGAGCAGTTATTTACTATAGAATTTTCATTAAAGAAACATCGAACTTATAATTTTAAATAACATAGACCAGATAAATAAAATTTATGCACTACTATAAAATAAAATTATTATTATTATAATTAATTAAATAACAAGAAACTTATTTCAACACGAGTTAACAGATGAAGTACGATAAATTGTAGTAGTTTCCGAAAAAAATATTAAAACTTGAAATAAAAACGCTGCTTTAGGGCCCTCGGACTTTCCGGAAACTTCTTTTCCTCTTTCTCATTCTTTTTCATTAGTTGTTTCAAAACGAAATAATTAAGATGGATGTTTAAAGTACCTGTTTTTCGGTAGTACTCGAAGGGAACAATAAAGGCCGGTGTTAGAACTAGGTATTTAGGTTCTAGCACAGTATAAGAACATAAAATTGTCAACAGGTAAAAAACCTTATAATATGAGAAACGATCAACACAGAAACTTAACAAAGAAAAAAATATTTTTTAATCTTACCCCTAAAAACACAAAGTTTCTCACACTCTGGAGGTATTCTTCAAAACTTTAGAAATTCAGTAACTCACAATTTAAAAAAATATTGAAATAATTATAATTTGAAAATGTAGAATTACACGAACAGTTCCCACATGAATTGTATACTGACGGGTATTACGATTCTCTCGAGATCATATACAGTCTACGAAAGAAACAAAAAAGCCTTGAATGTACAACTAAAAATATGAACTTTTTTGCGAGGATATTTAAAAACGTTCAATATGAAAGTTTTTTAAAATATGGTAAACTAAGAATAAAATATAATGGATATATATATATATATATATATATATATATATATATATATATATATTGTATATACATCTAGCCACAAAATGTTGGACTAAAATGAAATTTAAATTACGTTAACAACCTGTAACTGTAACAATAGTTTTAAGAAACGACCTCTCTATAAAATAAATAAATGAAGAAAGAAAATATAAAGTGTAAGCTATTAAGAATATAAAAGCCATATAATTTTAATACTCAGCAAAAATGACAACACTAGAATATACAGTGAAGTCCACAAAATATAGGCCAAATAATAACTTTATGGAGAATCAACTATTAAGGGCAAGAGTAGCCTTTTGCAACACGAAGATTATCCGATAAAAGTATTCTTACGCTCTCTCAACGCACTAAAATACAAATCCAGGAAAAAGTCAAGGCAAGCAGTCGTGTCGTGCTACAGCTTTTCATTTGTAGAAGAGTTATGTTTGATTGTAGCTCATTAAATTTGTTTCTTGCTTAAATAAGGCTAGATTCTTCCTTCCTCCAATTGCTAATTTATAATAAACCCTCAGTTTATTAATTAGCTTGATCAGTAATTTAGTCATTCGTTTCTTCGAGCTGATTGACAGCTCAATATTACTACTAATGTTACAAGTTCATTACGCCCTAGTGTGGGATTCAAATTCGTGCCTCCATCGTTGAGAATATTTTTCAAGATTTTCCCTCTCATTTAAGGCGAATGCCGACAGTCGAAAACTTTGCATTACTTCACGAATGCAAGCGTGATAATAACTTATGGTCTGCCAATTACTGCTGCTCTTATTGATGTTCAGCTACCATGTTGGAATGTGAAGCCATGAAGTATTATTTTTGTTATTTCTTCTTTTGTTTTTTTCTTCTGTTTTCTATAGATGAAACTTATTTTTTGACCCCTAAAACAACATTAGATCCATTCTAAGTCAATACATATACAATATTTCATTTGTCTAATACTTTCAAAATTGAATGTAATATGTATTCCCGACTATTTGTACTTATTCTAGAGATCTTCAAATAAGAAAAGCTTTCGAGTTTTTCGAAATTGAATAGTAATTTAAGTCTTTTCATTCTTCTTACTTATGTAGCAGCTAATGACGTTCATATTCTAATAAATACACATCAATTCTTTAACCTGACAACTGAATTATTTTTTCTTTTAGAAAGTAATTACGTGGTAGTTATGTTGACTTCTTTTGTTGATATTCAATATTATTGCATACTATATCACTGTTTTCTTGAACAATGTTTTTAAATTAAGGCAACAGTAATGGTAACGTTAAGCGTTAGGTATTCTAAGAGAATACCAGAGAAAATGCAAATGTTTGTTTCTGAAATAATAATTTGGTCTAAGACACTTTTATTCTTTATATCACTTTTAGAAAATAGACATACCCCGCCATTTTTGTATCTAAAATAACTTGTCACTAGTTTGTAATTTGATATTTTTCTACGAAGTGTACTTCGTTTAATTTTAGCCAATGTTCAGAGGCAGTAAGAATATCTGTGTCATATTTACTTAACACTTACTTTAGTATGTTACTTCTTGAACACTAGATACTTGCGTACAATATAATAAGGTCACGTTTTAAAGATGCTTTGATTTTCCAAAAAAAAAAACGACGATTTGTATGTATTCCTTCTTGTCTATTGTTTGATTTTTTTGGTTAAATTCATAACAGTAGAATTTCTACTATACATAAGGACTATGCAGTTAGTCTCTTTGAAATTATCTTCGTACATTCGTATTCATGAAAGCTTTATATTTTGAATAGCTTTGTGTCTTCGACACTTATGGATTTTCCGGGTTTTAAAATATGCAAACACGAGTGTGATTTGACAGCTCGTAACTTTGTCTTCATTGTCAACTCCACTTTCGGCGTATTTCTTCCTTTCATACCTATTTTCCATTCGTTTTTTTTGTCTATAATATTTTGAACATCAGTGTGTATGTTGGCCTAAACTATTTTTGTTAGTCGTCATTAATTTGTTTGCTTTGGTGAGTATTTCTTTATCAGTAATACCTACCCCTTCTTGTCTAATCTTAGTCTACAAGAGCAGTTAAAGTATAAAATTGTTCTATAACAGAATTGCAACATTATTTACATAAACAATTCCTATAGTTTTTTGTAGTTTAAAACCATGTGTGTAACAAATCTTAGTCACAAATGCCTAGAGTTACCATCTGATAATGCAATTCAAAGTTCTACGGACTAGATTTATATCTTAACTAAAATGTAATCTAGTCAATTGTAAGAATCAAAACCATATATATATATATATATATATATATATATATATATATACTTATATGTATACATGCATAGAAAAGGTTACAAACACTAGCTTATGTTTCTGAAATTATCAGTGTCGGTAAATTGAAAACAGATGCTGTTATCAGTACCACGTTCCCATATAGTAACGATAGGCGTTTATGGATTAATACATAATATTTACTTTTGGTACTATTATTACTTGTCATTTCATTTGCTTACCATTCAAGCAAATAGATTTCATTTCATTATATAAACAGTGTAATATTTTTTTTTAGAATTATTACTGAGCTGATACAGACTGAAGAAGCATATCTGAGAGAAATGAAGTATATAATCGATGTAAGTAAAAACATAAATATATGGGAAGTACTTGTTTTAAATAATTTAGTTTTTAGGGAAAAATAAATTTTGAAGGTATGGATTGTCCGATATACGGACAAAAACTAATCGAGAACGTAGAAAATATATTCATTGTAACAGAAACATTTCATTTAAGGCTGTTAGAATGCGGTTCTGTTGGCAGTGTTGCACAGGTCTTTCTAGATAATGTAGGTAATGGAAATCTGTTGACAAAATCTATTGTTTTCATTGTAGAATATTTCTAGGCATACATATTTGATTTCTATACCGACTACATGAGAAATAAAGCAATGTCTTATCGTTACGCTAACAGCAAAATGCAAAGTCAAAATTCACCTGACAAGGTAACTATATATTCCTTACAAAATATATTGTCTGAAAGGAAAAGTCACGACGTATTTTTTCGATGATTTTCATGGATCATTTATTATTATAAAAAAATATTAATGAGTTATATATTGATTATTCTCCTCGATATACTATTGCCCTATTTTATTGAGCTTCGAAACTCCTCGTTTTATCGGTGAAAAATTATGTATGCTGGTTCATAATTTTATATGACTCAAACGTTATACCCCACAAGAAGTTTTGAAAAGAATAAAACAAGTGGAAGTCTGAAGACCCAAAGTCTCTTATATGACGGATATGCCAGCACATTTCAACCAATTTTGGCCAGCAAATCAAACGTGTGCATGATTTCGCATTGCCGTGATGAAATATCTCTATTTTACAATTAACAAGCTCTGGAGCTTTCTGTAGGTTGGGTTCATTCAAACTATTTAATTGTTGACAGCATTCACGAATTAAATTGTTTCGCTCCTTAGTAGAAGATTATAAAACGCGACAAGTTTAAAATCTCACCACACTGAGATTATAACTTTCCTCAGGTAAATATCTGCTTTCGATAGTGCTTGAGGCAAATCTTCAGTTTGAGGTCAAGGCCGTTTTCGCACCATATTATAGCAAACAATCCAGTTCTGATAAACAGTTATCGGTCATTTCAAAAAAGGATAGTTTTCCTCAATTTTAAGGAATTTTTTCTCACATGTGTTTTACGTGTCATCAACTGAATTTCTTCTAGTTCACAAGGAACCAAAATATAGAACTTGATAATGTATCCTAGCCTTTCCATGAGGTAATGAAAGTACAAGTACATCACTTATTAGACGATGACGAAATTAATGAATCGATCAAATCAAACATACAGCGCTCGAGCTTTTACAATCTGTCATGTTATGTGACGTGAGTTTGACTCGATCAATTCCTTTATTTTGTTAATCTCAGTGTTAGCTTCAGTTGGTTTCACTGACCAAGAAGTTTCGTTAGGGTTAAAAGTATGACCACGGAATTTCGTGAATCATTGTTGGTATCGAAAGCTTTGTAAAGCAATGTCATCGTAAACATTATGCAATTTTCATAAATCAGATAGGAGTTTTTCCCATTACGGAAATAATAGAATAAAATATGACGAAAATGCACACGGGTCTTCAATTTTTAACTTTTCAATATAAATGCACCACTTTCTCCAAAATGAAATTAGATGTCGACTGTCATTTATAGCAAAATAGATGCGAACGTTTTGCAAAAATTGTTTAGCGCCATCTATTACAAAAATACGTCTTGGCTTTTCCGCCAATAGAATATTACAAATTCATTAAACATATTCCATTCAAGGACAAACCAATACAAAAAAATAATGAATTCATAATTGACAGTTATTTATTAAATCCAATTCTAACAAGGCCAGGAAAATATAAAGCGGTATTGGAAAAATTACACAGAGAACAGATAAGGATGGGTCTGCCCTCCGTGTCACTGGATAAAGCAGTTAAACTTGTAAACGACAAAATCACTGAAGCAAATACTTTAATGGCTATTGACTCAATTCAAGATTGTCCACTAAATTTGACTAAACTTGGACCTTTTATAAAGAAAGCCTTGTTTAAGCTGAAACGCAAAAATAAAAAAGCAGTATTTTTATTTAAAGGGGTTGTTCTTATTTGTACAGAGGATAAAGTGAGTAAAAATATTTTGAAACACTTTCAATCAATTAAATTATTTATTTCGGTTCCAGACACAACCCGATACATACATATACGTTGACAGTATCGAGATGGGTAACTTAATTGTTACTAATAATCACAACTCCCTCACTTTTGAACTAATCGATTCACAAAAATTCAAATTAAGTAAAGAAAAGAAAAGCACTTTTACTTTGGAGGCACCTACAAAGAGTATGAAGGAAAAGTGGATAAATGAAATTCAAAATCTATTGTGGAAACATGATCAGAGTCAGAATAAGAGTAGTGTTATAGGCCCCTAGTAATTTAAAGCTACTAAAAAAATTGTAGAAATAAATATGGTAAGAAATTAAACAAGTGCTAAATACATAAGTATATTATAGGCAAAAGAAAATAAACTGATTAGCTGAGGTGTGTTTTGTGTTCAGTAGATGTAAAGGAAAAATAGTCGATAAATATAGAATGTTTTAGGGAGTTTAATTTAATTTTTAATCAATAATATTATGTTGCAAATTTTTTAAAACTTGTTTTTAGAAACCTTTAAAGACAACCTTGCTTCATGGTGTTAGTATAAAAGATCTATGTAAATTATCACATATAGACTACAAGAACAACGAGCATTTGCTAAAATGTATTATATTTCCAAAGTGCAAAAATGTACGCTTAAAAGTAATTATTTGGAATTAAATATTAAAATTTTGTTTTTAAATTGATAAAATCCATTAAAAAATAAATTAAAACTAAATTATTCAAATAACTATTAATTTATTGACAGCTCTAACTAACTCTTTATAAAACTAAACTGTAGGACTTAAGACCATGAAAACTAAAAATCTGATACTAGACCAATATCGAACAATCAAACAAATACATATATAGACTTGTTAATGTGAAAAATAAAACAAAAAATAAAAATTATAAGTCCCTGTGTATTTCATAACGTTATCCAGGTCCAAATTTACTATATAAGCTTAAGAAAACTTTACAAGAATCATTTGTGATATATTTTGCGGTCATACTTGAATGAAAACTATTTCAGAACTAAGTATGGAACAGATATAAGAGAGCTGTACAAAAAAAAAACAGGGAATATATGTATGTATATTTAGGACAACGTGATTGATCTATAATTTTCCAACTGGTGCTCCAAAAAGTGACGTGTTGAGCTCTATCTTTCACTTATTGTGTGCTGCTGATTTGATTGCAAACGAAGTGCAACGAGAACAACAATGTTTGCAATTGATATTGCTGTATCATCATTATGATACTCATAACTTAATTTATGTAAATTAATACGCATGTAGAGTACTTCGTCCCCTTCTTTTCAGCTGATTTGCCCAATATTAAACATAAACTAGTTTTCGTCACGTCTCTCAGTTTTTTTGCTCGTTGTGTCCAATTGAAGAGAATGTCATTCTCTCAGCTTATCTGTGGGCACCCCTTCCTTATTTTGCCAGCCTATGGTCTCCGCTTATGGATGATATTGCCCACACTTTGTTCATGTATATTTTACTTTGGCTTGCCAGTTTCTATTTTTGTAGTGATATTTTTTACACTTATACGGCAATGTCATCTGTTATTGCAACTGCAGCGTGAACATGGATCTTTTTATTGTACTATTGCAAGTTTTCCTTCGAAAGCTACCCAGTTCGTCTGTCTACTTCTGCTTTTTGGTTGTTTTTATTACATTTAATTAGCTGCTGTAAATATATATATATTCGTTTACCTAGTCTAGTTCTGAGTTTCTAATATTATTTCTTCTGTGTTTTTAGTATTAGTCATTATTTTAATTATTTTCTAGATAAAGTTTCTGTGACAATTCATAAAGTATGTTCACTATTTTTTTGAGGTACTGGATGTTGTCTGATATTATATCACCTGCGTATCTTAGATGGTTTAAGGGTTTGCCATTTATATTAATTCCTATTTGACGCTGATTTCTAAAACCATGATTTGTAAATTGTTTGGGGATAGCCAATTTTCTTGACTAACTCCATTCTTTATTCGTATCGGATTGGTATTTGTACATAACATAAATATACTTGTCGCTCGATCATAAACTTACTACAAATGTAATATATTTATATCAAATCAGCAGTTTTGGAATAATTTTTAGCAACCCAAAATTCCACACTATTGAAAAGTTTTTGTAATTAATAAATCCTTGAGTAAGCAGTACATTTATATATTTTTCTTATTAATACGCGTTGAGTGTCTAAAACCCGTTCTAAACTCTGCTTGTTCCTTGAATATTCGTCCATTCTTGTTCACTGAGTTTTTAATTTTTGTAGGAATATACATCTAGGACAACAACGTAATTGTAAATATTCTGCTTGAAAATCAATGCACTTTTGCATTCGTTTAAACCAATCCGAAAAGCATTGCTGCCACTGTGAAGGCGGTATCTCCAAAATATGTGTTTTGAATGCCTCAACTGCCTCTTCCGGCGCAGAAAACCGATGACCACGAAGCTTATTCTTCACGTGTGGGAACAAAAAGAAATCACAGGGTGCTAGATCAGGGCTATACGGCGGATGGCTCTTCAAGTCAATGTTTTGCCCGGTCAAATATTTAATTGTTTGAACCCACCTGTGAGAGCTCGCAATGTCATGGTGGAGAATGACCTGTCGTTTTCGGTTTGTTTTCTTTATTTCTTCAAAAACTTTTGGCAAACAAATAGTTGTGTACCATTCGGAATTGACCGTTCTACAACTCTCTAAAGGCACGGTTGCAACGTGATCGGTTTTTCCGAAAAAATAGGCGACCATTTGTTTTGATGTGCTTAGCGCGCGAACAACTTTTGTTGGTTTTGTCTCATCTTGGCTAACACACACAATCGACTGCTGCTTACAAATACTATCGGGCTCATACGTATATGTTCAAGATTGATTACCTGTGACGACTTTACAAATGTTCTTTGAAGCATCGCCATTGTCCTTTTTGTGCATTTCTTGCCACCAATCGACGCTAGTCCTTTTTTGAGCGCTTGTTAAATTATCTATCATATCTTCCTAACGGCTAAATGTTCATTCAGGACATTATGCATGCTGGTGTTACTAGTACCTAGAGATGCCTCCATATCACGGTATGTCACATTACGGTCTTGCATTATCAATTTAGACACTGCATTAATGTTTTCCGACACAACAACATTTGTGGGACGACCTTCACGAAATTCATCATCCAAAGAACGCCGTCTAAGTTTGAATTCACTGTCAAGCTATATATGTATATATAAATGGTTACCCTCGTAGTTATCTATAACATTCTTAAGATATCTTTAATATTTTAATATATTGTTTATATCTCGTTCTTCCTGATTGTTTCTATTTTATTGAGCTATGACTTATCGTTGTTCCTATTTTCCATTAAGAATTCTAAGATTTAGCAGAAAATTCAAACACATTTCTTCTATGTTATGTGAAATAAGACAACCAGCATATATGCCTATCGTCAGTGCTTAGCTTAGTAGAAAACTTTCATCAAAGAAACTTAAAAAATTAATAATTGATTTGAAATTTTGTCACAAATAAGTTAGGTAGACTTGTAGCAACTTAGTAAACAATTAGTAAATAAATATACGGGTATACAGAGCATGACTGATACCTTTAGTATGATCATGTTACAGAAAATATTCAATTTACAGTATCGATGTACCAAATCTATGATTAGTAATACTATAAATTATATATAATTTACTTTTTATATACATATAACATTTGAATTAAGTGACTAAAATATTTGTATCTGCCAATTCAACGTAAATTATATATGTTTTTTAATGAAAAACGAAGGTTCATATTGAAGCTTCATTTTGAATAAAAGGTATAGTAGGCAAAAATGTATTGTAGCGTAGAACTTCTTATTCCATTGTAACCATTGAAACAATATTTTATTATTAAATTAATATTTGTTGAAAAAAGATTGTAGTAATTACAGTAAATTAGAATGTTTCCTAAATAAATTTTTGAGGCTTCTAATTATTTCACTAGTTTTGTATTTTGCAATTTTCAGTATGTCTTTTATGTTTCCTTAACTATGGTCCTCTCAAAGGAATAATATACCAATATACCAGTGCCTATTACCTCAAATAGGATTGAGAGTAGCTAATTCTATAACCAAAGCTAAATAGAAAACGATCAATTACAAATTGTACCTATGTAAATAAAAAGTACTCTGCAAAATGCGAATTTTATTTTAATATAGGCTGACTAATTTAAAAAAAAAATCATATATTTTAAACAGTTAGATATTTACATATAGTTCATATAAAAACCGTCGAATAAGCTTTTATTTTTTAAATATTCACACTGCTTTACAGTGGAGTTAAAATAATGTATATACGAGTAATATTGTAAATATAAATTTCAAAATATATTCATGTTTAAGTTATAGTAATATGAGAAGAAAACGGCAATATGTCCATCTATTTGATATGGAAGTCTATGTGACTTAGGATACACAATTATTTTTTCGACCAGACTTGAAAACTGCTCATCTACTTGCAAAGCTCTGGTTTTTATTATGCGTGTTTCTCTTAATTTCAAAAACACTGAATTACTTAAACATTACTATACAACTTCGTTGTTAGTAGATGGTATTTCCTGCATACTTCGCATCAGCTAATTTTGGGTCGAATCCATCGCCGATTTCTGAAATCCTTATCCTTCAAAGTTGATAGACGTTATCCACCAACTGGTACAAGCTTGGATTTGCTGCAAAGTCACAATATGCCACACAGGCGGAAGAGATCATCAATGCGAAATTACTCAGTAACAAAATTGACTGCTGCTTTTTGCTGTCAAGAGTTTCCTTGCATTTAACAACGCCGAATTCCTGCATTTGCTGTACCGTTCATGTACCTACAGCTAGGATTACTGACACTGTCATGTGCGCCACTGGGAATAAAGAGTCCGCAGATACTATTTTCAGTTAATTCTTTCAATTTAATCAATTAATTCATGTACTTTTTTATCAATTTTATCTTATTGTATTTTTATTATTTAATTTTTTAATCTTTTACTTATATTTTTGCCTATTTTTTTAAAATATTATTAGTAATATAGGTATTGTATGAGTGTCCTGTCATATCATGTTGGATAATAAAGATAATCATCATTGTAATTATTATTATTTCACTTGTTGGTACTTGTAAAGTACCGCGTTGATTTCAACCACTCAGGCGTTTCCAAGTGAAATAAAACTTTGATTGTCTCTGGCATTTACATACTAGAAGCATTAACCTTTGTATATAGAAATAAGGATTCGCTCGAAACGTATTATTTTCCTGACCAACACAGTACAAGAAATAGGTTGAAGTTTTACTACCCAAAATTAGTCTAACATTAAATGAAAACGATTTGACGTACACGTTAATATTTTTTAGCAAACTATATAATCAATGTGTAGAGGCAATATGTGGAGGCAGAATATTTGCCTTATCTTGTGGATTAGAACCATATAATATTGACGATTGTTTAAATCTTCAACTATAGTAACCGACGTTTTTTTCTGCTCATTCTATATTTTTATTTTTCTTCGAGTGTACTATTTTGTTGATAAAATGCACTGACTATTTCTTATATTTACGATTATTGAAAACGTCAGGCAACTTGAGGGATTGAAATGTCAAAATGTCGAAATTATTCGACATGTAGCCAATGTTCTTATCTACTAAAATTTTTCTCTTTACATTAGATCTAGTTTTAAACTAAACAAAAAACTGTGACTAACTAATAATCCCCTTGCCATCATGTAGTTTTCCAATATATTCGTAATATTTAAGGTCTATGTTAGTGCTTCGATTATTTTTTCCACTGATAAAGATAACTTAGTTACCAAAATACGTACCTATGGAGAACTTCATTGTGGAAAAAGAAGTTATTTTTTAATCATATTTCTGTCAGTAAGCCTATTACTGTAAAACAATTTTTATACTTTCAAAATTTTATTATACTGCTGCAAAATGCTACATGTAAATGAGTACTTTTGACTTTTGTTTCTGCAAAATTTCCAAAATATAAAAATATTATCATTATTATTATGACGCAGATTTCTTGCACTTCCTCAGCTTCACGTTGGAAAACTTTTCACTCAACCCATATTAGTATTTGTGGGTCTGAGCTCTGACTGTACTTGGTTAGTACTGCAATATTATTATCCATCATAAAACAGTAAATTAATAGAAGCTCTATTACAATTATATTATATATATATATATATATATATATATATATATATATATATATTAATTTACTGTTTTATGATGGATAATAGTATTGCAGTACCAACCCAATTCCGGAAGGCTTTGAAGGAGTTTAGGAAATACTCCAGTTGTGTTATAGAAAATTCAATTGGTATATCAAATGTATATGCAATTGCATATATACGAGGCGTGGCTATTAAATAACGAGACTGACGCTGATACAGAAGAATCGCGCATGCGCCAAACGCCAACGACCGACAACTATTTATCGTGAAGCCTTCTCTTTCGAATACAGTGCCTCTCGCCTCTGTAAACAAATCAGTGTAGCTATGTCTTCGTTCGAATTAGAGTTGTTTTTTTGTTTCGCTGGAAAAGTGTTAAGTGTAACAATAGAGCAACGAATTGCTGTGAAATTTCACATGAAACTTGGAAAAACTGTTACTGAAACTTAATAACAAAATTATTGAAAGAAGTGTATGGTAATAACTGTAATTGTGTACATTCACTGGGTCCCTGAAGGTCAAACTGTTAATCAACATTACTACCTTCAGGTTTTTGCTCAACTCCACGAAAGAATAAGGAAAAAACGACCCGAATTGTGGAAGGCCAATCATGGGTTCTCCACCAAGACAAATGCATTGGCTCATTCCACATTGTCAGTCAAGAGGTTTCTAGCCAAGTACAGCATCCCATTGTTAGACCATCCGACTTATTAGCCAGATCTTGCGCCGTGCGACTTCTGTCTGTTTCCTAAGGTGAAATCTGAATTATAGGGAACAAACTTTGAGTGTGTTAAGGCTGCGAAAGCGAAAGCGGCAGGCGTCCTGAAGGAGCTGACAGAAGAAGACTTCCAGCACTGTTTTGAACAATGGAAGATTCGCATGGAGCGTTGTAGTGATAGAGGAGGATGCATATTGAAGGTGATAATAAGTAAATATGTATGAAATCGAAATAAAATGTTTAACAGCGTCAGTCTCGTTATTTAATAACCACACCTCGTACATACCTGTATATACAAAATTACGTGCTTTCTACGATTTGAATTAATGAAAACATGTGCTCGAAAATAATCATAATGTAGCTGCGGATAATCTATATTTAGTCAAAAATATAAATTATTATCGTGAATTAGAAAGCCATGAAAGCATATTTATTACAAAGAACATAAACTAAACGCTAAAGAGGAGATTTACTTTAGTTTAAGTGTTAGTTAAGACTAGGAAATACTTTAAACTGTGTGAAATAAATCAATGTGTATTTGGAGTTTGTGAATTTTATCGCAGATCCAGGAGCCACACTGTGATTAATTATCTGCTGATAATGATTACTTAGTTGTCGAAATATGTATACAGAACACAAATATTGATGTGGAAAAGATATTTATTTACTTTTTTTGATTAATTGTATCAACAATTTCATTAAAATGCGCCTCTACAAAGTAAATAACATAGTACTTTATTCTTTACAAATAAAAGAATTGCACTCTTGATATTAATCTTCAGTGCTCAAGTTATTCAAGCCAGAATAAAGTAAGGTGAATATATAAAGACCTTTTGTAAATAGGAAATATTTACATAATATAAAAATAGGCAAAAGTTTTTCGTTTCTAAATCATTTTTACCATTAAACTTATTAAACCTTCTCTTATAAAATTATGCGAAATGATGCCCAAAATAGTTCATTAGCCATATTTTGAATAACCAGAAAGATTAGTGTAGTTTTGTAATTATTATCCTACAATTCTTTAATCGTTTTTGAACATAAAACCGGCAGAGGTGGCGATATAGTCTAATAACTATATAATATTTGCAATGACCGAATCAAGATTGGAGCAGTATCTCATATAAGTGCAAATTTTTTATCTGAACTTATCTTCTTATCTTCGCAATCTTTCATAACAATGAGCACACGTTCCTTAAAATCACCATTTGATTTTACATTAAATTATTATGGCTTTTCAAAGGCAATTAAGTAAAGGACTTAGAGGTCTCGACAGATTAAGCAAACATTTTCAGGATATAGAAGATGAAGAGAATGTACCTGATAGTCAGCATGAAGACACTAAAACTAATTATGACTGGAATATATTCGGATCTCCTTTATATACCGTTGGCGGTTTTTGTGTTGAGGCTATAAATACATGCCAGGAGACAGTTCTCTATGAAATTTATGTAAATCGGAGACCTGCAGTGAATGAAAGCCAAATTGGTAGAACTCTTCCAAAAATGTAAGTTCTCTCTTCTTTACATTATTCTCATTGAGAGCGGTCTTCCTATTGAAGAACATAATCAAGTTAAAAGTGATATTACACTTTCTCTTCATATAGTCAACATATTTATTTTTAGGACGAGTGAAATTATAAAAACATTGATTAATAATGAACGAACTTATTTGGAGAAATTGAAACACATAATTGAAGTAAGTAAAATATACATTTTAAAATATTTATTAAATGTACAAACGAGAATATCATTTGCAAATTATTTTGATTTCGCACATTGTAAGTTATATCATTAAGACGACTAAGAAATACAGGATACGATACATCATATCTGCTGAAGTATCCAAAAAAGAAGTCCTTTAAGATACATATTCGACAAAATCTATGATTTCCATAATTTTTCTGACATCAAAATTTTTTGTCTATCTGGACTGCTTTTTACTCAAAATTCTTTCTTAAACATCTTCATTACCTGATCAAATTATTCTATAATTCTTTTTTGTTCGTTTGTAATTATTAATATATAGAAACATTTTCTTCCTCACTTTCATTTCAACATTCTGATTCCACCATTACTTGGTAAATTCTTTTCTTATTTTATATAATATACCTCTACTCCACCACATTGAAGTACGAGATTTGAATTAAATGTATACTTGTTATAATCATTCGGACATTCCACGATTTGCCTCTTGTAAAGTATTATTCATAACAGACACATTCATACGCTCTTTCGAAATTAAAGAAGGATGAAGTTAATTTTGATGGAGACTGTGGTTAGTTCAATTAAACAAAAAAGATAATAAAATGCCTTACCACAGCAACGTTCGTATTCTGTATACGTATTTCGAAACAAATAATTAATCAGTGTCGCACGTGGATTCTCGATAAACCTCGCTCAGAATAACTCCGCGAAACTGTTCCCGCAAATATTTCCTAGTCTTGAAATCAACACTTATACTAAAGTACACCCCCGCTTCCACTTATTGAGCTTTCCTAATCGTCGTATCATCTAGAAGTACCGGTTCTTTGCCTATGTTTAACGAATTGTTTCTATTTCGCTGAATGTGTCGGGTAACTGTCGAATTTACGATATCATATTGTCTATATTTTTGATTAAATGTAAACAATCCGCGGTTTCACTGTGATTATTTTCAAGCAAGTACTTCGCTAAATATCTTCTTTATACCAGATTCCTAATGAGCGCTTAGTTTGACCATTGTATTGTTTATTACAATTTCGGCATTTTATTTCGTAAATCCCCGACTTCTAATTTAACTCGACTTTATGTTTCACATTTCCTAAGAGTGATTTAATAGTTACTGGACCGAAATTTAACTTGAAATTCGTATTCTTGAATACCACTATTTAAATTTTTTGTACCTGGGTAAAATGGTAAGTATATATACTTGTCTCGATTGTTTTGAGGTGACAGAGAAAAAGAATCCCGGGTCTTTTTTAAGTTAGCTTTCATTTAACTTTAGTATAAGTTACTTTTAAGACTATGAAATATTGACTGTGTGAAAAAATGAGTGTGTATTTCGTTTCTAGCAGAAAAAAGTGTATGGCGTGCAAATTTTACAGGTAAGACACTGTGATTAATTATCTGCTAATGATGACAAATTAGTTGTCAAAATCCGTATACGAAATACGAATATTGATGTGATAAGGTTCTACTTATCTTTTTTGATTAGAGAAGGGTAAATACGAGGGTCATACAGAAGGTAAAAAGTTTTCCAATTGATACATCGCGTCGACTTCCTATCACCACCTCTGCCAAGAAACTGACCTTTCCGTTTTTCTACTCCAGTATGAGAGTGGTGCGAGTGTTTCTAAAATATTTAATAGATTAATAATAATATCAATAAAGAAGACAATAAGAGCGTACATATATATAGTATTGGTAATTAACTTAGTACGGGTTTCAGATCTGATGAACAATATGTCTTAAATACATATTATTGTATTCTAGGCGAAATTAAATGTACATATTTCTTAAATACATACTGTTGCCCCACTTATATTTATTTATTTCATTCATAGTATTAAGCATCGAGGTTGCTAATCCCTTATCGAAGGGGTGGTGTAATGTATTATATAAATAAAATTTATTAAGCTTGCTGTAACCCCCGAAGACTATGTTTGTGATAACATATTTACTGCTTTTAGTTCAGTGTTTTACAGTCAGATTACTGGAGTGCTAATTTTTTACTTTATATATTAACAAAGTTATGCGCCATGGGCAAGACGAAGGATATTACAAAATGTGAAAGAATTAGAACAGTCTGAGGGGAAAACGTTTACTTACTGGATAATCTTATATTTATTCTGCTGTCACCGTTTTTTTCCTATTATATATTGATGTTTAATTAAATCGTATAGACAGCAACATTTTAACATATACTTGTTCTCTTCTTTTCTGGTTGTTTAGAAGATGTTTGGTATGATATTTTATTGCAAAAATTTCGCAAATTAATCGACTAAGTAATACTTAAAACGCTAATTATATATAAAACTAATTATTCTTTGCAAATTTCAACTGAGTAAAGTCGTTTTCTGAAATTATTTTAATTTGCGCCTGGCTACATTACTTCTTGGCGATTTAATTCCATTCTCTTGCTCATCACTACTAGATTCTACATAAAATCTCATGCTTTTGTCTTAATATTACTCACAGTATCTTCCCTGCTTTCTATTATAAAAATTAAGGAAAAAATTTTCAACTGTTTCCTTATAATTAAGTTATTTTATTAAAGACTTATTCCGAAAAGAAAATAAATTAAATTATTTCTGAGTTTGAAGACAGTGGTTTCTAAAGCCGCAATATTGCTAAAGAAATGGTTTCTTCATTTATACGGGACCACCAAACTATTGGGTTGGCAACTAAGTACTTTCGGTTTTGTAGTATAAAATAAAACACTTTTTTTAAACAAAGAATAGTTTTTAATCAATTATATATTTTCCATTTTGCTCAATGACCTTTTGCCATCTTTCTTTCAGCTGCAAGATTCCGCGCTCATAAAATTTCTGGTCCTTATCAGCAAAAAACTGAACCAGGTGCGAGTGAAGGTCATCGTCATTTGCGAAAGTTTTACCATTCAAAGAATTCTGCAAACTTCGAAATAAATGGTAATCAGATGGTGCTAGATCAGGGCTGTTTGGGGGATGTGGCATCACTTCCCAGCCAAGCTCCAATAGTTTCCCACGAGTTGCCAAAGATGTGTGAGGCCTTACATTATCTTGGTGGAAAACTACACCTTTCCGATTTGACAATTCTGGCCGTTTTTCTTTGATTGCTTCATCCAGTTTTATTAATTGTTGACAGTAAACATCAGAATTGATCGTTTGGTTCCAGGGAAGCAGCTCAAAAAACACAACACCTTTGTAATCCCACCAAACTGACAGCATGATCTTTTTTGGATGCAATTCAGCTTTCGATGTGGTTTGAGCTGGTTTATCGTGTTTGCTCCATGATCATTTTCGAACTATGTTATTGTACAGGACCCATTTTTCATCAGCAGTGATGATTCTTTTTAAGAAAGGGTCGGTTTCATTACGTCTAAGATGCATATCGCAAAAGTTGATTCTTTGTGTTAAATGAATTTCTTTCAATTCGTGAGGTACCCAAATATCAAACTTCTTAACTAGCCCAAGGCATTTTAAATGTTTTTCAATTGTTGTGTGCGATACATGCAGCCTCTCCGCAATCTCTCGAACAGTTATATGACGATCCTCTTCAATTATGACTTTGATTTGGTCACCATCAACTTCAGTAGGCCGACCAGAATGTTGCTCATCTTTGAGGGAAAAATTTCCAGAACGGAATTTTTTATACCAATTCTGACACGTGCGCTCTGTTAAGCAATTAGCACCATAAACTTCACATATGTTTTTGTGAGCCGCAGCAGCTTTCTTTCCTTTACGGAAATAAAATAGTAAAATATGTCGAAAATGTTCGTTTCTGCACTCCATTTAAAATTAACCCACAACTAATAGCTTTAATAAAAATCACGCACTACTTGCTTCTGAAATTACGTCAATGTGACTAGTATCACGCGACAAACGGTAAAGTACAGCACTAACATAAGTTATACAAAAAATAAAACAACGCTCTCTATCAGTAAAAACCGAAAGTGCTTAGTTGCCAACCCAATAAATAGCATTAAGATAATATCTCACTCTGGTACACAAATACTTTAAGCACGTTGGTTCTAATAAAATTACTTTCAAGTAATAACTTAACTTAATTCAATGATAAGTCTTTCCAAGTTCGACATCTACAAAATTATGTGACATGAAACGCGTAAATTTATAGAAAATAATAGTATTATTTAAATTATTTTTATGTTAAAAGTATTTCTATGCATAATTTTTTTTAAATACCCAAATTCTAGAACTACTTTCAATACTTCAGTAACAAACAAATCTCCTCTAAGATGGAAGAAATGTTAGGCAGTGTCGAGAATATATACTGCGAAACAAAAAAAATGTATTTCGACATAGAAACATGTACCTCTGCCAACGTTATCGCTAATGTTTTCCTAAACAATGTATGTAAAGAATGTATTTCTTGTACCGTAATATTTATATAATCCTTTAGGTTTCAGTATTTGAGTATTACGCAAAGTACTTGAGAAACAAAATGAATTTTCAGCGAAATCCTATGGAAGAACTTAACGCTCTGATAAAGGCAATTATCAGTAAGTAATATTCGAAGTATTTTGCTTTGATATCTTATTTTATACAGCAAAGGCAAATAGAATTACAAGATATATGTACGTTCGAAAATTATTTAGACATACTAGCTCAAAAACCTGGTGAGTATAAGTATATATTAGAGACTCTGAAAGGAGCGTCGACAAAAGAAGAAGAAGAAGTTAAATTTCTGGAGGAAGCTATTACTTTGATAGAAACAAATACTTTTAAAATCGACACAGTTCTGGCAATAGATTCTATTCAGTCTTGTCCTATTGATTTGAATAGCGCTGGGCATTTTATAATGAAGGATAGATTCAACATAAATAGAAAGTACCAAAGCCTGATATTTTTATTTGAAAAGTATGTAATATTTTGCAGAGATAGTGAGGTAAGTAACTTATACGATTTCATGTTAAAATTTGAATATTTCTTG
Organism: Dermolepida albohirtum; assembly: GCA_031893035.1. Taxonomy (NCBI): domain Eukaryota; kingdom Metazoa; phylum Arthropoda; class Insecta; order Coleoptera; family Scarabaeidae; genus Dermolepida; species Dermolepida albohirtum. Next base: position 136,656 of record JAVIWB010001056.1, read on the forward strand.
TACTTGTATTTACTTTCTTACATCATATTGGAAATTTTGTAATCATTTAAAACAGCTATGGGCAACCTTTGACATGTTGTGGGCAAAACTTTAATGTGCAAATACGTTCGCGGGCCGCGCTTAAAAGTAGTGCATTTTAAAGTAGTGTTCATAATTTTTAACGATAGATATCAGACATGAAATAATACAATGTCTCGCGGGCCGGATCAAATCTTATAGCAGGCCGGATGCGGCCCGCGGGCGGGTTGTTGCCCACATATGATTCAGACGATACGAGGATACGTACTTTTATATTATCACAATACAATAAAATATTTGTTAGGAGATGGATAATAACAACTGTCCATACTGATAACCCTGGTTGCTATATAGTACATTTCAATATGAAAATATCTTCAATATGCAATATATCATATCTAAAATAGATATTAGATGTACTCTCTTCCTTTCTGCGAGCCAATTAAGTAATGAAAAGTATACGAGGTGAAACTAGAATTGTTCTTTGGTTACGTCATCTTGAGTTCCAGGTTAGAATCGCGTCTTCAGTAGTTATGTTGCCGACGTTTTGTCTTCAGTTGCAAAAGATATCCTCAGGGCTTAACCGTTGCTACTGCTGTCACAGTTGCGCTGAAACTGGCGTTATTTTGCTGTGAATATCCTATATACACAAAGGGTACTAGAAAAGTTTTGCAATATGACGCAACAATGAATCGTAGGAAGCTGCTTGTTGCTGCATGTTTATACATGTTCATATGTGTATATTAGCCGCCGCTCCATGTCAATGGGCTCAGTTATTCATTAACAGTCAGAGTGTAAAGTGATTGCGATGGCATCGAGGTCAGGAAATAAGATAAAGGCAGTTTTGCGTTATAATTTCGTTCGTAGTTTAAACATAGACCAGTGATTCGAAGAAATGACTCTTGCATTAGGTGATGTTTGTCCAAATCGCACAACGATATTCGGGTGCTATAGAGAATTCCAAAGGGCAAATTTGCCTGTGGAGGATGCTGACAGCCAGGGAAGGGCACAAACGTCAGTTACGGAGGAAAACGTTACTACTGTAAGGAAAATGCTTGGCGCGGATAGGCGAGTGTTCTACCAACAGATAGAGTGTACTTCAGGCCTAAATGCACCAGCAATTCGTTCGACTCTGCATGACCATTTACACAAGAAGTAACTTTGTTCTCTCTGGGTGCCGCATCGACTGACTGAAGAGCAGATGCCGGAAGATGCTAAAAAAGTTTAATAAGGGACAATCTCGGTATGTGAACAACATCGTGACAGGTGACGAGACTTGGCTGTACTATTACCATGTGCCGACCAAAACTCAAAATAATGTTTGGCTCTTTGATGATGAGGACACACCCGAAGTTGTCAGAAAATCCCGATCTGTAAAGAAGAAAACGCGTCGTTTTAGACACACAGAAGACAGTCACAGCTCAGTGGTATACTGCCTAAAGGCATTGGATCTATGCAGAACCTGCGGCAAAAGTCAAGAATGAACATCTGGTTCCTCCATCACAATAATGCTCCAGTTCACCGCGCCAAAGCCTGCACCGAATATTTGACCACGACAGGATTGAAACTTCTCGAGCGACCTCCCTACAGACCAGATCTGGCTCCCTACGACTTTGAACTGTACCAGCATGTGAAAATTAAGCTAAAATGGAGACGATTTTCTAGTGATGAGGACCTTCTGCGGGCTTGGGACACGAGTGTGCTTTACTCCCTAGTGAAACTTAGCAGAACTGGTTTAAAGATTGGTGTCGGAGGATGGAGAGGTGTATTGAGTGTAGAGGTAATTACTTTGTAAAAATTAAATAAACAAAGTTGTATTGCAAAACTTGCCTAGTACCCTTTGTATATACATATATATAGGATATTTTTTGTCACGTATCAACCGAGTGTTACGGTTGCCATTGAGTTGTTTGGAGATACATAATTGCCAGATATTGTGTCTGTTAACTGTCATCACGGTAATGGTTAATAGGCTGTTTCGAGAATTATATCGATTCGTGAATTTTTAGAACATAATAATGACTATTTCAAGACAGGATTTTGGTAGAATTGAATTGGATATGCTGCCCCATCTCAAGTCTATGCTCAGTGAGTACAGAATTAGTTGCGTGCAGTAGCTTAATACAACGCCCATGTTCTGAAACGCGTGTGCCGTCATCCGCTTTGTTTAGACAATACATACATTACTGCATGGGCAAAGAATCTTGTATACACCAAGTATCCACTAGGTCCTGTACGCTTCCAGTGGGAATGATCGCGGGTTTCAAGAATTGCAAAAAGGGCAGGAACTGTTTTCAAAAAATGTTTACATTATATATGCCATGTAAAAATTGGTTAAATTGGTTGTATATAAGGTAAAGAGGGCTTAGAAAAACTGGATGACATATGCTGAATATTGGCTTGTGAATTTGTAAGGTCAAGATGTCGGTCTATGAACTGTTGAATATTATGTTTGGAAAAATTGTTATTTACTAGGTTATTGGTGATATGACTTAATTCCTGTGTTAGAGAATACCGGTCAGATATGCTAACAGCTCTTTGAATTAAGAACTTGATGACGCCCTGTTTGTGGGTGGAATGGTTAACGTGTAGAAGTTTATGGTAAACTGAATGTCTTAGAGAACCAGACGACACAATTCACCTAGACGTCTAGAAAATGAAAGGAACCTTCTGTTTCAACATCCATGGTGAAACTTATGGAATTGTACCAGAATTTAGGAAAACAAGAAAGTTATTCAAGGATTCGACCACGCAGCCAAAAAAAAAGGTGTTATTTATGTACTTATCGGAATCAACAAGAGAGAGAAGAGACCCCACGACTCTACCAGATACTTGTTCGTGGTAACTGTTACTGAACTAGAAATAAGTAGAGGTTAAATAAAGTTTTATTAAATCGATCAAAATTATCAGACTGATTGTCAACGGATAGGATTTGTGATTATTTGTATGTGTTCAGCTGCAGGAACTTTGATAAATGAAGAACCAGCAGATCCTGAGGATCTACGATCATATCATTCAGTCTTTAAGTAAAGTATTTGTAGTTTTGTCTCATAGAATTACTATTACCGGTGCATGATTTAAGAATATTGAAGAGATATTAACTTAGTTTATTGTTGGAACCAATTGTACGAACTATAGGACATAGAGTTTTCTAGGTTTATGAATTTTGGGGGTGAAACAGTGTTTTTTCTTAATTTTAGCTTAATAACCGTATTAAAGGAAGTGGAATTAGATCGTCAAAGAAACGCTATTGCAGTACTTCAAATAAAGATTGTTCACTGAAAACCAAAATTATTGTATTGTATGTGAGCAAACTTCTCAGGGCTGTTTTTGAGTTGCATATACAATATAATAATATCGCCCGATTAATGCTAGTTACTATCGCCTACTCTCAAAAGTGATGATAAAGACTTATCTTTAAACCGTAGTCTGTTGCTGCTTCAAAGTAATGTTAGGACTCATATCGCTACATTAACACAAATTCTCATAAATTCTTGAACATTCTACAGCTCTAATTTATGGCCCAGCGATTGCACGTGTTCGTGTCACTAAATGAGGCATTCAAGGGGCGGAAGTTTGAGAGCGATATGCATTGATTTCACAATCACAACATTACTGCTTACAATATTGACACTAAAAATCCTTCAGTTCGCTGCCAAAAATGTAGTGAAGCATATGTAAGCATCCGTCACATTTTTCAAATATTAACTTAATAAATTTATTTTTAAAAACCTTCATCATATTTGAACCATCCTCTTATATAGATATATTTGTACTTGTAGATATTGTAAATATATCGACAATTTTTATATTGTACTATATCATATTTTATATAATTCGGATTTTCTAATTTCATTTTGAAAATGTGTTTCTAGAATATAAATTTCTTTTTACTTCAGGATAATCAAAATGTGTACGATTACATTGACAACATCGAAATGGATGAACTAATTCTTACTCAGAGGAATAACTCCACCAGTTTCCAATTAAAAAGCCGCAAAACGTTAAAAAATTGCGATGATAAAAATCTGCAGGAATTTGATATAGAATCTTTTTCATTGTCAACAAAAAATAAGTGGACAGACGAACTTACAAGAATTTTGTTGAGTCAATTACAATATTACAGAGGTAACGAATTTTATAATCTACACACTTCATTAATTTATATCAAATTTTAGAACAGCAAGATGTCAACCAGCATCAAATGAGTAAGTGAAAAAGTAATGGTAGTCTAGTACATAAGTGTCCTTACTAGATCATCAGTAAACTTATTTCTGTGGATTCATAGTAAATACTTTTTATTCAAGAATACTATGGATTTTTTTGAAAATTTAATTTCAATTCAAGAAATTCGTTTCATTTATTTAACTAACAAATATAAGATTTCCGCTAACAATATTTTGTTCAATCAAACGAGCATTTCGCGCGTCAGAAAATATATATCAAATATTCTTATATTTCTTATATTCAAATATACAGTTTTGTCTTGTTAAATTTCTAATTGAGATAGAATGCACACTCTTACTGCTGCTGAAATTTCATCTTCTTTGTTATAATGTCCTATCGAGACTGTGGTGGCTAAATTAAAGTCATTCGAACTCCTCACTGCTCAATTTCATTTAAATAGCTTTTAATAATTCTAGCAATTATTATTATTGTACAGTAAAATGTAATTATCTCCAATTAATTGTGTTCCTCTTGATATAGCAAGTTGTTGCAAAATTTATTTATTTTTTCGCTACCGTTAATTTATCATTCATTTTAATCAATGATCCAAATCTTTGCGCAGATATGCAACCCCATACTCGCATATACCTCCATATTTTGCTGTTAACTGTATACATGATAGGTAATGCGCTTCCTCAACCATTCTGCGAAAATACTGTTTAATTCTGAACGGAATATTTCAAATTTGGAGTCATCTGTCCAAAGTACACGTCGAAATTCGTCCAGTGACCAATGCGAGTGAATTTGTGCATATTGCAACCGATCTGTTACTCTCTGTTTAAGTAGATGGCGCCGAAAGTTTGAAGGATGCCCAGAAACTCCTATCGATATACGAAGATTTTCTGTTAGTTCTTTCGACGATTTCATCCTATTTCACAAGAATATCGATCCCAAATATTTATCGTTACCTTCTTTTACTTTACTTGGTCTTCTCGTCATTCTTTTATTAGCCAGCAAACAGGTTGTTTAAAGCTTTTAGATAATTTTAAAACTCGAAGACTGAGAACACTGCACTCTTTCTGCAATTCATCACTAGCATTAACCTTTTTGAGAAAGAAACACAACCGGTGTCAATTTTCGTCTGATATTCTGGGCATTCCCCTACCCTTCGAAAAATTAACCTAAGCAGAATATGGATGATGGAATAAAATGAATTGTTATTTACAGTATCGGTTCACGGTGTCAAAAACATATTCACAACCACCACTTGTGATAATGTAAACATGACCTCTATGATTGAGTAGAATTAACTAATTAACAATATTTTACGTTAGGCGTTCATATTAGAATTATTACCTTCTATGTTCATGTTTAAGGCTGCCTGTCGACTTTTGTAACTTTTTAATGGTTCACAATTTAGTGACTGCAACATTATTTGAGAAGTCGGAAAATACGGCACCTTTAAAAATGGAAGCAATATTTTATGTCGTAATAGTGATGTTAAATAATGAAGTCTATAAATTTATATGAAATCCTACGTATGGTCTTTAAAAAATGAATCCAAACAATATCTCTAGATAGAGTTTCTTGTAATAAAGATGATAAGTGCGTGATAAAAACAATTAATCATTTTTATCAAGTATTTTAACTAATCAGCTTGGAAGTAATTCTAAAATTCTGTCATATAAAATAAAAATAATTTACGAAATATAATAATTTATTATTCATGCTTCTAAAAAGGTGCCCTAGTAATTTGCTCTCTATAATCACCAGCAATATATTTTTCAATATCCTAGTACTATATCTTTTGATTTCAAATACTAAAAATGGTGTTAAATAATGACTTCATTATATTTGCAAATGTTCAAAATACAATAACTCTTATTAAAGACTTTTTTCTAATTGTCAACTATGAACGAGTAAAATTGGTAATAATTATGTTATTTTAGGACAAATGTAAAAATTTATAATAAAAAAAGAGCCGGCTTAAAGAAAAATTAGTAAATATAGAAATTTTTAGGCGTTCATATATTGACGGTTCAGAATTGGTGAAATACTGACTATTTGTATACGATTTAAAAAAAGTGTATATCCTCTTGAAAAGCAGGTATAATCAATTTTAACCAATTCGAATCATTACTAAACACGTGAGATCAGAAATTCTTGACGGCGTGAAGTACTATATATAATGCCTAATCTCCTTGTTCATCGCGTTCTAGACTGTTGGCTAGTCATTTTCCATTTTCCAGGTCTTCGTTGCTACATCAATCAGGAATTCACCGCATTATATATATATATATATATGATGACATATAGAACAGTCCCTAAGACCGGCAAGACAAACTGTACGATATCCAAAAAGTCAATGATACATACGGTGATCGTGTGTATACACATATATATACATATATACGAGGTTTGTTCAAAAGGATAGGTGAATTTTGAATTTTCGCGCGCTGTGTACATTCGATTATCGAAATTTTTTTTTGTTATGTTGGTACACATGTGCTAGTTATATGTTAGCATTATCAGCCAATTTGGATTAGTAGTTTGTTGTTGACAACTGAAAAGCTTAGTCACGTTTGTGTGTGTTCGATTTTTTACTCTTGAAAAAAATTGATCCAAGAATATGTATTAAATTTTGCGTTAAAAATGGAATAAAGTGCTCCAAGGTACTTAAAATGTTGACTGTGGCATTCGGCGAGCCCACTTTACTTACAGAAGTCCGAGAAAATGCACGCCAAGTTCGATCAAATGTGAAGTTTTTGCTCACTACTTTCTTCGATTACAATGGCGTGGTGCATCATGAGTTCTTGCCAACAGGTCGTACGGTTAATAAGGAATACTACAAGGAAGTTATGCAACGTTTGCGTGAAGCAATACGACTCAAACGATCGGAATTGCGGAAAAGAAACTCATGGATTCTGCATCACGATAATGCACCAACTCACACATCAATGCTTATTCGTGATTTTTTGGACAACAACAACACCCTAATCATGCCTCAACCACCTTATTCACCAGATTTAGCTCCCTGCGACCTTTTCCTATTCCCAAAACTGAAGAGACCAATGAAAGGAAAGCGTTTTGTCACAATTGATGAGATAAAGTCAGAATCGAAGAACGAGCTGATGGCCATATCGAAAAGCGCATTTCAGAAGTGCTTCGAGGATTGGAAGAAGCGCTGGCATAAGTGCATTATAACTAAGGGGGATTACTTTGAAGAGGACAAAATGGATATTGATGAATAAATAAATACTTTTCAAAAAAATTCAAAATTCACCTTTCCTTTTGAACAAACCACGTACATATAATAGTAATAAAATGCTGCTTTCATTTTGAAAACATTTATGACTATATACCTTCAAAACAAAGCGTCTTTCCGAAAACTATCCGACGACAAAAAAGTTTGGAAATAACTTAGGAAGTAACTCCCTGAATATTTGCCGCATAGTACCAAACACATAATGTACTATGACTGCATTTTTTGTTTACTTTCAATATAATCATCTTCCCAAAAAAAAGCAGTTCACCTACTTGCTCAGCTAATTTACTGAGCTGGTTTTTAGTTCCTCATTGGTGCATAGCCACTGCCTTAAGATCAAACAAATTATCATCAAACGCATTCTATTCGAACCCCTGAAAAAGTCGTTTTGTACAACGTAATTTTAATTATTTCGCTGGAAAGTGGACAAAGCCCGTTAATAACATGCATCTTTCTTTGCTTGTTCTTTGTTGATCGTCTTAACTTTTTGAGGGTTTTCCAAGGCGAGATCAACAAAACTTGGAGAAAGCTTTTGGCATTATTGACGGGGATTACTTTGAAGGGGACAAAAAAATGGATATTGATGAATAAATAAATACTTTTCGAAAAAAATCAAAATTCACCTTTTCCTTTGAACAAATCTTGTGTGTATATATATATATATATATATATATATATATATATATATATATATACATTCTTCAAAATATTTTACCGCGTTTGTATTATTTCTTTCGAGAAGGACATTTTTCATACTGACGTTTCGACGACATCTCTTTCATCTTTTTCTGGAGGATCTTCTTCTAGCGATAGCAGTATCCAGAGTGCGGCAATTATCTGTGGCGCATGTAGTCCCGCAGTAGTGAGGAGGGATGTGTGGCTGCTTGTGATTGCTCCGTCGGTTATTCTGTGGTTATCGGGTACTGGCCGGTCGATTTGTATTCGGTTCGCGTTGGTGCTGCTGGTCAACAGTGTGCTATTAGCATTACATCGCCTTCTACAAAGCGATAAAAATACACCCAAACGCGACACTTACACACGTAACAGATTACCCGAAAACACACCAAAAATACAGAAGGCCAGCGATGGAAATAGACAGCGACGAAAACGATTAGATATCGGAGTAGCTCAAACGTCAATGTGAGGATTAATCACGACGAAGATTGAGAGCAAAAGGGCAGAGCCCTAGCTCGAATATACTATAAAGAAGTCGAAGAAGTCGAAGCATTACATCGTCTGCTTGTAATATGTCTATCCAATAATGTTGATTTGCATATGTCAGGCAATCATCGTGTGTCGCCACATTTGTTCATGCAATTCTGTCGTTTCTTTATCTCGATAGCTTCTCTTATTATCCTGTATCTTAAATTTGTGTGGCGAGCTATTGTCCTTATACCGTCGAAGTCGCCGCTGTTTCCTATATTTTTCGCTCCGTGGTCTGGTTTTTCAATTGATTTAGCCATGTATGTTGGGTCGCAATCTTGGCATAGTATTCCTTACATTTCCTGGTCTTCTAGTTCTATTTTGTCCTTTGTAATACCTAAAGTTATGCATAAAAGAAAGTAATAAATAGTCCTCAGTATACTGTAACGTTTGCAAATTGTTTTCCAGAAGTATACATGGTCTCTTCTCCTATGTATATTTCTCTTAATATTTTTATAATCTTCCCGTCTCTTGTGCCATGATTTGATTCCTCATTTAAGACGCTCAGTATTCTTCCTTGTACCTTAGATTATTAGTCTTGTTATTTACATTTTCGTCTTTCTTGCTATTTGGAAGTGTGCCAGAACCATCCTAGTTCTTAAGAAAGATGAAAAATCTGGTTTCTTTAATTTTCTGCCTGTGGGGATATTTATTTACAAATATGCATATGAATATTTCACCAAATTTATTGCTGATTGTGTTTTGCAAATTATAACAGAAAAATCCGTAGATTCCAATAGAAGAGATGCTACCGATAATTATCAAGTAGGTGAAGACCTAGATAGCGATTCTGAAACCAGTCTAAACGAAGGGGCACCTGTTTTATATGACGAATATAATTTCGGTAATGATACATTAGGAAATGAAGGTGCTGCTATAGCTGATGCAAATATGTTAAACGAAGGCACACTATTAAATGAAGATAACGCTGAGTATCATAATATTTCAAACGAAGGAAGATTAAGGTACCAAGAGACTAATTTATATGCAGAAAATGTCTTAAGCGAAAGTTTCGAAGATATTACTTCAAATAATGAATATTCTTCAACAGATAGTTTGTATTATGATGAACGCCAAACTTGGAGTGCTGAAGTGTTTCGAAGCGATTCTTTAGAAAATGATAAAGAAAGTTGCTCTAAAATGTAAGTCAATAATTTAGTAATTCAGTAATTATATACACTACTTATCATTCCTTAATTGCCAAAATTGTTCAAACATATTTCGAATTTAAAAATATAATTATTAGAGAACACGTAAATCCCTAAAGGGTTCGAATCATACGTAGTGTGTAAAATTGTTTCATATATAGCTTTATAAAAATTAACCATACGTGTTAATCATTTGTCGCCAATTATTATCATTTTAAATTTATTTTCATCTTTCTTGCGTTTCTTTCTTTTCTTTTTAAAGCATCTATTATCTTTCACTGCATATTTTCTTAGTTATAAATCTAAACAAAATTAGTTCTTGTCGATTCGCTCTTTTCTTATTGTCAATTTCTTATTTTTAAACCACTTTTTATCCTGAGAATTGTTCTATTTTTATTGCTACAAACTCTGCTATATCTATTTCCGTTGAAAAATTCTCAATTAGCCTTATTACGGATTGCTTTTGTTTTTCTGTTACGTCTTTTATATATTTTTGTTATTTTCGCAATGTTTTTAAATTTTATTTGTTTGTTTCTGTTTCCGAAATTTTCTTCGATATCGCCTTTCTTATAATTTTTAAAAGTTTATATATTTTTAAAATTCAGGCACTTTCTTTCTATTATTTCTACGTAGTGTTTCAATTTATGCTATCTCTGTCGTCTGAGGAATTTATGCAATCCGGTGGTCTAAAGTTCGTTTGTTGTCCATCAGGGAATCACTGAGAATGACTTTTCTTGTGTAATTTATCTTTTTTCTAAATTTTTCTGACAAATATAACAGTCGTTCTTAGGGCTACCCTGATGAGAGTTTATGAGCTACGGAAACGTCGAGCAAAGAACTTTTTTGCTACATACGCGCTTTTTAAGAAAATGCTTGGTTTTTGGTTTTCGTCATTTATTAATTAATGACAAGCAAATAGTAATATATTGGCTTAAAATAAAAAAGAATTTTGCATAATAATTCTGATACGTAAATAAATAAATTGTTATCCTCTAAAATTTATTAGTGTTTCTAATTCTTCACAATATTTAATATGACTTAATTATAAAGGCTGTTTCAAATTTCGTGTTTTTTTTTAAAGAATAAATAACATAATTTGCATTCATTTGCAAACCTTTTCATGGGTAATTGAAGTATCAGTTATGACATTTATATGCGAAAAATAATATCTGCCAAATGGCCTCCTCTTGCAGCTCCACAGACGTCCACACTTTTGTTAAAATTCTCAATGACATTTTAACATAATTGCGGCTCTATCTCACTAATCACACGAATAATTTCATCTTTCAAAGCAGGAATTGATTGTGGATTGTTTTTAACTTTTCACATAAGCCCAAAGAAAATAGTGTAACTATGTCAAATCACATGAACTTGGTGGCCAATTAACATCACCGTTTCTTGAGATTACACGTCCAGGAAATTTTTCTCTCAATAAATCAATTGATTCGCGTGCAAAGTGAGGTATAGCGCCATCCTGTTGAAACCACATGTCCCTTAGATCAATATTTATTAATTCAGGGAACAAAAATTCGGTTATCATTCGACGATATCAATCACCATTGACAGTTACAGATTCACCAGCAGCATTTTCAAAGAAGTGAGGTCCAATTACACCACCTGACCATAATGCACACTAAACAGTAACGTGTTTAGGATGCATAGATTTCTCATGAATAATTCGTGGACTTCCCTCACCCCAGATACGGCAATTTTGTTTATTAACATAGCCACTAAGTTTAAAATGTGCCTCATTGGAAAACATTATTTTTTGAGAAAAATCAGCTGTTCGTCCATTGATGAAATTGACAAATGAACGACGTTTTAAATAATCTAATGGTTTAAGTTCCTGTGTTATTTGAACCTTATATGCCTTCAGAGCTAAATCCTTGTGTAAAATGCGCCATGTTGTTCATCCACTTCGACCAATAGTGCTCTCAGATGAACGATTATGTAAACCATAAAATTCACAAAATTTTCTAAAAACTCTTTTTACAGAACGCTGATTTTTATAAAATAATTCGACAATTTGAACGCGTTGTTGTACCGTGTACGAAGCCATTTTTATAAATATCATACATCACACTTTTTAAATGCCCACATACCCAGACAAATTCAATGCACCAATCTATATTTTATTTATTCTTAAAGAAACAGCGCAATTTGGAACACTCTTGATATCAAATTTGGCTTGTATTTTTTTAGCATTACTGAATTAATCAACACAATAGAAGCACATTTAAGAGATATGCATAACATCATCGACGTAAGTAAAAATCTAAGTAACTTTCCTTTTTTATTACTAGTAATACTTATGTATATCCACAGATAATTAATACATTCGATATTGCTGATATTCCTGAGCAGATGCAGGTGTTATATAAAAATATCGATGATATGTACTATGCCACCAAAATATTTGACATGAAGCTATTGGAATGCGATTCTGTGAAAAGTGTTGCCAATGTTTTTCTAGAGAATGTACGTATTGTTTAATTAACTAAAAAATTTCTAATTCAAATCTTCATTGATATTTCTAGGCATTTTTATTTGATGTATATGTAAACTACATACGAAATAATGCCATATGTTCTCGTTACGTTATGGTAAGACATCTTAATTTATACAAACATAAAAATGTTGTAAACATGTAAAGATTATTTAAGGATAAACGAAAAAGAGAGAGCAACAAATATATAATCGAGAGTTACTCATTGAATCTTATTTTAATTACGTCAACTAAATTGTTGGAAAGATTGCAAAAAGAACAAATTAAAATTGGACAGTCCTTCGAATTGTTAAATACAGCAGTTAAATTTTTAAACAAGAAAATAACTGAAGCAAATACATTAATAGCTATGGATTCGATACAAGAGTGTCCTATCAATTTACAAAATATGGAGTCTTTTATAATGAAAGACTTATTTAAACTGAAACGCAAGTATAATAGAATTCTGTTCTTGTTTAAAGGAGGAATTCTGATATGCAAAAAAGATAAAGTAAGTAAACGTTTTTCCTATAAATCAATAGTTCAAAAGAATTAATTTTTTCTAGAATATTCCTGACACCTATAAATATATTGACACCATCGAAATGAAAAACTTGATTATTAGAGATAATAAGAATTCTTTCAGTTTTGATTTAATCGAATCGCAAAGATTAATCTTAGGGATAGGAAGAAAACGTTCTTTTACCTTGGAAGCTCTCACAAAAAGTGTGAAAGAAGTTTGGATAAGAAAAATAAAAAAATTGTTAAACTACATTAGAGACTAGAATTCACTGGTGTAGGATTTATATAATAATTATGTAATTTGAGATGTGCTTTTGAAATACATTAATTTAGAAATCGCATATCTAAAATTTCCAGTATATGGGGTATACATACGTAGGGGCCGTCAGAAATATCCAGCCTTGTATGAAAGGGAAAAACACAATCATTTATTACTTTTTAATATAATTTTATATATTTACATTTACTTTTTATTTAATGACTTACCCTTCATTAATATTTGTCACTTACAAAACATCCTAAGCCAGTTCAATAATACTAGAAACTTGAAATAAATATACAGAGTAGGGTACTCAAACCTGACTTTTTACAGTTACCGAACAAATAGAAATATACATACGTATTCATGAAAAGAAAACAAATGAAATAAAATATATAGCATATATATATTTGCAGGGCTTCTTTTAATTATCAATAAATTAAAAAATATATGGAAACGAATGCACACTAAGAAGTAACTGATTGCAATTGATTAATAGAAATAAAAACTGGAACCTCGTTCCATGAATTAGTCTACGCTTCTGTAGGGACTACATATCATGTCTTCTTATCAAAGAACTATAGCCGATATTACGTTCTAGATAGACGTTTCTAATCCTATAACCTACGTATTTCAAAAAACGAAAAACGAAAGGAAGAACAACATCTTTAGCAGAGGAAAGGTGCCCAAAAATTGGCAAATGTGAAGTACAATTGCAGATGCTATTAATATGTGGAGAAGAACTTCGGCTTGAATCAAATAAAACGCTAAGACCTTTCACATTGTCAACTTTCGCGAGAAAACAACTATTAAGTTTATATACTGATTCGTATTTCGTGTTTAACGGTAGTTTGTATATAGAGCATTACCATATCATAATATCAACATTATATTGTAACTAAAAGACATACCTCAAGTTCAAGAATAATAAACTTTAAAATAATCACCATAGGGCAGTAGAGGATGACAGGTATGTCAACCAGTCATTAGTGAAGGGAATAAACAACAGTTGTCCCAAATGAGATCCCTTAAGAACCCTAGACGATGGAGAATATTCATACAATTTATAGCCATCGCAATAAAATTTAATCTATTTGCCAGATATGACATAAAAAATGACATCGAAAATTCGAGAGTAACTCTTTGGCGCTCTTGTAATCGCTACTCGTACGGCCTCCACATTCTGCAATTTTTTCACTCTCTTCTTGTTGTTGTTGTTGTTCAATCTGTGGTGCTTAAGTTGCTAGCCCAAACAGGAATGGCTTTCCTACTTGGAAAAGGTGCATGATGCAGAAAATGAAAATGTAGGTGGAATTCACATTGCCGACGTATACAAAGGATACTAGGAAAGTTTTGCAATAGAGCTTTGTTTACTTCATTTTTCAAAGTAATTTCCTCTACACTTAATACACCTCTCCATCCTCCGAAACCAATGTTTAAATCAGTTTTGCAAAGTTTCACTAGGAAGTCAAGCACACTCGTTGTCCCAAGCCCGCAGAAGGTCCTCATCACTGGAAAACCACACATGCACATGCGGGTGCAAAGTCGCAGGGAGCAAGATCTGGACTGTAAGGAGGATGCTCGAGAAGTTTCAATCCTATCGTGGTCATATATTCGGTGCAGGCTTTGGCGCGGTGAGCTGGAGCATTATCGTGATGGAGGAACCAGGTCTCCATTCTTGACTTTGGCCGCAGGTTCTTCATAGATTCAATGATTTTAGGCAGGCACTGTTTAGTATATCACTTAGCTGTGACTGTCTTCTGTGTGTCCAAAACGACGCGTTCCACAATTCCACTCAATTTGAAAAATACAACTATCATTTCCTTCTTCACGGATCGGGATTTTCTGACAACTATGGGTGTATCCTCAACATCAAAGATCCAAACTTTGTTTTGAGCTTTGGTCGGCACATCGTAATAGTACAGCCAAGTCTCGTCACTTATCACGATGTTGTTCACATACCGAGATTGTCCCTTATTAAACTTTTTTAGCATCTTCCGGCACCAAGTCACACATCGTGTCATCTGCTCTTCAGTCAGTCGATGCGACACCCAGATAGAACAAAGTTTCTTCACATGCAAATGATCATACGGAATCGAACGAATTGCTGGTGCATTTTGCCCTGAAGTACCCTTTATCTATTGGTAGGTCACTTGCCTGTCCTCGCCAAGCATTTTCCTCACAGTAGTAACGTTTTCCACCATAACTGACGATCGTGGCCTTCCCGACCTCTCAGCATCCTCCACAGTTACAGTTGGATAAACATCACCTAGTGCAAGAGTCATTTCTTCGAAGCACTGGTCTAGGTTTAAACCACGCATGAAATTATAACGCAAAACTGCCCTTATCTCATTTCGTGACCATGATGCCATCGTAAGCACTTTACACTCCTACTGCTAATGAATAACTGAGGACATCGACATGGCGCCGTGGCTACTATGCACGTACGAACATGTCTCAACATGCAGCAACAAGCAGCTTCCTACGAGTCATTGTTACCTCATATTGAAAACTTTCCTAGTATACTTTATATAAGAATATTTTTAAGTATGTTGTAACAACGAAATCTCTTTGTCACCGGCTCGTAGCCACGGTAGAAAGTGAAAGTCACTACGAACTTACCCTACCACACACACTTCCACCACACAAGCTTCTCAGAACCGTCCACATCTTGTGTAAATAACTATTATTATTCTTAAATGATTATGTATCCAATACTGTTATTTTTTTATATTAGCAAGAAAAATAGTTTTTCAAAAATATTTCTGTTTCTTTCTGTATGTTTAGTATAATAGTATGCTACTTCTTGTGTTTGTACGCATTAAGTTAATTTATCTATAAAGTACGTGGAAATTATATAATTTACTACTGTAATGTATAGATTGATAAAAATAAAGTATAATAAAAAAAAGGATTTCTCAAAACTTGCTAAAATAGAAAACTCATTTAATTAACTACTAGTAAAATATCACTGTCATCACAGTCTCTGTTTTGCAGTATACACTAATTAGTATATTTAAGAATCTTTCATACATCAGAAATATTTAAATAATCTAAGTAAAGAAGATAACATCTATTCGCTTTAAATTATTTTTCATCATTAAGTAACGATGCTTTTTCATGCAAAATTTTGAGAAACTATGTCTAGAATAATTCTCTAGTTATTTTGAATTACGAGAAGATTTTGTTAAAATAAATTAAATAATTTAATTAATTAAAACAAAACAAATTAATTAAATTAAATTGAAATTTAATTATTTATACATAATTGCCTAATAGTCTTCAAAAATTAAACTAGCGTCGTTGATATCTTGAATTGATAACTAGATAATACTTACAGTACTAGAGACGAAAATTATTTTTGAGTATCACCTCTTCAAATTCAATATTATCTATCTGAACTTATACATTCTTCTTTGTATACTTTCTTGATAGTAAAAATTCGTTCATAAATTAATATTTATCTCTAACATTAATTATTATGGTTTTCCAAAGACAAGTAAATATTTTAGAGATCTCGAACTGTTTAACACACGTTTTGAAGAAATAGAAAGCGCCCAAAATATACATAGTATTGATAAAGAATCCACTTTGTACACCGAAATGAGTTTTTGTATTAATGCTACAAATACACACACAGTCTGTATTTCACTAAACCTTCGCCTTCCATAGTTACTCGTATTTTAGTATCTTTAGGTCACTTCTGAACGCTTCATTTTGTTCTTTCTGGACCACTTTTATCAACTAACCAAATCATTCTAAATTCTTTTGTAGTCTATTATTATGTAAAGAAAGTACAAACGTTTCACGCCTGACAGATTACAATTATTCATTTCCTCTAACTTAAAAATCTGGAATATAAAGCAGCTTTTTCCAGATGGACGCCCAAAATTTTGTCTGATAAACAGAAGAATATCTTACTCGTTATGAACGAAGACAGAAATATTTAGACCATATTGTTACTGGTAATGAGATACCGATCTCACAAGAAACACCAAAGACAAAATACTACTCAATGAACTGGCTTTTTCACGATCGCCAACAAAATGAAAAAAACTACTCTAAATCTAAGAAATATCGGACAGCTTAGTATCATTCTAGTCTAATTGTATGCGAAAAGTAGAAATAGTGCCGGTCTCCTCATAGTTTCTTTCATAATATTCAGAACAAACAGTGTAATTGCCTAATGGCTATAATGCTCCTTCATTGTTGGTAAGATATACTTCTACGATTCGTATGTGAAGTTTTTAAATATCTATTGTAAAATTCTACTCTTCGCCCCAGGCTATTTTGATTTCTTCCCTGAACTGAAAGACTTTGTGGGTGGTAGTCATGTAAGACGATAAAAAAACAAATTAAAAAAAAACTAGAAGAGGTTGCTACCCTTTCTAAACCTATCTACTGTAGCGTCCAGGAATTGCGCAGGATTTTGAGATACAGAGGTGGAAAAAAACTAACAGTGATGGTAAATGAACGTCATAGTATTATAAGAATCCCCAAACGCCGTCCATTACTGAAGACGGCTCGCTGTTTGGGAAAACGAGTTAAAATTCAATGTGCAGGTGGTAAAGGACTCGTACAAGACGACACAAACAAAAGACAAGGGGAGGAAAACTTTCAAAAAGCTTTCCGATATAATATTGTATAAATGAGTATATGACGACATTATTTAATATACTTAGTAATAACATACAATAACAGACAGAAAATGAAGAAGTGTAGAAAGAAACTTAAATATAAAGAAATAAAAATACGCTGGTAAATAATGAAAGTAGGAGTTATCGACTGACCGAAACAACAAGAATTAAATAGTATGATAAGTATTTTCTACACATAACAAAATTATTAACCATAACAAATCATTCCCTCAAATATCCGTATGTCGGGTTCATATTAATTACATCAGTCTATTCGAAATTGTCTTTTCAAAATTTTACGTCCTGTATAAAATTGAAGTTCTCAGTGCAAAAATTACTGTAAGAATTATGTAAGTTATCAATACCAAAGTCACTGACGACATAACATAGAATTATTAATGTACAAAAAAAGGAAGCTTCTGTATTTTATTACTAAATCCTTAAAAAAAGAAAATTGGCGACGGTCTGCTAGTAAATTATCAGTACAAAGACCACTGGCACTAATGTAAATTATCAATATAAAAGTGATGACTATACGCATAATATGAAAAATTCTAAAAATATCAAACATGTAAAAGCAAAACAGCAAACCAATGTTGTAGATTTTTTACGATACTCGAAAGACCATAACGTTTATTAACGCCAGATGGAAATATAAAACAAAAATTAAGGTTGAAATGCGTGATTTAAAAAAAATAATTTACTTAATTAAACTATCGAATTATTAATGTTGATGTTGAATTTGATGGATGGCAATTTATTTCCTTAAGAATAATAGCAGAATTAAATCGTAGCACTCCTGAGACACTAAAGAAAGGTAAATTGTTGCGCTTCGATCTTTATATGCCGCTATTTATGACGATTGCTTCGGTAGAGAAGTTGTCCTTGGGGTGTGTGATTTTCGCCTCCAGAGAAAAATAAAGAACAAACTTGCGCTGGTTTTACTCTTTTCTCTTATTATGCCCAAAAAAATGAAAGGATGTAAGATGCAATTCCTCCTATCGAGTAAGGAAATAACCTTCTCTTATTTTGAAAAAATCAATATTTATTCTTTCAATGGAGAGAATTAATATCAGAAAGAGAATGCCTCTAACTATTGAATATATGCGAATGCACCCTTACACAAAGCACGTCTATGTGCGAGCTTGTGTGCGCCGGGATCTTTTCTAAGGCTCGACGAATAGGAAAAACTTGAATATGAAAAACGTATGAAAGTAATGCAAGTACATTGAATTAAAACGTGCATACGCGGTACGATCATAAATACGACGGATTTAATAAAGATATAACAGAAATACTATTACATGTCGACAAACTTTTTTTATTATGTCGTTTATAATACAATACTAGTTGAGCGAAAAAAAAACTCGAGAATATTTAAATTTCAATAAATCACTTCTATAAAAATCGCAATATTTAATAACTACAATTGATACACAATATTTACAGATTCGAACTCAAGTTAAACCAGGATATTTTGATTAATAGAGTAAGGTAGTTAATAGTGGACCATGTCCATTAACTATCTTGAAACGCTGGTAGAATTAATTTATAATAAAAAAGTTTCAGTTGCACAAAGTTTGCTAGAAAAATATCCTAATGTTACTGTTCGGCCAATTTATATTGGTGTAAAAGTTTTTAGCACTATCCCATGATTATTTGAACATACTGTGTAACTATGAATTCGCAATATAGCTCAAAATATACCCCAATTCAAAAAAAAAGTTTCCTAACAAGTGACAAAACTTAAACCTATATATATATATATATATATATATTACAACGATAAAGGAACAGAACATGGTTTCCGAAATTAATTTTAGCAAATATTTTTAAAAAAATGTAAAAGTAAAAGGGCGTAACTTTCTTCGGTTCCATTTGGCGCTAGATATTAAGTAATTTTAACGCTTACCTATTACCACTCGTTCGGTAAATTGTTATTCTTTATCATATATTCAAGATAAGTTAAAGATATCGTTTATCTTTAAAACGAGAAAATAGTTTTAAAAATGGTTTTCTCGAACGTAAAGGCGTACTATCTGCAAGAATTTGGTCAGCATAACACAGTCATGCCCTTAACACTATGCAAATAAAATAAAACGTGAAACAATCTTTAAACCAACGTTACCAGTGAAAACACAAATAGAAAAGATCAGTTAAATATATAAAATATCATATGTGTTTGCACATTTGTTCATTTGATTAAACAAATTGAGTTATATAGAGAAAACGGACGTTAGATATCTACTTATGTAATATTTGCATAATTGAAGTAATGGTTCTTTATACTTAACGGATCTGTGCACTTACTATCAGTATAAATTTGTTTTAATGAGACAAAATCTGCATCTTTCTTATTACACTATCTACTTTGGCTATAACACTAATATTTTTTTCTTTGTTAATACTATGTAGCTCTGTTGTGTCCAGTATTTGCAGCGAATCCACTACTGGCAACAAAGGATTTTGTAATTTATCAATTGCTTCGACTGTTGCTTGTAATTGTTAAAAATTATTTGCAAATCTGCCTCAAATTCAGCATCTTATAATGTTTTTTGAGTTTGTTTAATAGTAGTTGCTGCTTTAGGATCAAATAATAAAAATACATACTTAATTTTGGAAATGCAAACAATAGTAAAATGCTGACTGTAACTATGTTCCACAGAGTGTGCGAATGGCTGTGGATGTTCGGGGTTATATGGACATCACCTGTGGATTCTCGAATACATGTTGGGGAACACTGTCTTGTGTGCGCTATTAAACTATTTATCTCTGAATAATAGCATCGAATCGTTTCTGCCACACAAGATGTAATATAAAGCATGGATTTTGGACATAAAATGTACGAAGTTATCATAATCGTCTTTAAGAGACGGACCTACAAAACGCATAGTTGCAGTACCATCAATCATAAACATTAAAAGTTAGTCTCTCGAAATTTCGAAATGACTTCGCCAGTACATTCTTGTACTCTTCTTCAAGTTAGTAAGATTGAAGATAACGGTTTAAGTTGTTTCATTATATAAACTATGTCATTAACAATAGATTTTTTCTACAATATCATTACGTCCTCACATAACCAAAATTTGTGTTTTCCAATTCGAATTTAATTCTATTTTCAATACATTTGCGAGCAGATAGTACAAAATTTCGTAACGTGTTCGAAATAGCTAATTTACAGTGCTCATATTTATTCCAGAATAAGTAAAACGATCTAATAAACGAAACAGAAGGTTGTAACCAACAGTGTTGAAAAGTATCGAATAAAAATTGCTCATTCGACCGTATATCGCTTTTTTGTGCTGTCTACCATTCACTTTTTTTTCAGTCACGTTTTATTCAGCACATGAGTTGTCAATTGCAAACTAGACATTTCACTTTCGCGACATCATACATTAAATTTGCAAATTCACAAACAAACTTACTTGCTGTGTTAGATATTTGTCAGTTTTTCAATCTAGTTAACTGCAATATAATTCTATATAGTGTACAAAACTCCATAATATAAATAAACACCTTCGAACGAAGACTCACACTGCATTACGTACATATATATCAGCGACGAAACCCCTTCTGTGTTCTCGGAACACACATAACAAAGTGCCAACCGAATTTCCCCATTCTAATATTAATTATAGGTAATATTAAGAAAACATCCCATTCATAACATTTCGATTCCAAAAATATGCATTAAAAAAATAGAGCATCTATGAATGGGCAAACAATCTTAATTCTTTTGTAGACACTAGTACATCCCAAGTATATTTGCAAAGACACGTCGTTTTTTACAAAATAGTATGTAGTCGAAAGAAATCAACTGGTTAAAACAAATCACTTTTATAATTAATAAATCACTGAAATAATTTTATTCCCCCCTTTAATTATGAGATGTACCTACATTTTATCTATTGTCAGATTCAGGAAAAAACAACTTTCATTAATAACTGTTGATCTGTATCAATTAGGAGAACATCGCACAAATATTTAGACTAATTATTTATTCAGTGGCCTTACTTTTATTTAACCAAACATTTGATAAGTCTGTACGTACTATAACAATCTTATCTTTGATATTAATTTTTTAATATTAATGTAAATAATGTACACCCTAATATCATCGATTCTTATACCTTATGTAGAATATATTCTTGATATAATTTACTTCCCTGTCTTAGATGCGTGATTGCAAAAAGAAAAACGCCTCGTAATTTTAAAAGGATTGTCGTATTCTTTTTCATTCGAATTTTAATAAATGCAAACGAAAACAAAATTGTAAGAAGTACAATGTGTACATATTTCTGGTATACACACAGTTTAAATTTCTTTATGAAAAGGGAACTATTGCTAAATCAATCGATTAGAAATAACGATGATCAGGAAAGTAATTTTATATATTCTTAAAAGAGTATTTATTAAAGTAATAAAAACAGTTAATTAATTACATTTTCCCCGAAAAAATTAAAAAAAAAAACAATTATCATCGAGCACGAGTGATAGCTGGCGACCTTGCAGGACGGTCGTAAATTATCGGGCTAAACATGTTTTCACAACAACAAACCGGACCACAATCACAAAATGAAGTGATATTAATGCATCAAAATAACGCGTTATTCCAAGAAAATTATCAACGTTCGCAAAATGAACAGCAACTTTATAATAGCTGGAAAATATCGGAGAACGAGAAGGTAAATGCCGTGAATAGGGTGGAACAACTCCAAAAACAATTAAATAAAATACATAAAATGTACGAGGAACTGTCCAAAAAATACTCAGAGATAGAAAATAGGCTGTCTAACAGCAACAAAGAAAAAAATACAGTTGAATACCTCACAGACGAAGAGGAACTAGCTTATGAGACAGGTTGGATACGTCAGAAAAATAGAAAGAAAAGAAAAATGAATACATACATCACTTACTCCACCGCATAAGCAACAGCAGGAACAAAACAACGCAGACGAAAATAATAAGGAAATTATTAAAAAAATAAAGTCTCCACCACCTATCATAGTGGATAACATTGATAATTTTAATGAACTCCATGATATGATGAAACAGTTCTCTAATGTACAGATTAAAGTTATGAACAACAAAAATATTAAAATTAACGTACAGGACGAAAACGATTTTAAAAGGCTTTCCGAAGCTTTAAATAATGAAAAATGTACTTGGCATTCTTACGAGAACAAGCAAAATAGGCCAATTAAAGTTATGGCCAATAGACTGCATCATTCTATAAAAACGGAAAATATAGTCCAGGAAATGAGGAAGCGTGGCTACAAACTACTTGAAGCCACACCCAAATTAAAATATAAAACTAAACAACCGCTGGATATGTTTATGTTTTCGTTTAGACATGACGAGAGCGTAGATAAAATCTACAGCATTACTGATATACTAGGTATCCGAGTAGAAATCTTGCCACTAAGAAAATCTAAACTCGTACCCCAATGTAAAAA
Organism: Dermolepida albohirtum; assembly: GCA_031893035.1. NCBI lineage: Eukaryota > Metazoa > Arthropoda > Insecta > Coleoptera > Scarabaeidae > Dermolepida > Dermolepida albohirtum. Next base: position 159,816 of record JAVIWB010001056.1, read on the forward strand.
ATGCCAAGCATATGGGCACACACAAAAATTCTGTTATAAAGAACCACGCTGTGTTAGATGTACTGGTAAACATCTAACAGCAAATTGTGATAAACGAAAAATTAAAAACAGCCAAAATGTGTACACTGTGGGCAGGGGCATCCAGCAAATTATAGAACCAATAACCAAAGATAACGAAGACAAAAAGAGTTATAGCCAAGCAACGTCTGGTAAGAATGAAAATAAACAAAACAATAAAAAAGAACCAAGCACAACCATTGAGCACACTCTCCAACAAATTTTGGAGAGATTAACCATAATGGACGAGCGTATAGTAAGACTAGAATATAGCGCTAAAGGAGCTATTCCTAAGATCCATAATGGCAAATAGTTTAAGAATAATGGAATGGAACGCCAATGGACTATTGCAACGACAACAAGAATTGCAAATAGTACTAGATATAGAAAACATTGATATATGTCTCGTCTCTGAAACACATTTTACCAATGAATCCTTTATTAGAATTAAGGGGTATAAAGTATATCATACGATACATCCTGATAACGTAGCCAAAGGAGGTAGTGCAATAATAATTAAAGAGTCGATTAAGCATCATCAAGAAATGGGATACAAAACAAAAGAATTTCAGGCTACCGCAGTCAATGTTATGACTAGAACATATGAGATCATAATTGCAGCAGTATACTGCCCCCCAAGACATGCTCTCAAAAAAGACCAATATCTCGATCTCTTAAGCAGTCATGGTGAAAGGTTCATAATCGGAGGAGATTTCATCACCAAGCACACCAACTGGGGATCCAGATTGACCACCACCAAGGGAAAAGAACTCTTGACAGCAGTCAAACAACTAAAATGTGAAACACTATCGACTGGAAAACCAACGTACTGGCCTACAGATCCAGAGAAAATTCCAGACTTAATTGACTTTTTCATAATTCGAAATGTTTCAGTGAACTACATGCATGTTGAAGAAGCTTGGGACATGAATTCCGATCACTCTCCCATTCTCCTCACGCTCAGCGATAGTATTATACAAAAAGAATTAACCCCTAGATTAGTTGATGGAAGGACTGATTGGTGCAGTTTCAAATTACAACTCGAAGAAAACATCAATCTAACAGTTCCTTTGAGTAACGAAGAACAATTAGATAATGAAATAGAAACTCTTATACGGGATATCCAACAAGCAGCATGGGATAATACCCCTACAATTACTGTAAGAACCAAAGGTAACAACTACCCAAGAAAGATTAAACAGCTTATCTGTGAAAAAGAAAACTTAGAAGAATTTGGCAACAATCACGAGCCCCAATGGACAAAACCGCACTGAACAACGCTACGCAGCAAATAAAAAGGGAAATTCAGAAATTTAAAAATGAATCGATCAGCGACTATTTAACAGAATTATCAAACGACAGCAAAACTGATTATTCTCTCTGGAGATCAACTAAAAAGCTAAAAAGACCGATTATACAGAATCCACCAATAAAAAATGTAGATGGGAGTTGGGCAAAAAGTAATATCCAGAAAGCTAAGAGATTTGCTGAACACCTTGAAAAAACATTCCAAGCGAAAGAGGGAGAAGACACACTAGACTGGGAAAACATTAACCAAGAAGAAGGCGAAATAAGACTCACTAGTCCAAAAGAAATTACAAATGAAATTAACAACATTGACCCAAAGAAGGCTCCAGGTTTTGACTTGATTACTGGGGAAATATTAAAACAACTTCCTAGGAAAGCAATAGTCAAACTCACTTATCTTATCAATGCCTCGTTTCGATTGAGGTATGTACCTAGGATATGGAAAGTAGCCGAGGTGATAATGATCCCCAAACCTGGGAAACCACCTAATCAAGTCTCATCATACAGACCAATCTCATTACTACCAGTTATCTGGAAAATATTTGAAAAATTACTACTTAAAAGGCTGAAACCCATTGTAGAAGACAAGAACCTACATCCATCACATCAGTTTTGATTCAGAAATAGCCATTCAACCATTGAACAAGTCCGTAGGATAACGAACATAATCGAAAGAGCTTTAGAGGAAGGACAAGTTTGCTCTACCATCTTTCTTGACGTGGCACAAGCATTCGACACAGTGTGGCACGAGGGACTTCGGTATAAATTAAGAAAACTTTTGCCCAGGAAGCATACAGAACTATTGGAATCATACATTACAGATAGAGCTTTCAGAATTAAGCAAGAAGATGCTTATTCCGAAATAAAAGAAATTAAAGCAGGAGTGCCGCAGGGCAGTGTGTTGGGACCTGTCCTATACCTGCTATACACCAGAGATATAACCCTACCTATGCATGCCACGATTGCCACCTTTGCAGACGATACGGCCATCTTATCTGTAGGCAAAAACTTCGAAGAAGCAGCTAGAAATTTACAAGCATCTGCTAATCAAATTGCTAACTGGACTAAAGGCTGGCGAATTAAATTGAACGAGACCAAATCCGCCCATGTCAATTTCACAAATAAACGCGATCAATATATCCCAATTAGCATAAATAATACACAAATACCATAAGCTAACACAGCAAAGTATTTGGGTATTACTCTGGATGCTAGGCTGCGCTGGAAGGCTCATATCAAAAAGAAAAGAGAGGAACTAGGCTTTAAATATAAGAAAATGTATTGGCTATTGGGTAGACACTCCACATTGTCAATTTACAACAAAATATTACTATATAAACAAATCCTTAAGCCCGTATGGACATATGGTGCCCAGTTGTGGGGTTGTGCCAGAAGAACCAATATAGACATCATCCAACATTTTCAGAATAAAGTACTGAGGAATATTGTTGACGCTCCTTGGTACTTTAGAAACAGTGACCTTCATAGAGATTTGGAAGTGGAAACTGTTAGCCAAACTATTGAGAAAATTGCCAAAAGCCATGAACAACGGCTTCTTCATCACGTCAATGTTGAGGCCATCCAGCTCCTCGACAACACGATGTTAGTCCGAAGGCTCAAGAGGACTAAACCCTTTGAGTTGGTTTAAGTGTTCAAGTGCTTGTTAAAAGCAGAGTAAAGTGCTATTAGTGTACATAATAGTTAAGTGTCATTAAATAATTAGAGTCTAGGACCTACTAGTGAGTAAGACCCTAGGTTAAATATCTATAGTAGTAATTTAAGTTTGCACCAAATTGCTCATTGATCAGGATATGATCAGATTGTAATTCAAAGAAACACCAATAACGGTGTTTCATTAAAAAAAAAAAATATTTCCCATTTTGTTTGGTAAACTGTTGCCATTTTTCGGCGAGCTTCATAGCTCCTTGTTCATAGAAAAGCCTACCTTGATTAGCGAAAAGCTCTACAAGGTACTGACTCACACCTTCATCTGAGTCGAACGCTACACCACGCAAGGAATTTTGAAGAGAATGAAATAAATTTAAAGACGCAATATCCGATTAATATGATGAATCTGACAGCACATCCCATTGAAAATCCAATAATATTGATAGGCTGAATTTGATGGAGCCTGTGGTTGATTGACTTAATCAATAAGGTTGATATATAACCCCTTTCCACAATTAACTATTTGTAAATTCTGTATACGCATTTCGACAACCAAGTTGTCATCATCAGCAGATAATTTCAAAGTGTCGCACCTGGTAAAACACGGCGAAAAAATTGCACGAAAAAACAAACTCCGTACGCGATCCTCACCGTTCAAAACCAAGATGTGCACTGTGTCTGTTTCACAAGATTTTTAAAAAATACCTTTACTTAAACTAACATGCACTACATTGAAAAAGGTTATTATGGTCAAACAAGTGATTTATGTGTGTTTTATGATATTGTTCCTCTTGTCTTTCAGTAGAGAGAAAAGAGGGGTTTGTAAGGGCCCGGCGTCATTAAAGTTCACCACATGGCTTAAATTCTTTAAGATGTGCATGCTTTCATACGCGTCCAGTTCGCGATAATTGTACACGTTCTTTATCAAATGTAAACAATCCATATTAACACTGTGGTTATTTTCTAATACATGTCTCGCTATACCCGATTTTTCCGGTCGGTTGAATTTTATGTGCGAAAGGTGTTCTTTATACCTGGTTTCGATCGATCTTTTAGTTTGGCCGATGTATTGTCTATTGCACTCTAAACATTCAATTCGGTAGATTCCCGATTTTTTATTCTCTTCAATTTTGTCTTTTGCATTTCCTAAAAGCATTTTAAGGGAATTATTAGGGCGGGAACAAACTTTAAACCCGCGATCTTTAAAAATACTATTCAGATTTTTTGTCACACGATGGAAAGGTAAACAAACAAAATGCTTGTAAGACTCAAATCAAACAGAACTTACAAGAACAAAAACACAAAGTAGTGCACCACGAATGGAACTTAATTAAGAGTCTCAGATCGAAAGACTGTTTTTATTTAAAAGCAGATAAAGGGAACAAGTTAGTAATTTTGAACAAAAGCGACTATTTTCTAAGAGTGAAAAATTTAATCTCAGAAGGGCCCTATGTTGAATGTACGAAAACTCCATTACCTAAAATGATTAGCTACACAAAAAACGCGTTAAAAAGTTGTTCAAAGTTAATAACCCCGAATCTGAATTATAGGCTTAGTGTAAGTAATCCGTTGATCCCTAGACTATATTGTTTACCTAAAATACACAAACCAGGCAACTCAATGAGACCAATTGTCTCAGGGATCAACTCCCCTACTTACTTGATATCAAAATGGCTAGTGAATGAATACAAAAATTTGCCCGAAAAACTTGAAAGTCTCTCAGTCAATAATTCATTAGAATTTATCCAAAGGATCAAAGATTGTAAATTAGAAAAAGGAGAAATTTTAGTTTCATTCGACGTAACGTCATTGTTTCCTTCGGTACCGATCCCAGAAACTTTAAAATATTTAGAAGAACTGCTTCACAAAAATAAGATCGAACCAGAGAAAATAAAGGAATACGTGAGATTAACAAACCTTTGCATGTCCCAAAATTGTTTTCAGTTCGAAGGGAAGTTCTATGAACAAAAACAGGGAACTGCAATGGGCAATTGTCTTTCTCCATTCATAGCGGACCTGTTTATGAGTAACTTTGAAATAGAACTAAAAAATAAAGCTAAATATTTTCCAAGAATTTGGGTCAGGTATGTCGATGATATTTTCGCGGTTTTCAATACACAAAAATGCAACTTAAATGATTTCGTTAAACAGTTAAATTCAAAATTCCCGACCATTAAATTCACAGTAGAAAAAGAAAACAATGACAAGTTGCCTTTTTTGGACACCTTAGTTATTAGGAATGATCTCAAAATAGAAATTGATATTTTCCGAAAAGAAACCAATATCAATAGATTCATTACGGCTGACTCAAATCACAGCATGCAACAGAAGATGGCTTCATTCAATTTTCTGATTAATCGTTTGATCAATTTCCCACTAACAAAAGTAAGATATGAAAGAGAATTGAACCTCATTAAGAATATCGCGATACACAACGGTTTCGATTCGGAAATAATCAATGGATTAATCAGAAAGGCCAACATAAGAAAAACAATCCGTGACACCACATGTCTTTCACCACAGAGCAATCGGGAAAAGCATTTTGTTTGTTTACCTTTCCATCGTGTGACAAAAAATCTGAATAGTATTTTTAAAGATCGCGGGTTTAAAGTTTGTTCCCGCCCTAATAATTCCCTTAAAATGCTTTTAGGAAATGCAAAAGACAAAATTGAAGAGAATAAAAAATCGGGAATCTACCGAATTGAATGTTTAGAGTGCAATAGACAATACATCGGCCAAACTAAAAGATCGATCGAAACCAGGTATAAAGAACACCTTTCGCACATAAAATTCAACCGACCGGAAAAATCGGGTATAGCGAGACATGTATTAGAAAATAACCACAGTGTTAATATGGATTGTTTACATTTGATAAAGAACGTGTACAATTATCGCGAACTGGACGCGTATGAAAGCATGCACATCTTAAAGAATTTAAGCCATGTGGTAAACTTTAATGACGCCGGGCCCTTACAAACCCCTCTTTTCTCTCTACTGAAAGACAAGAGGAACAATATCATAAAACACACATAAATCACTTGTTTGACCATAATAACCTTTTTCAATGTAGTGCATGTTAGTTTAAGTAAAGGTATTTTTTAAAAATCTTGTGAAACAGACACAGTGCACATCTTGGTTTTGAACGGTGAGGATCGCGTACGGAGTTTGTTTTTTCGTGCAATTTTTTCGCCGTGTTTTACCAGGTGCGACACTTTGAAATTATCTGCTGATGATGACAACTTGGTTGTCGAAATGCGTATACAGAATTTACAAATAGTTAATTGTGGAAAGGGGTTATATATCAACCTTATTGATTAATATTGATAGGCGATTAAGCTTGTATATAGTCTTGGGTTTTTGTTATGAACTATCACTCCTCTATGATTAACGAGCTCTAGACTTTCCCGGCTGATGAACTTAATCAAACTGTCCAATTCCCGACAATACACACTTGAATTAATTGTTCCACTCCTACGTGAGGATTTAAAACAAAAATCCCCTACAGCAAGAGTATAACTTTTTTGTGACGAATGTTTTCCTTCGAAGACTTATAAAGCAAATCTTCAAGTCTAAACTAAGAAGTTTTTGCACCGCATTGTTGTAAACTTATCATCAATTATGAGCCGCTTTAAGAAAGGGTCATTTTTCTCACGATTAAGAATAATATTGCAAATGTTTATAAACGCTATAAATTAAACTTCTATTACTTCATGAGCAACCCAACTACCTAATTTACTGATATATTCTAACTCGTTCGTGTGGCCATGAAAGTTCGAATGATAATCACTTAAAATTTCTACAATCTCATGTGTTGTATGTAGTTGATCTGACTCGATCAATACTTTTAATTTGTCATCATCAAGCTTTGTTAAGACTAAAATCGCCAGCAGGGAATTTCAAGAACCACTGTCGGTATTGAAATTTTTGTAGAATATTCCTTTAAAATTACTTTAATTAACGTACAATAAAAACTCCTGCTCCATCTTTCCCCTGACACATTTATTTATAATTTTAACATGATTTTACCTGTTTTATTTTAATTATCTTTTTTACGTTCTCTTATTACAATTTGGTTTAATTCTAATGGGTAACAATAACATTGCCAATATATATTACATATACATATATACAAAACGATTATCATAAATCAATTATGGATATTTTTATTTAAGTAGATTTATGTACTTTTAATCCTGATAATGCAAAACTGTTTAGAAATTAACAGTAAGTACTCTAGCTTTATAATTAATATCACTGCGACAAATATTAACCAAAGTAGTCGTTTTAATCCAATTAATGCTTCTTATGACTCTATATACGGTGTGTTGCTTAAATAATTTTCCTATTATATAATACATATAGCAGATTAATTCTCCTCATATTCGTTTCAAATCATAATATATATAAAACATAATGGTCTTTTTTTGTGGTTTTTGGCGGCAGTGTTAATTGAGAAATTATTTAATTTATTAACGTTTTGGCAATATACATACTGCCTTCTTCAGAATTTATTCAATATCATATCTACAAATAAAATTTGCTAAATATACAATATACCCTTAAACAGTACAGTTAAATTATAATTAAAATTAACAAATCAATGCAATTAAAATTAGCAAATTAACAAACTACTAATTGCCTCACCAAACTCCAAAACATCCCCAATATTATCTGAACCTGTGTCATATATATAAACATTTCTTTTTTTTTGTTTCCTTTTGTTTTGGAGGTGATTAATTATACTATATTATTGTCTATATTCTGCATCTATTTTATTTTTACACATCGTTGAAGCAAGGAGGTGTGTGTTTGTTAAATGTTTGATATGAGGATAGTTTTTTATTTTTACTAAAACGATGTATGTTTGTTTTCTATTTTGTGCGTGCATGGTCGTCCCTTAGGGAGAATTATATGATATGAGATTATATTGTTGATAAATTTAACGTATCTGTTCTGTCGTTTATTGAGTTTTTTCATTTCTTATGTGAATACCTTCTAATATGGTTCTAGCTTTACTGTTTTTTCTTTTGCAATAATTTTTGTTTTTTAAAAATTAAATGTGTGTTTTTCATGTTTTCATGTTCTTTCAATGCTGCAATATTGTTAGAATATTTATGCCCATTCAATCTATCTTGTAAGTATTACGTGACATGAAAGAGGCACATAAAAATCACAACAATTTCAACAACAATCTGTTCACATAGCTAAATGGTAAAATACCCAAAATAAACAAACACATATTATATATAAAATACCATGCAATGACTGTTACAGTGTATATATAGGACAAACTATGCAACACTTACAAGATAGATTGAATGGGCATAAATATTCTAATTACATTACAGCATTGAGAAAGCATGAAAAACCAAAAAACACACATTTAACTTTGAAAAAACGAAAATCATTGCAAAAGAAAAAACAATAAAGCTGGAACCATATTAGAAGGTATTCACATAAGAAATGAAAAAAACTCAATAAACGACAGAACAGATATGTTAAATTTATCAATAATATATTCTTATATCATATAATCCTCCCTAAGGAACGGCCATGCAAGCGCAAAATTGAAAACAAACACGCATGGTTCTAATAAAAATAGAACATCAGAACATTTAACAAACACACACCTCCTTGCTTCAAGGATGTGTAGAAATAAAATACATGCAGAATATAGACAATAATATAATATATTTAATCACCTCCAAACCAAAAAAGAAATTTTTATATATATGGCACACGTTCAGACAATATTGAGGACGTTTTGGTGTTTGGTGAAGCAGGTAATTACTATTTTGTAAATTTACTAATTTTAATTGTATTAATTTGTTAATTTTAATTATAATGTAAGAGTACTCTTTAAGTATGTATTGCATATTCAGCAGATTTTATTTGTAGATATGATATTGAATAAATTCTGAAGAAGGCAGTATGTATTTTGCCGAAATGTTAATAAAATGAATAATTTCTAAATTAACACTGCCGCAAAAAACCACAAAAGGAAAACATTTTATTATTAACTATAAACGACAAAAGGGAAAAAAAGGAACATACTAATGTATATATGTATATATATATATATATATATATATATATATATATGAGATTTTAAGATATATGTATATATATATCTTAAACGCAACTATTATCGGGTGCATCGGTCTGTTGAATAAATACTCAAATAATTTTAATTTTCTATAATCTATATTTAGCTACCAACACCGTTGCAAATTAGAATTGAGAGTTATTCATACAATTATTTTGAATCAGCCAATATATGACTCCTTTTAGTTGATAAGTATTAATAATTGAATTGTAGTTGCCACTACTGTTGGTGTCCATTTGTAGCATACTCCTGAGGAAGCTGCAAAGGTTTTGGCAGCGAAATATAAAGTATTGAACTAAAACTGTTTGAGTCTTTATTCAACAGACCGATGCATCTGATAATAGTTGCGTTTAAGATATTAAGAGTACGGTCTTTTATACAGTCCTATACACACACACGCACACACACACACATATATATATATATTGTATATATATGTACATACATTAGTATGTTCCTTTTTTCCCTTTTGCCGTTTATATATATATATATATATATTATAATATCGTTCATATTGATATATAAATTCTAAAAAATTTAAGGGAAAAATGCACATAATTGATACACGCTTTGATTTTCGCTTTGCGAGAGATAGAGTTTATCTCAAGTTATTTACTCCTTTACATAGAACTATATCTAAGATAAATAAATTAATTCATTGTATATCGATTTGTTTTATTTTGTGTAGTATCAATCGTGATTAGAAAATGTTATTTCACAAAATTTTAGAAATATGTTCAGACAAAATTCATGTAGATCAGCCAGACGAGTGCAATCAATAAGAAAACAGTTTGAAGAAATTCCTGTACAGCTTACCAATAGTCAACGAAAAGTTTTGGATATAAACCGTGGTTATGTTAAAGATACAACATTGTTATTTGAAAAACAGGCATTAGAGAGCAACAACAGTCGGGAATATAATAACCTTACCGGTAAGAAAGTCTATTTACTTTAAATAAATTACAATTGCAAATAAATATGCTTTTGTGCAGCAAATACACCCGAAAATTTTATTATACATGAAGAAACATCTTCAGTAACAACTGTTAATAATTGCCTCGAAAATATTGCTGTCCCAGCTGGTGAACTTACAAAACGAAATGGCGTTTTAAATCCATATGAGCAATTGAATCAAGCTTTGACTAATACTGAGAATGTCTATACTAATTACACTTATAATAAAGAATTCAAAAACACTAGCACATCTGGAATTGATCATAGTCAACAAGTACACAATGAACACAATGAGCAAAGCAAAATCGCTCTATCAAAACTAAAATCTGTAACGGACTTTTCAGAATATAAGAAAAGTGATACACATGGAAAATTTGATAGTGATAGTTTCTCTCCATCATTAACAAAAGAACAACATATTACTACTAAAGATACTATTACTAATAATACTGGAGAATACAAAAGTACAAGCATAGACCAAAATAATTATATTCAACAAATTCATAACGAAGAAACTAATTTTACTTCCTTAAAACGTAACCCACAAGCTGAGTCGTCGAACAAAATTGAAAGTAATACTGATATCTTTCAGTCTGATATAGCAAGTCAAAATACGTTCATTGATATAACACATGGTCAATTCCTTTATTCCAACAATGACACTTATTATGCTAATAATATAGAACCTATAAAATCTAGCACATGTACAAATAATTATAACGAAAAAATGAATTTTCTTTCATCAAAACTACAATCACCACTTGAATCTTCGGAAGAATTTAAAAGTAGCATGTCTAATAGACGTTCAAACATTAATTTCTACCAACCTACAACTAATTTGGAAAATGTCAACGAAATTAACGAAGAAACTGAATCTCGTGGAATAGCTTCACATAATTTTAATATTAAAGATATCCCTTATAGAGAAAACTGCATACCAAACTCAAAAAAAGAAGACACATCATTTAATAGATCGAAAAACACTATCTTCAAGATTGCCAGAAAATACGGTAATTTAGAAGATGATGACATGTTTGGTTCACATTTAAATATTGAAACCGATTTCTGCGTTGAGACTTTCAACAACGGAAATGCAAACGTCTTATTTAAAATCTGGTTAGATCGTGATCTTATAGCAGAGGACAAGGAAGATACTTCAATTTTATTAATTAAAGACATTGACTATGGCGAGTCAGAACACAAAACTCAATACTGCTTTAACCAAGATATTTTTAAAGAAGAATCGATGGAATTTGAAGGAGCGGAATGTATTGTAGAATCCAGTGTTTCTGAAAATATCGAAGAAGGTGATAAAGAAGTAAATCTTTTAGAAGATGATGGTGCAGATGTTATTGATTTAAGTAGGAATAGAAGATCAAATCACTTTGATATATCACCTGAGTAAGTTCTTTTTTATTTCATACCACTATTTCGCTAACGAGCATAATTATACTATTTGTATTTTATGTTTTTATATCTATGCAATAGATTTAAATTATATTTGAAATGAACTTTAATCATAGACAAAAGTCAGGCTTATTCGCAAAAAGTGATAAAGAATATGCAACTATCTTTTACAAAACACTGCTGATATTTGAACTTACATAATTTGAAAAGTATCGTTTAACTTTTTTCGACCATCGGTTTGGTAGTTCGGTTTTTTCCACTTATAACTTCTCACTTTCACAGATCCTTTGATTTCATCATTCTGTATCCTATTTAGCTTTCTTTTTACCATTTTTCTCCATTCCTTTGCTTTATATACTTTTTTTAAATACATTATAGTCTGGATTAGCAACGCCCACTATGCCATTGTACTTTGTTTATTATACTACTTTTCTATAGGTGTAATAATAGTTACTTTAGATATCTCTCGGACATCTAGAATATGTATTAAACAGAATACTATACTTGTTAAATATTCAAGCTTTACAGAGTCTCTTCTTTTAAAAATTGTTTGAATATCTTTCTGTTAGCAAAATTATAGCCAGAAACTTACTTTTGGTTAATCTTTGGTTTCTCGGTTCAACTTTTAGCAACTTAGATGGGCTTCATTGTGTAAGAAAGGTCAGTTACATAAATTAGTAACCTATTACTGTTGTAATTAATTTTTCTATACGGTTTTCTCTTGTATATTTAGTAGTAAATTACAGTATGTGTGCTTTTAGTGAGACTTTAGTCAAGTAACATTCCTAAAACCTATCAAAACTTGAATACGAATGTGATGAATGACATGAATTATAATATGAACTTAAACTTAATACTGAACGGAAGAAAAATCTTAGTATTGAAATATACGATAATTCTGTCTATTGTATTCCTGAAAAGAAAGGATCTATAACAGCCTTTAAATAATAGTAAAATTTGAGAAGAAATCTGTTTTATTTATACAATTTGTTTTCTAAACACGAAGCCAAAATTCAGAGGATCATTCCTTGGGCTATTTTAAGATATTTATTCCTCGAATGATTTTCGGAATGACTTTACTTAGAAAAGGTTGATAAAGTATGCGGTACTAGAATATGGTTTTCGATATAAATTTTCATAAAAATTGGACTTCAAATTATGGGTAACTGCCTAATTAGACCGGTATCTCTTCCAGAAAGACTTACGTGTAGAACGTATCGAAATTTTTTTGGATGAAACATTACCTAGGTTTCTAGTGGACTTGCCATTGACTACAAGTATAGTTGCTCGTGATCTTTTATCGCAACCTCATTTATGGCCTGTTCGATTCCCGGACTTATATGACATTAATCCTCCCTACCCCAGCAGAAAAAGATTTAAGAAGCCGGGTGGGCGTAGTGCAATAAGAAACAGTCCTAATGTTTTTGAAGGAGGTCGGCTGCTAATGAGCAGAAAATTAGTTGCGTACATCTTAGCTGGTAGTATTCGTTTTTAACAGTTTTATATATGTAAAGAGTATACTTATAATAGTAATAAAAAACTGTTTTCATTTCGAAAGTATTTATGATTATGTACCTTCAAAACAAAGCGTCTTCCCGAAAACTGTCCGACGACAAAAAAAATTAAAAATAACTTAGGAAGTAACTCCCTGAATATTTGCCGCATAGTAGCAAACACTTATCATAATGTACTATGACTGCATTTTTTGTTTACCTTTAATATAATCGTCTTCTCAAAAAAAGCAGTTCATCTACTTGTACAGCTAATTTACCGAGCTGGTTTTTAGTTCCTCATTGGTGCACAGCCACTGCCTTAAGATCAAATAAATCATCATCAAACGCATTCTATTCGGACCCCTGAAAGAGTCGTTTTGTACTACGTAATTTTAATTATAATATTTCCCAGAGCCCGTTGATAACATGCATCTTTCTTTGCTTGTTCTTTGTTGATCGTCTTAACTTTATGAGGATTTTCCAAGGCGACAGCAGCAAAACTTGGAGAAAGCTTTTGGTATTATTGAAGAATTACTGTATATCCACTACTTGGATTTTTTTGTTTACTCGTTTTCAAAATCGATCAATTAATCTTAAAATTCTTGTTTTCCTGTGGTGTGTTGCAGGAACAATAACAAATTTTTGGATAGACGATAGTGAGTTGAAAATTACAAAGCGACGACTTTATTGAATCACCTGATCCACACTGTGAACATTTGTCACCATAAATTTCTTTCTTTGAGAATTGTCACAATTTGAATTCTGCAGTCATTCATTTTTCCCCTTGGGCATATCTTTGCAAACAGAGAGTACTTAAAGCCTAGTTTCCTTGCGTTCGTGCAAGATCTTATGTCAATTTCTTATTCATTTCCTATGAAATTACTTGCTAGTGATACTCAGTTTTAATACTAATAATAATACTAATGACATTATTTACTTTGATTTTCGTAAATTATTTTAATAATAACCAAAATTACTAATCCTTGAAAACTGAGATCCTACATCTACAGATATTGTAACCGTAGGTAATCTTGCCGAACGTACTAATTTAGCATGTCTTTCCAATTCGAAATCATCGAGTTTTGCTTTTAATATTTATATTTATTTTATTAACTCTAGTAAATAAGTGATTATATTTGCAGGGCAAATAATGTGATAACAGAATTAATTGATACAGGAGAAACATATCTAAAGAATATGAAATATATTATTGAAGTAAGTAATGATTTTCATTCTCATTTACAATATAACAGTGGAATATTTTCAAATAATGCCTTTAAGCTATATCACTACTAGTACTTTGAAATTATTTCAGTTATTCAATTTAAGGCAATTAATGACATATCAATTTTTAATTTACATATATATTTTTAGAACTACCTCGAATACTTCAGAGGTATTGACGGCATTTCACCAAATATAGAGATAGTGTTTGGTAATATCGAGAAAATATATAGTGAATCAGAAAAACTGTATTCAAGTCTTCAGAAATGTGATTCTATTGAAGAAATTGCGAACGTATTTTTAACTAATGTATGTATGTACATGAAGAATGTTTCTAAATCGGCGGATTATTATAATTATTAGTAATATAAAACTCTAGATCAAAATTACACCACCAAAATTAAGATTTCTAATACGTAACATAATCAATCGGACTTTTTTTCGAGTAATTCATATAGCATAAAGAACAAAAAATTTCTGTAACAATTGCTAAATAAAAGTTTTGTGACGAAACGTGAGCACAGACAAGAAGATAATATTATGTTTTCCTAATAGGACTTTAGATTTACCTTTACAAATTTATTCTAATATTAAATTTTCCGCCAGTTTATACATATATATATACATATTGTTAGAACTTGTTCACGAGCACACCCCATATATATTAAACGCGCGGGAAATATAAGCGTAATTTTTGATACATAATAAATTTACTAGTATATGACTCGACTATTGGCCTTGCCGGGAGAGAGAGCTGTCCCAAGGCGTTTGCTACTCTCGTTGTGCTTGGAGCAGTGCTTTGTTTCCATGGGCAGATGTTTACTTTTACGAGCCCGAGCTTGGCTCACCAAGCCACTGTTGACAGGCGACGAAATTTGTAAATATCAGGTTGTTACAAATGTAATGTCCGTTTTTTCCTTCAGTCTGAACTGCATCGCACCTGTGTGAAGACGTGTATGTTTTTGATGAAAATTATTATTGTATTTGTAGAAAAGGGTATTCATTGAAGTGTGTACCTGTTCCATTTCTTGAAAAGATTAATACACCTGTCCTTGTCTCGCCTATGGAAATGTTGTCGGCAAGAGATATTCGGGCAATTTACCTCTTTCAATTTAAACAGGGATTAAATGCAGCTGCAGTAACGCGAAAAGTTAATCAGACGTTCGGTGAAACCACGTATAATGAACGCACATTACGGCGATGGTTTAAAAAATTCAGCGAGGGAAATTTTGATTTTGAAAATGAGCCTCGCGGATATGCGCGTAGTACCGTTAATGAGGACGAGCTGCGTGTAGAAGTTGAAAGTAATCCGTCGACAACAGTGCGTAGCCTTGCAGAAACATTTCAAGTGTCCATTGCCACCATTAGTCGTCACCTTTCTTCGATTGGCAAAGTGAAGAAACTCGATCGATGGGTGCCGCACCAATTAACGGAAGCCTACCTCTTTGGCTAATCGACAGAAAGTTGAACCGTTTGTTCATCGAGTGGTAACGTGTGACGAAAAGTGGATACTTTATGATAATCGGAGACGGTCAGGACAATGGTTAGATCGAGGTGAAGCACCAAGACAGCATGCACGAGCAACAGTTCATCCGCGAAAGATTATGGTGACCGTATGGTGGACCAGTAAGGGTATTATTCACTATTCATTTTTGCAACCTGGTGAAACCATCACGGCAGCGTCCTATTGTACCATACTGGAAACTATGCATGGAAAATTGAGCTGCTTGCAGCCCTCACTAGTCAATAGACATGGACCCATACTTCTTCATGATAATGTAAAACCTCATGTTGCACGACAGACAATCCAAAAACTTTCGGAATTTGGTTACGAAATTCTCCCTCACCCACCTTATTCACCTGACCTTTCGCCAACTGATTTTCATTTTTTCCGAAGTTTAGACAATCACTTAAAAAATAGGGACTTCCCTGACCGGGAGTCTGTAATAGCAGTGGTGGAGCAATATGTGAGCCGTCAAAATCTAGATTTCTTTTCAAAGGGAATTTTTCAGCTTCCAGGCCATTGGCAACAAACTATTGATGTAAATTGAGACTATTTTGCAGAATAAATATTTATATTTTTTTAAATTTAGACTTTTTTTATTCCTTACAAAATCGGACATTTCATATATAACAACCTGATATATTTATATATCGAACCGTACCACCAGTGACGGTTATGACTGGTACCGCGGAAGTCAAGAGCCGCCCGGAAAATTCGGGCTCGTGGTGGAAAGCCCGTGTAGGCTAGAGGTGTTTCTCTTTTTTTCCTGTAGGGTGAAGATGGTTCCTGAAAACCTGAAGCGCACAGGTAGCTCGTATCGTATCTGCGCACGAGCTCGCTGATTAAGCGTATCTCAATCTCACTGTCATTGGTGGCTGTAGTGAATGCGTCCTCGCAGACTGGTGTCATCACATAAAACATCAACAGAGGCACTCGTGTACTTTTACAAGTCAGAGTTATTATAAGCTATGTGTGCAAGGGAAGGTCATCAGCTTGAACTCAAGGGTGGTTAAGTTGTCGGAATACACTTAGAAGGTTTGTTCTTTACGTGGCGTATGAAGCGATCGATCTAACGGGCATGGCTAGAGTGGGGTATCGAGAGATTAAGGATTGCACGTTCTCGGCCGGGATGCCCCCGCGTAATCACGAAGAGTAAAGATCGCGCCTTAGTTCATACTACGATAGCGTGGTTTCATTTTTCCAATAACGTGCAAGTGGAGCTAATTGGGAAAAAAGGAATGAATAAAAGACTGTGATTGTGGCGTCGTATAATGAGCGAATGATACAATGCTAGACAACGGTGGTGTATCGAATGGACGCGTATTTTGTTCTCTAGTGAATCACGATTCAACCATTCCCTGTACACCAGCAGCAGGACATAGTGGCATACGGTGACCGTATACGTCTGGTGGAGAATGAGTCACCATTATACGTATACACGGAGTACTACGTCCAATAGTACTCGCCTGCATTCGGTGGGATGTACGTCTGGTTTACATGTACGACAATACAAGAGCACACGTAGTTCATGTAGTACAGACATTTATACGATAGCACATTATTCGAGTATGTCCCTGACCAGCTTGTCCTCCGGATCTCAATTTGACCTAACCGTGGAGTTTGCTATACAGCGGCTAGACTCGAAGCCTCGTCGTATTGTTGCGATACTGCTCGAGGAAGGTATTCCCGCTATTAATGCACTCAGTGCTAATTAGTCCCCTTACGCTATACTAGTCTAGTACTACCTGTATACCAAATTTAATTGTGCTCTGTTCGCATGTTTGGGATATATTGGGTGTACTTGTGAATAAATTCCAGTATATTTAAATCAAAAAAGTATATGTGTATCGAATAATATAAGTGTAATATAAATTGTATATTTCAGACCCACATATTCGACTTATATATAGGCTACATGCGAAACAAATCAAAATCTTATCAATATACAAAGAAATCGTTTAAAAAACTCATTAAGGTAACGTTTATTATTCCTATGTGTTTCTATTACCTAGGACAACCCTTGTTTCTAGGATCGACAAGAAGACTTGCACGATCGACAGACATGTGAAAGCTATTTATTAAATCCTGTACAACGATTGGGACGATATGGTCTTTTATTAAACCGTTTAAGAAAGGCCTTGTTAAAAGGCGGTGAAACACACACGTCTCTTGACGAAGCTATCGCCCTCATAGAAAGAAAGACTTTCGAAGGAAATACAATGATAGCAATAGATTCAATTCGATATTGCCCTATTAATTTAGAACATCTGAAGCAATACTTGAGAAAAGATACATTTTTCGTTAACCGACAGTATAAAAGTACAGTATTTTTATTCGAAGAAGGAATCGTATTTTGTAAAGAAGATCAGGTAAATATTTTAATTTGAAAGAAATCGTACAGATTTCTGCAAAAAATGTATAATAGTTCAAAAATTTTTACAGAAAAAGAATTCCTGGTCACGAACGAGGTTTGATCTCACAAAATTTCGTTTTCGGAAGGTGGCTTTAAAAAATTAAATTATCCTGCCTGATGAGATCGAATCCTTTAGTGAACCATAATATTTTTATGGAAACAGTTCTTAATTATAATCTGCAGTGGGTTATTTATATACATACAATATATAATATATACAATATTGCATGATAATTAATGAAAAATACATTTTCCTGCATTACATCGCATTAATTAATTCAGAAATTTTTATAGAAAGAAATTTCTGATTTCGAGCCAGGTTCTCACATAAACCTCTTCTCTGCATGGTCTCTTTAACCAATTAAGCAGTTGAAGGTAATATCATACAATCGAATCCTTTAACGCGTCATAACTGTTTTCATACATACATTGTGGAGAGTCGATCCGCTATAAACTCGTTCATTTTAAATGGAATAATGTACTTCTTATTACATATTTATACTCTACAAGTTATTCTAGTCAAGTATTTCCTTGTGTTTCTCAACCTAAATTCAAACAATTTTAAGATATTTGAATTTATTGAAAATATTTAGTTTTGCATCACCATTATTATTGTTACTGGCTGTGGGTATTTGGGCACTGGAAATTATGATAATAATATATAATAATAATAATAAAAACCTTTATTTCCAACAGGCTTATAGCCCAGTAACAGGAAAATACAAAATAGCTAGCTGAGTTTAGGCATATGTGTGGCGGATATAATAAAAAAATTAAAGCTAATTCAAACTAAAGTTAATCAGGAAAGCAAACAAAAACAAAAATTACTAATACATAATACATATGTATATGGTATACATGCTAAGCAAACAAGTCAGCAAATTCCTTGACACTTTTACTCAAAATGTAGATCGGTATTCTCCTGAGAATATTAGTCCGCGCCCTTGGCGTCACAATGGACGGAGTTCAAACGGGGCACTAAAAAACGCAAATGATGCAGTAACGAAGGAGAGTCAACACTGTTACCAGGGATGCCATGCAACATCCCACTACAGAGACCAGTCCTGCTGTCATGCATAGGACATATTATGCTTAAGAAGCAACTCTCCCTGCGACACACCTCTTTGTGGGTAAGCACCACTAATCTTAAAGGTAAGGAATTTTAAAAATCTTCGATGAATGTGCTCCAACTTCAAGCACTCACAAGCATATATGATATTTTTAATGTAAGTAGAGGGCCTCTCAAACTTTACTGTGATAATTTTGCTTTTCAAAAATCATGTACATGCAGCTCATAAAGTACAATATTTTCGAGTACATGTAGCCACCAAAATTGTTTTTCAAATACATTCCCTGTACCTATCTTCTATTCTTTTAAAGCTATTAAGAACTTTTTGTTAATTTTGGAAAAATTGCAATAATTGTTGCTTATATAGGAAAATAGGCATAGGTAAAATACTATTACGTGTTAAAATAGAAGTCAATTCTGCATTCGAATATGAAAGAAAAATGTAGAGGAGCATTGAGAAAAAACGATTTTGCTAGTTTAAAACTGCACCTACTCAAAACCACTTCACGAATGCTCTTTATAAGATTTGTCAAAAATAAAAGCAACAGAGTAAAGCTAAAGGGGCCTTCTACTGTTGCTGGAAATATCATCATTTCAGGCGCCAAAGTAGCTACAGCAAATAATAATAATGATGTAAAATAAATTTTTATGATTCTCTAAAATTGTTGAATTTAGGAATAGGGAAAGCTTAAGAAAGTGGGTTCTTATTCTTATTCTAATACTCGCAATAGGTCTAGTAAGCGAGTTCAATCAATCTCCTTGTATAAACCTCTCGAATATTGCAGTATACATTTTCTAATGTCAAAAAGTTGCTAATGATGCATATAAGATAACAAAATTAGACATTAAATTGAAAGCTTGTCTAGATGATGGAGTTCCGTTGCATTTCTTGATTTCGTTAGCAGCTTTTCTCATAAAGAAGCAAATATTATCGGTTGGCATTTCCTTGCGTTTAAATTCACTTTCAGGACCCAATTTCTTAAAGATTGAAAAGACTTGATATTCTGAACTCCAATATTGATATTCACTTTCAGGACCCAATTTCTTAAAGATTGAAAAGACTTGATATTCTGAACTCCAATATTGATATTTATTTCGAAGTTCAGCTATGGTACTTTAAAAATCAAATTAACAAACAATTATATGACAATTGATTTATATCACTTTGTGATGCAAGTACATGATAAGTCCTTGCACGCATTTAATCATTATCAAACGAAATGCAAAAATGGAGAGCAATAACTAAAAATACTCACAATGCATTATCAACCGATTTTTACGAAGGGTTCGTTTAGTAAATAATAAAATATTGTCAAATAGATCTATTTAATTGTTTATGAAACCATTTTCAATGTTATATACCCACAAATATTTCTGTTAACGCTTACGTATTGTTTATACAATATATAATTTTTACTTAGAATCGATACACTTATAAATTACTGATATAAAGTGCCAGGTGGAGGACATAATCATTCATATTTACATATATTAAATACGATAGTGTATACATAGTACAGTCGAAAATACTATCAATATTAAAAAAAGGAATAATTTATCGCATAAGCCACAGCTTCTTGACTCACTATTGATTGTTTTCGAATGAAATTCTCCACCTAACAATATCTGGTCAGATGGTGAAACTTCGAAATACATTGTGTCTTAAATTTGTAAAGATTCTATTGTCCGACAATAAGAGTTTTTAATTTTTCCATAACGACTTTAACTTGTTCCTTCTGTAAAACTTCATTTCTAATCAAAATGTATTTCAGTCGATTTCTGTATGAATGGTTGCCATAATGTTTGACGTATGGATAAAGTGAGCAATATCATCAATGTCTCGAAAACCAGATACAGGAAGATCTACAAAATGTTCGTTACTTTTAAGGGATGATAAAAAGTTAAAATCGCGCATTCTTTTCTACACAGTCCAATGTACTGGTAACGATGAAATAATGATGTTTGGATTGCCACACATAAATCTAATGATATGTTTACGCTTTTATGAAATTCTCTGATATGTTTCCTACAATTCTTCTATATTGACAGTATTATGATCAGACTGTATATTAATAGCTTTTAAATATATCTTAAACAGATGATTGGGATATCGCACAAAACTCATTGATTTTAGGCGTATCTCGTACATGTTCAATGGCTGCATGTGGGTTCTGTAGCGTTGTATTTGATTACCAGACTTCTAATATAGAAAGTCGCTTCATCACTGAACACGTTGCGTTGTGCGAAAGTGTTATCATTGTCAATAGTATCATGAATTTCCTTGCGAAATGCCACACGTTTCCGTTTGTAATCAGGACGCCGAGCTTGTAATAACTGTAACTTGTACGGCTTCATAACCAACCGTCGTCTCAAAACACGCCAAATTGTTGTTGTAGGCAGTTGTAACTCCCGACTGGAACGACGAGTTGATTTTGAAGGATTATGTTGGAAAGCAGTTTGAATTCGTGGAACATTTTGTTCAGAAACACGAGGGCGGCCAGGACTCTTTCTTTTACATACACATCCTGTATCTACAATTTGTCGATATCATCTGCGAATGTTCCACCCATTCCGAGGACCAATTTGGTATCTCAACCTGAAACCTCTTTGCACTGTAATCATGGAGTTGCACTTCGCAAACTCGAGAACACAAAATGATTTCTGTTGCGGAGTAGCCATTTTAAACATATGACAGTTGCCAGGAAAAACAGAAGACAACTGACATCCAGCGGCTATTAAATAAACTAGACTATGTATTCATTTCTCCAATAGCCGAGCCGTGGCGCAGCGATCGATGGTTTGGACAAAATAATACATTATAATACGTATATTCTTTTTGAAACACTGTATACTTAAATAATTTATGATGGGAAATTAATAAAAATTTGTAGTTTTTGCTGTATCATCGTTGATTACAATCACAGGAATTAATTAAAAAATTTTGCCCTGAAACAGAACTCAAATCTGTATCTGCCGTTTGCTACACGGCCACTTTACCAATTGGACCACCAGGCAGTACAGTTTTGAGTCTACAAATACACCATAAATCACATTATGGAAACAGATCTAATAGTTATAACTCGCAGCAAACTAATAATTATATATAAATATATAATTAAGCAATTTACGATGGGAAATAAATGAAAATTAGTATTTTCTGCTGTGCATTCGTTGACTACAATCACAGAAATTATTTAAAAAATTTTTACTTGCAATTATTTTGTGTCTATTATATTACTCGTATATATATTCTATATCTATAGACTATTCTGTACTCAAAGTACAACAGAGCTGACTTACTTCTTCTAGTATCTTGCATGAATCCATTGCACTGTTACACTAAAAGCAATATTATTGAAGTATTTATTAAAGAAAAACTTTCTTTTAATTATTTCCTAGGAACGTATTGACCAGTATGACTTCTTGGAATGCATCGAAATGGACAAATTGACATTAAAGCACTGCAATAATTCAATGAATTTTCTCTTAGGTTATTACGATAAATCAAAAAAGTACATTGATCAAAGTAAATACGAATTTAGTGTGGAGGCGCATTCCAAGGAAGTAAAAGATGAATGGATAAATGAAATTCAGAGGTTATTGTGGCGCAAACTCGAATATTTTAAAGGTAAAATTATGCAATATTTTTCAGTTGTGACCAATTCGGAAACTATTAAATGCATTTTCAATTTTAGATTTGCAGAATTCTGTTAAAAATCAAAATTGTAAGGAAAATGTGCTACAAAATATAAAATAAGAAATATATTCCAAAAATAATTTTTAGTACAATCCCAGAGTTTGGACGAACGAAATTTTGAGGGTGCTTCAATAGCCGAAGATTATCGCTCAATGGAAGGTGCCGTATACGATAGAACAGATAAAATGATGGGTACTTTCTTTGACGAGAATAAAGTTCCTAGGATTGAAATTACGAATAATAACTTTTATATTCATGATATTCCAGTAGGGTAAGCTAGGAAAATCATAAAATATGTATATTTTATATTTGGTAGTGGTTTTTATGGTGATGACAAAAGTATACTTCCGTTTCACAAACAGAAATAGAACTATCCGAGAGAAGGAAACGTATAGTTGCTCGTGCCTAACCTCAGTAAACGAACGCCTAGACCGCTTCAATGAATAAATGAATAAACACAAAAACACGGCATAGATCAATTAGTGGAGTAAGAATAATTCTATTCAATGAATTATTTTTCTCTAGGTAATCGTATCAATGCAGTGAAACCAGTGAAAAAGTAAACTTCCATCTCACGAACAGAAATGGAACTATCTGAGACAAAGAAATGTGCAGTTGTCCGTACCTAATAACATGGCATGAGCCAATTAGTGGAGTAAGAATAATTATTAATGTGATCTTGCTTGAGAAACGTTTCGCATATTACTCTTCAGTCGATTTTTAATATATCAAACATATCTCAATCAGTATCTCGTAAACAATAGAATTATTCTTATTTCAATGATTTTTATGTTAATTTGCAAAAATATATCTATTATTATTCTAACTCCCTAAGCTGTGAAGATCATCGATAGTTTCTTCTTTTACTTCACTAATTAAACCACATAATGCAAGTAATTATGGTTTACATTTTATCTCGAATTTGTGTGAAGTATCTTTCTTCTCTCTCCAAATATATTCGTATACAAGGAGCACTGAAATATTTTGGGTTCGTTGTCGTTAAACACCATCTTTAACTTGTTTAACTTGTTGACTTGCCATATCTACCAATAATATGTTCATATTTTTTAAAGAACTTAACTTTACATTTACCTAATCTTAGATATACTTCTTTGGAAAAGTTTATTTCGAATATAAAGTTATTTTTGTCAAAATTTTCCAATTTCTTCTCATTCTCCAAAACTATTCCTTTTCAAACTTTTAAAGTTCATCTAATGTAATGTACTAAATACAAATTTAATCCATAGACATTCTTTCTTAAAATTGTTATATTCAAGGTAAATATATTATTCTTACAAGATTATTAAAGTTCGCCTCACTTTCACGCATGAATAATTCAAAAGTACTCTGTCCAATTCTATTGAATAACAAACTGCATAATTCCATCCCATCTAAAGAGAGTGATTAATCTAAGATTAACGAACCTAACTTTGCGCCTGCCGACTTTTGTCAAGATGCAGGAGAAACTTGACTCTTTTATCGATAAATTCTAGTTTATTTAAGTCTCAGTTTCTACTACCGCGCAAGTTTTTCGATAAATTCTTTTGTCTAACAACTAAGAAGATGCCTTAATCAATTTGCTAAAAATATCCATACCCTTTTCTAATTTTGTGGAATATATAACGATGATAAATGAGAGCCGAAATGAAACAAATGATTAGTCAAGATATTAAGTTTATTAAAAATTTTCCAAGATATTCTCCATTAACTTTGACATACTTGGACTAACGATGCTGTGTCATTATGCCATTTTTGTAATTACTTAAAAAGCCTCAAAAGACAGCGCCATTACTGCCACGACAGCAATGCTATCAGTAAGCAAAAGTTAAAGTTCGAGATCAAATGAAAGCCACCCGTTGCTGGAACTGACGAATAGAATAAGTGAAACGCAACTTAAAATCTCCAATATTTGATCGGTATGGCGCATACTAGTAATGAAAGAGAACTCTACTGGCGATTCCATGCTTTCATTTTATAAGTCGTTCTTTCAACCAGTCTAATAAAACGACATGACCCGTAAATAGTTCGGTCTGTTGCAAGTTAGTTTATGAAAATTATCCCTTGCGAATTCCAAAAGTCCTTACTTGGCAATAGAAATGTTTTAACTTTCTTTGAGTGCATGACTGCCAAGATATATCTACTGTTGAAATAGCCATGAAACCAGTTTTCATCAAGCGAAACAAACCTTTGCAAGAAATTGGCTGTTATACTTCAACAGCTTCAAATTATCGTTCGACGCCCAAAATCTTCGCTTTTGCTGACAGCTGTGGACATATCCAGTTATATGTGTAAAATATAAAGTACACATTCGGTCAACATACTCACGATGTAAACCCTGAAATCAATTCTTCAGTCGTTAAATACTTCTGTGCTTATATTTGGAACCGTTTCAAGTTAAGTTTTAGTTGTATAATATTTTTCCATTTATTTCTGTCCATTTCCAAATTCACCGCTGATATCTATACTTTGCAGATGACTATGAGTTTCCTCTTCCCAAGAACGTCTGGTCTTCCTCTTTCTCTTTTCACTGTGTCATTCAAAGCAATGTCACTAAATTTATTGATCATTTTTGAAGTTTTGTC
Source organism: Dermolepida albohirtum (assembly GCA_031893035.1). Classification (NCBI taxonomy): domain Eukaryota; kingdom Metazoa; phylum Arthropoda; class Insecta; order Coleoptera; family Scarabaeidae; genus Dermolepida; species Dermolepida albohirtum. The sequence goes on from JAVIWB010001056.1 coordinate 185,298, forward strand.
AGTTTTAGATGGTGTTAGTCACATATAACCAAATTAAACTGAACAACTCAACTACAAATTTTTGCTTTTGAAGAAGCAGTAACCTATGTTTCAAATTTGTATAGCTTTTAAAGAATACATAAAGTTTGCCTTACGAATTGCAATTTTGCGTTTTAGCTTTTTCCATTTTCCCCTCTTCATTTACATTGATTAATCTAATTGAGTCTCACTTCCCATCAGCTAGTTCTTATTGAAACTACAAATCTTGTTTCTGCAGATTTTGGATATTTAGGCTACTATAGAGGAGGTCAATCTATATTCTTATAATTGAAAAATGAAATTTGAGTAAAATATTGTTTAAAGCTGAATAAAATCCAGCCGAAAAAAATGAGAAATACTCTGATCCTCTGGAACTGTAACCAGAACGTGGCCACCATATCAAGTTGTCTTTTCGTCACTTCAAAAATACCCCACTCATCTTGTTGTTTTAGATCTCGTTCGGCTTGAAACAGGCAAACATATCCAGCCACACGGTACTCAAAAAGCTAACAATTCAATGGGTGCGACAAAAATATCTTGCGAATATTAAACAATTTATTTCACGTTTTGAAAGTAATGTTTTGTCATTTATCTCGCATGCACCATCACCAGATTTGAAAATAATATTCTCCAAATGCCAATAGTCTTCTTCTATGCAATGCTAATGATATTGTGTAATGGTTTGTCTCACTAAAGGGTTCTTTGTTATTCAAACACTACGAGACCTGCTAGATGATTTTGTTTTTACAGTCAAGACTATGCTTTTCAAATTGGTGGCCCATAACATAATAATATCTGTGTTAAAAGCTTTAGCATATAGACCTACTTAAATTGTCTAGAAAATGATTGCGTTGTGGTAAGTCAATATCAGCCACTTGATATAGTATGTAAAGTAAATAGAAAGCATTGATCTTTCAAATGGTGAATAAATTTCTGAATGTTCATAAGTAATTCGAAGATTTTCCATAACATACGATAAGCAAATGCGGTAGTAACTAAATTTTGTTCATTACTGTTAAATGTATTTACATTATATAAAAAAATGCTCATATGTAAAATTTATTTCTTTTGAATTTGGGTACTATTCAATGTAAAAATATTTTCACGTCATCACCAAGCTAATGACAATATTATAACAAACAAATTGCCACCAATATTTTCGATAAAATATAAATTTCTTAGCATGATAATCTAGGAAAACTAAATCTTTTAATTTAGGCAGAGTAACGTCATTAACGAGATAATAACCAATGAAGAAAATTATTTGAAACAAATGCGAGAGATTATAGATGTACGTCTTAGGTAACTTTAAAATTATACAAAGTATATAAAAATTATATTTCAGGAGAAAAAAATAGAGAGCGGAGATGAGAATTTCTGTCCGTATGTTCACATACTAGTTGAAAATATTAAAGGAATTTATAAAGAAACAGAGAAATTATATATAAAACTATTAAAATCTGACTCCATCGATGATTTTGCTAGAGTATTTCTTCAACACGTATGTATTTAAATTACGCAATAAATAGTAGTTACAAGCGAACTGCACGAAGTGTCAAATTCCGATATTAACAAAGTTCGATAGTATTGTAGTCGTCTAAAACATATAGCACATCCACACATACATATAGCAAGGAAGCAGCATTCTAAGGAGATAAATAATTTCTACAAATTAATCTCCTTTTTTAATTTGCACTTCTTGATTGTTTGGATGCACTTTTTAAAATGGATATAAAGCGCTTATTTAGCGAGAAGTTGCCACATTAGCATCAGTAAATTTCTCAGTGCGTATAAAATACTTATCAAAGTAGAAGTTAGACTCTGGATTTGCGTAGAAACTTCTTTGTTTTCGCAACTATATACGAAGTTACGTTGTTATGACCAAAATTCCGCTCGAACCTGCACTTGAAAAAAGAAAAATTCAGAAGTATTACTGTACTTGAAACAGAAATCATTTTCTTTGTTTGAAATTTCTCCGCGAATAATTTTTTTGGCTTTCCTTCATTTTTAAACACCCAAATCTCTGATTGTTATCGTATCTCATAATTATTATCAAATAATCTATAATTGTAAAGATCTTCAAAGGAACTTTTCTAACAAACACCTAAATCATTATACTTGTACTTGTGTCGGTTCTTCAATTAAGAAATGTAGAATTTACCGACTTGTCAGTTTTCTTACACGCAGATGTTTGTATAAAACGATATTTGTTGTCTGCAGTTCAATGCATAATTCTGCTTGAATTTCTCCTCCCAAATACTGGAAGAGCGAGAGGAAATTCTAGAGACTAAAAAACATTAATGTTGAAGGGTAAAGAAAGGCTGTCGATTACACCGTGCACAAGTTTCCCGATGAAGCGGGCACCACGTACTCCTCGCCTAGAACTCAAAGCTCGCAATTCACGCTTTTTCGGATGTTATCTATAGTCGATGTTCCTGATTAAATAAGTTTCATCAATTCTAAACAACTATTTAAGAAATCGACACTGGAATTTCTTAATCGTCAGTTATAGGTAAATATAATGGAGAACTCATACCGAGAATACATATTCTATATTTTTAACTACTATGCTGAAGGATAGTACTTCCAAAAGACTTAAATGATGAACACATTTAGTCGTTCGTATAACTAACTCTGATTCTTTAGACATGAAGCTACAAAAATTAATAACATATGGTACATATATTCAATTGCGAATAGAACTCCAAGATGTCTAACCGAGTCTGTTTTCATTAATAACTCATTGCTAATTCGGTAAGTTAACGGATTAATTTTTTGTGTAGAAAACGAAACAACATTTGTTTGCGTTCAGTTTAATATTTAAATCAGTGGATTAAGCAGTAAGTGTGTTTAAGATCTGGGGAAATTCAAGACGTCATTCAAATTTCGAATGGAGGAGTAAATTTTTAAATATTCGGCAAACGCAAGATAAAGATATTAGCAAATCGTTTATGAAAAGTAAGAATAGAAGTTGGCTTAAATTAAGTTTTTGGGACGTTTCTGGTTTGAGAATAACCACAAACGATTTGCAACTTACAAAAGCCATATTTACGCCTGCGAAAGAAGTAAAATGTAGCAGCTGCAGCAGTAATGGATTAATACCAAACACAGATAACTCCACCATATCCATGTAAATAACGTTAACTTTACCTCTGGTATCCTACTCTTTGCTGATGTGTTCTGATATAGTAGCAAGACTAATAACGGTAGTTCGCCCGTGAGCAAAACCATGCTGATTTTGTGAAACGCAAGATATTCTGTTGTGCTATACGCTTTAAACCAAATAGATATGTGTACGCGTATAGTTATCCACATAAGACCTTTCCCCTTTTCTGCAAACCAGAATTACCCTTAGAAAATACTAGAAAGCAGGGATGAACAGACACGATAGACCTAGAATCAATTAAAGATATAAAATGGAAAGAGATGTATTTAGGTTAAAGATCAACAAGTTGAGGAAAGGCAAACGACAAATTAAGAAAATAGGGGACAAACAATAACTCAAGCCATGAATTTGCTAGACATACAGTTCTATATCATATATATATATATATATATATATATATATATATATATGTACACTATAACCTAGGTGCGAGACAAAACGATGTAGGAAAAAATTATTCTGTTAGGAATTTCTATAAGATACTACAGCGTTCTTAAATTTGTTATAAAGAGACACTTTGAACTTATCAAAATGCATTCATTTCACTACCGTTTTTAGTCAAACAGAAGTATTTTGAATAAATCCAACACTTTACTATTTCAACTTATTAATGTCCTAAATAAAACCAGTTTGATTTTTCAAATAAAATTATAACTATAAAATCTTCTTTGGCACAAGTGCGAAGTATTGTTCGTCCACTTCTCAGATGAAAGTGAAAGCACGTTTATTTATATTAAGTGCTATTTAACAATGCATCTGTTGACTAAAACAGCGACGTGTGTATATAAACATAGTTAATGGCCAAGTAAAGCGTAGTTAATCAAAACTACAAAAGAAGTCAACGTCAGGTAGCCTGGGTTTATCGACAAATTATACCATACTGGTATTCTGGTGAGTGTTATGAAGCGATATATTATGTATTTACATATACAATTTCATGTTCATATCGGTTAATTTACAGGAAACTGCTTATATGTAGTTTCCTATCTATCTCTCGCATAGAAATAAGAGTAGTTATATCGATTTATCTATTATAAATTTTAAAATTAACATATTAATACTTATTTAAACAAGTTTATGTAATGTACAGAATAAATATGTACTTATTAAGCAAATATTATTTCAATGATAAACATAATAAAAATACCTCAAAATAAGATTCTTAATAGCTATACTGCAATAGAGTCGCAAGTTGAATTTCCATATTCAAAGGAAGTTCTTTATGGAAACAATTTTCATGGAATTTGACACTTCGCGAGGTTCGCTTATTAGTCCAAATAATAATAGTTGTCATTTAAGGCATCGATATTCGATTTGTATATAAATTATATGTGGAACAAATCAACATTTTGTCGTTACGCCATCGACAGACAAGTAGAATTAGATAAGCAACAGAAATTCGACAGTTATTTAGTGGACGCAGTACGTAGATTACTGGAATACAAGACAGTATTGGAAAAGTTAGACATTGAATTACGCAAGAATGGGGACCTATGTGCAACTTTAAAAGAAGTTATTTCACTTATAAATGAGAAAATGATCAAATTGAAGAAGCTATTAACTATTAATTCAATCCAATGTTGCCCGGTTAATTTACAGGAAATGGGTGCTTTCATAATGAGGCAAAGGTTAACGATTAAACCTAAATACGAAAGCGAGATATTTTTATTTGAAGGAATAATTATTTTTTCTATAGAAACTGAAGTGAGTATGTTTTAAAACAATAATAGTCTAAAACGACGTATACAAAATTCATTAACTTTAAGTGTTTGTTTCTAATGCATTTAAGTGAACTGTAAAGACGAACAATATCAAACTAACCTAACTACCACTTATAATATGTCACTCTTACTACATTCATAACGGTAAATAGGCCACTGACCGATGAAATTTATATACTTGTAAATGTCAAAATATATTTGTTTCTGATCGATAACTATAATTGAACCATATCTAGTTTTCAATTCACTTTAATTGTGATAATTGATTTGAAGCTCCTTCTCACTTAGTATATCAAACAATAAAAGAAATCTCTTTTCTCTAGGTCCAAGGATCCCTATTTTCATTTGCTGAAGCTATTTTCCTTAAATATTTGCTTATGTTTAAAAACGAACTTTCAGCATTAGACTTTCTACGAAGGTAATTACACACGTACCCGCCTGACCTAGAGATGGCAGTAGTTAGAAAAATATCACTGTATTAGAAAGTACACAATCTACAAAGCATATGTTTCAAGTTTGAAGACGTTGTTTAGTGTTTGTTTGGCAGCCATCAATAGTGAACGTTTTCAATGAATTTGTAAGAAAATTTGTCATTTTTACGTGATACAATACTTTTATTTGAAAACCCTCAGCTGAACAGGATATAAAATGTTAGGTAGCAGAGCTTAAACGAAGCTGTACGAGCTGTCAAGACGAGCATCGCAGTAGTCGACCAAATAAGGTGACGACTCCAGAAATGGTGAAGAAAATCCACAAAGCGGTATCGGATGATCGTCGACTGAAAGTGGCCGAGCTAGCATAAATAGTAGGTAGGCATTTCATGCGGTACATCGCATATTATCTGAAAATTTGGAGATGAGAAAGCTGTGTGCAAGATGGGTGCTGTGTTTGCTCGCACTTGAGCAAAACCAGTGTCGTGAAGATGTTTCAATTGAGTGTTTAACGAAGTTTCACAGCAGAAAGCAGAATTTTTACGCTACTCCATAACCATGAATAATACATGGGTCCATCACTTCACACCTAAGACAAAAATCAATCAAAGCAATGGACTCAAAAGGGAGAACCGTCTCCAAAGAAGGCGGAGACCGTTTCGTCTGCAAGGAAGGTCATGTTATCGGTTTTTTGAGATGGGCGTGGAATAATTTCTATTGACTATCTTGAGAAAGACAAAACTATCAACGGCGAGTATTATGTGAACTTATTGCAACGTTTGAGCGAAGAAATCAAGCAAAAACGGTCACATTTGGCTAAGAAGAAAGTTATTTCATCAAGACAATGCACCAGCTCACAAATCCGTTATTGTAATGGTCAAAATTAATAAACTAAAGTTTGAATTGCTATCTCATGCACCCTATTCGCCAGATTTAGCCCCTCGGATTATTTACTATTCCCAAACTTGAACAAATGACTGAGTGGTCAAAGATTTTGCAACGATGAAGAAGTGATGTCGGTAGTTAATGGTTATATTGAGGAGCAAGACAGTTCTTATTTTAAAAAGGGTATCGAACTTATTAGAATGGGATTATGTTGAAAAATAAGTATTTCTTTCCAAAATTTTTATGTTTTCTTTATTTGGTCGGGTACTTCTGGGACCACCTCGTATACAGTTTTATCTAATACGAGGGAGCGTTTTTATATTCGCGGAATGGGGGACAAGGGATGGAAATAAAAAAAACAAATTATTTTTCTTTTTCAATATATTCACCTGCAAGACGGATACATTTTTCACATCTTTCAATTAATTTATTTATACCCTCATAAAAAAATGATTTCTCTTTATCTGCAAAATACGCCGAATCTGCCTCCTTGACTTCATCATCGGCAGTAAATTTTTTACCCCGCAGCTCTTTTTTCATTTTCGGAAACAGTTAATAATCACTCGGGGCCAGGTCTGGACTGTAGGGTGGGTGATTCACAATTTCGAAGCCCACCTTATGCAGGGCAGCTAACGTAACGCGGCTCTTGTGGACGGGCGCCTTGTCGCGCAAAAGCAGAACACCTTTTGTCTCTTTAATGGCTTCTTTTAGTCGCTCTAATATTGAAGCGTAATATTCTCCGGTTATAGAAACACCTTTATCTTTATAATCAATCAACAATATTCCTTCCGAGTTCCAAAATACCGTTGCCATGAGTTTCCCAGCTGATTGTGACACTTTAAATTTCTTGGGAGGTGCTGTGCCCTTTTTATGCCACTGCATGGAGTCTTGTTTGGATTCAGGTTCATAATGATGAAGCCAAGTTTCGTCTCCACTAACAATTCCACTCAATACACCATCCTTGTCTTCATTACAGAGGTCCAAAAATGCACGCGAACACTCTACGCGCTGTGTTTTTGCGGCGGCGTGAGCATTCTCGGCACCCATCTTGCGCTGACCTTAGACATGCCGAGATGATCGTGTAGGATATTAAAAATTGTTGTATCGGATACTCCAACCATTTCTGCGAGTTGTTTCTTCTTTATTCGAGCATCTTCGAGTACAATTTGTTCAACTTTTTGGATAAGTGCTGGCGTGGTCACCTCAATGCTCCTGCCCGACCTCGGGTCGTCTTCAAGGGATTCCCTTCCTTGTTTATATTAACTATGCCACTTGTACACCATGGTTTTTCCCGGACAAGAGTCGCCGTAAATCAATGACATCTCATTCATTATAGTTGCGACTGATTTTCCTTGCCTGGTAAGGAACTTTATAACGGCACGATATTCGATTTTTTCCATATTTCACTTTTCGCTCCTGATTATGTTACTTGCTTGACGATAGCTCAAAGACTAGCTGTCTAATAACAATGAAACTTCGTATTTATACTAATCATGAGTCGCTGCACAGGCCACGCCCCCAATGCGCCTACTCACCCCTCTACAACCCGCTCATTCCGCGAATATAAAAACGCTCCCTCGTACATACAAAGTTAGACTAGTGTGTAGATCTAACAAAATTTTCATTATTTAAGTAGATGCCAGTAGGCGATGCGATGAGCATGTTTATATTCTATTCAGACCGTTTTATTTAAATGTAACGTTTTTTATATTTTTGAGAATTTTTATAAAGCTCTGCTTTCGTACTTGAATAGTAATGAGATTTAACACCTTTTTGTTCAATAGTCGCCATGTATTTTGTTACTATTTACAATTTCGATTCAATTTTATTTTTAACTTACTTATATATGTGAAAATGCATATGAATAATAATATTTTACGAAATCTAATTTAGTATAAAATTTTCTTCAGACCAATAGCGACACTTACATCTACGTAGACAGTATAGAAATGTGCAATTTGTCCATTAGCAGTTCTGGGCCTACAAGATTTAAGCTCACAAATATGGACAAACTTCAAGCGAATAAAAAGAAGTTTGAAATAGAAGCCGGAAGTATCCTAACAAAAGAGATATGGATAAATAAAATTGAAAATCAGCTGAAGAATCTCCGAAGACTAAAAAACAATTATTCCTCGTAGATTCTAATGCCGTAGCATGCTCATATTACATATTTATTTATGTTTCAGTTTGTTTAATCTAAGATCTTGTATATAATAAATAACATAACATTTTTTATTCAAAAATTAATATAGTAGACAATTGTATTGTAAGCCATAGTTGCTTTGGAAAATAGGAAACAATAGTACATATAAAATAAAGACGTTGACTGTTAATATTATGAATTAAATCAAAATATTCAGCGGTCTCTCGTTGTTACCCACTATATTGAAATTGAGTTAATTTTCGGAACGTTTCAGTTACAGTAGAGCAAATATTTATCAAGTTAGTATGGGAAAGCTTCCAATGAGCATTAGGTTGTAACACTAGGATTTATGTATTAAAGTTTAGAAACTAATAAATTGTCTTTTATTCAATGGTAATTGGCTTATCTCTATTTTATCGATACTGTTTTGGTATGTAAGAATAATTTAAAGTTATCCATAATAATAAGAGCAATAATAGGAATTGCAGATTAATAACCGCAAAACCTCATGTACATATATCAACTTTATACGATACGATTTATATGTATATACAAAGAAGAGTGTTCATTGACATAAAACATGCACGCTAAAAGCATGTAAATGATCTTAAAATATTTTCTGAAAATACTCCAAACAAAACGATAGCAGATTCAGATAGCAAAAGCACACCATTAAACCTTAGTGAAGTAAATTTCAATGCAGAAGAACATGCAATAATAAAAAACAATAAAATACATAGAAACTGAAACGCTCAGTTCACTGTGATTGGTAGTACAATAAATAATCGTCCGTATTCCTACCTTAAAAGATTCTTTGCTTGAACTTCGGAACTTCCCTGTAAGTATAGATTTTAAGAAAAATAGGCACTACAGTATTGTAATCCAGAAAGAAGTGTACCGATACTGAAGCAAAGGGGATTCACGAAATGCGCTCGGTATTTAATAAAAGAAGCTTTTGCCGTTAAATAAACAAAACTGGTGAAGACTAAAGTTACTACTAATTTGCAAGGAGGCAAAAAAAAATTAATAATAAAATAAGCATATACATGTATTCAATGAAATGTCTTAGTTTGGAACAAAAAAATTAATTATCCCCATCTATACGTATAGATTGGTTTACGATAATCATACATAGATAATCGTTTATCTGAATACCACATAATAAGCACTCCAAAGAAAAGAAAATAGCTAAATAATGTTCACCATATCCACTGAACCTGTAATTAAATGAACATGTTAAGTTACACAAGATTTATAATTATCTGCTCTCGAATCTATTAAGTATATATCGGGTGGGCCATCTATCGGTTTAAATTTGAACCACCGGTTATTTCGAATCTGGCAATACTTATGTCATTCTATTCTGTAACAAAATTCAGTATATTATCTCCACTAAACGAAATGAATCGATTTACGCTTGGGATTTATTGGAAATTTATTTCCAAAACAAAGACAATTGGTCGGAAATGGCACGAAAATGTCGTACAAAATTTGATCGCAGAGAAGGACCAACAGTGCCCGGTATACTCAAGTTTATTGCTAAAGTTCGTGAAACTGCTTCCATTGTTGACGCGCCAAGATGTGAGTGCGCTCGTACAGTGCGTACACCCAAAAATATCGAAGCTGTGACTGAGAGTGTGCGTGAGAATCCATCCACATCAACTCGTCATCGTTCTCAAGAATTGAACATTTCATGCACCAGCTTACGACTAATATTGCGAAAAAATCAATTGGTTCAAGAATTGAAGCCGCATGACCATCCGCTTCGTTTTCGCTTCGCTAGATGGGCGAACGAGAAACTGCACGATGATGTCGATTTTGCCAAAAAATTCATCTTTTCGGATGAAGCTCATTTTCATCTTGGTGGGTACGTTAACAAGCAAAATTGCCGTATTCGGGGCTCAGAAATCCCAAACGTGGTCTTACAGAAGGCAATGCACTCATTACGAGTGACCGTTTGGTGTGGCTTGTGGAGCGGAGGCATCATTTGCCCATATTTCTTTGAAAATAAGGGCGGCGCAACCATTACGGTCAATGGAGACACCTATCGCACCATGATAACAGATTTTTTTGTGCCCGCTCTACTTGGTATTGATGTGAACGATGTTTGGTTTCAACAGAATGGTGCAACTTGCCACACATCTCATGCCACAATCAATTTATTACGTCAAAGACAAGTGCTATGCCAACAATCCAGAGACAATTGAACATTTGAAGGCCACGTTTATTTAATAAAACTTAATTATATGACAATACTTGTCCTAGAATCCGGTGCTCCGCCTGTGACTCTACACCGGATGTAATCTAACCTTAACTTTGGTTTAATGCAAAAATAACTGTCTAACCTAGGCTAATCTTATTTACAACTCTAAATGGGGCCTAGCCCACGTACTACTTAGATATTATATTATTTACAATTCCTGAGGAAGTAGTCCGCCACTTATATGCTTCATTCACTTAATGTCCAATACTCTTTCACACACATCCCTTCAGGTAAAGAGGCCGATGAATCGTTCTTCACCGTCGCCTTATCCCGCTCGCCAGTCCTGGTCTTTTTCGTCCCGGTGGAATCTCTCCGCCGCCTCTCCTCCTTGTGGGATATTGGTCCCCTGTAACAACAGAGAACCAGGTAGCTTCTCTACTCAATACGTTCACTCGGACATTCATTCCGCAGGTGCACAATCGCTCTCCCTGTATACGTCGCGCCAATGTTTGACTGTGTTAATATGTCGCCCGTACGCTGTTCGTGCAGTGTATTCGTAGATGTTTGTGTGCGCGTGCAAGTGTGTGTGTGTGTGTATGTGTGTGCGGGTTTGTCTCTCACTCATTCATACAAAAGTAAAATAAAACTGTTACTTAACTTATCCCACTTTGTCCGCGGTTGGTCATCGTGGTCGTCCTCCTGGAGGTGCCTCCTAACAATCGTGCCCGTGGGGTTTGTGTGATTTCAAGCACGCCTTTGTGTATATATTGTGTGCTGGCGTGCTTGTGATGTGGGATCTCGTCGCCACCACTCTTTCAGGTAGCTAGAACTCCGATCCTCTATGCAACTTCCTCCGTGGTCGTCGTTCTAAGCCCTCCAGCAATTGTGGCTATGTATCCGTGCGGGCAAGCGTGTACTTGTGTATTTGTTTGCTTGCCCGTGTCTTAGTGTAAGTGCGAGCGCGCCTCTGTGTGTATTATATGCTGGCGTGCTCGTGCTGTGTATTCGTGTACGAGCGTTTCGCGAGCCTTAATACCGGAAAACCACCCGTGACGCCCTAGAAGGTAGGCTCGTTCGCCCACCCCGCGTTCGCGAACTCACTATTGCTTTCTTTTCTCCTAATGATGGTCATGCTTTAGCCGCTGGAGTTTTTCAGCCGCGGTGCTGAAAAATTGCCACCATCCTTCACTTTCGCCGTCGTTTATGTCTTCGACGCGAAGCGGCCGCCTGTAGCCGGCTACCGCGCCGTAACTTCGCGCCACCCCTCTGTATCAGGGCATTCGAACAGGACGTGTTCCGCTGTGTCCGTCGCACTGCAATGGCAATCCGGACTATCCCTCCTTCCTATTCTGTGCAGCTACGCTTTAAAGTTCCCGTGACCAGTGATCAACTGCACAGCCTGCTACGACAGTGCAACGCTCATCTCACTGAATGTCTTTACGTTGCGTATAAATCGCTTCGTCCAACGTCCATTCTCCGCGTTCTCCCATCTGTCCTACCATTGATTATCGCATTTCCGCGCTATCGCGTTCCTGACGGTTTTCCCGGATGCGAGTCCATATGCAACTTCCGCATTCTGCGCTGCAGCTGCTTCCTTGGCGATTTCGTCTGCCCTTTCGTTTCCTGCGGTTCCAACGTGCGCGCGTGTCCATTTGAGCTGCACGTTCTCATCTCGTATCATCCTCCAGGTGTCCAACAACAGTTCCGTAGGTTTCCGCATACTCTTCAACGCCTGTAGGGCGGACAAGCTGTCCGTAAACAATGTCGCCTGCCCTATCCTCATTTTCTGGCAATACTTCATTGCTGCGTTAATGGCGACCAGTTCTGCCTGGTAGTTGTCGCAGATGTCTGCCAACTTAATTCTTTTACTGTGTATTTCCCCGTCGCCCGAGTACACGGCGAATGCTGCACCCGTTCCTTTTTCACTTTTCGACCCGTCAGTATATATATTTATCCCGGTTCTTTCTTCCCGCACGTCCTCATCCCGAGAGAAATCGACAGTGCTCATTTCCGCGGGATGTATCTCCGTCGTAACTTGTCTGCTACTCTACACATCCTCCGGGCCAATGTCCAATCCAGTACATTGTTCGAATCTCTGCCTATCCAATTTCACCGCGTCTCTTCTTCTGGCGAGTTCCCTCGCTCGTATATCCGCGGGCAACAATCTCGCGATTGTGGCCGCGGCTTCCCCGGACGTTGTCGCGTACGCCCTTGCAGCCCTGACTGCAAAAATTCTCTGCGCTCCTATTATTTTCTTAGTCTCCTTGACTTTCGAAGAATCGGCCCATATCGGGGCTGCATACAGCATCGCCGGTTCTATCGCGCCTCTGTAAATTGTCGCTGCCGCGCTGCCGCTGAGACCCCAGGTCATCTTCGCTGCCGCGCCTAGCTTGTTGGTTATTTCCCTCGTCTTGCTCGTTGCGTATTGGACGTGCTCCTTGAAATTCAGTTTTTCATCTATAATGACGCCTAAATATTTCACCCTTTTTTTACAGTAAACGGTCGCGTTTCCCAATTTAAACGTTGGACGTCGCTGGCCCGGCTTACCGAAAAATCGCGCTTCCGATTTATTCGTGTTAAACGTGAGTTTATTCGCCCAGCTCCATTCTAAAATTCGCGTTAGCGCTTCGTTCGCGTTGCTGTTAAGAGTCTTGTACAGTCGCGCCCTTACCAACAAAGTGGTATCGTCCGCAAAAGCAACGATTTGACATCCCTCCGGTAGCGGAAGCCCGAATATACTGTCATACAAAATATTCCAGTACCCCGGGCCCGATCGCGATCCTTGAGGATATTCCCTCGTCACTCCCCTTGTGATTTTTACTCCCGGTTCCTCTATAAAAGCCTCCCTATTCGAGAAGTACGCCTCCGCCATCCCTAATAAATTCCGCGGACAATTTTTCGATCGAAGCTGATTCGCGATTTGAGGCCACCACGCGTGATCGAAAGCCCCACTGATATCTAACATTATAGCCGCGCTATAATGTCCATCCGTTTTCGCGTTTCGCACAAAATCGATCACCGTTTCTATGGCGTCGACCGTCGATGTGCCCTTTTTGAAGCCGAATTGGTTCCCGTTCATCAACCCGTTCGAGTACACGTGGTACTCGATGCGATTTATTAAGAGGCTGTCCAACGCTTTCCCCACAACCGGCAATAGACTAATAGGCCTGTAGCTTTTAACATCACTCAAGTCCGATTTGCCCGTCTTCGGTATGACCCTGACCAGCTGCTTTTTCCAACATTCAGGAAAAACTGCCAATTCTAAACATTTATTGAACAGTCTCTCAAAAATCTCCGGCTTTGCCTCGTACGCCCTACTCGCGATGTCCGCTGTAATCCCGTCCGCGCACGGTGCTTTCTTCGCGCTCATCGAATTAAAAGCCGCGTATACTTCGCATGTCGCGAAGGGCACATCGCTTCGCGTCCCTGCATCTGCCGTTGCTAAATTTCTAATGACCGTGTGGATTTCCTCGTCCGTATTAACGTCGTCTTCTGGAAAGAAAGTTAATTTCTATCCCTGTGGATGTGAGTTGCGGCGTCCACCAAGGAACCGAGCCCCTGAACTCCCGTTGTCGCGGCATTGATTCCTCGCACGCACTAACTATCGCGTCGTTTACTCTACTCGCGATTGTCTCTACTTCTTCGCGATTCTCGGTGTTGATTAAATCCGGTACCACGTTTCCCGTTTCCCTGATGAACGTATCTCTAAATTTCTGCCAATCGGCTTTTTTCGAACAAAAACCCCTTCTAACTATTTGTTCACGCCTAACCTGATCGTTACGTATCGAGAATTCAATCAACTTGTGATCTGTCAACAATACCTCATCGGTAAGGTGTCAGTCACTTACCACCCTATACGCGTTCTTGTTTGCGACGGTAAAGTCTATAAAACTAGTGCCTTGATTCCCCACGAATGTGGGCTCATCGTTATTATTTAACACCGTTAACGACTGATTTTCTAAAAAACGTTCAAATTCGCGACCCCGATAGTCTTCGGTCGGACTATTCCACAACCTACTCTTACTGTTACCGTCAATAGAGAAGTCGATGATTCGGCCCACTTTTAGGGCAATGTGGTTTTTATTATCGTTTAGAGTGCAAGTTATTAAAGTATTTAGCGAAAAGCTGAAGTTCCAAGAATAATTATTACGAAGGTAGTCTGAAACGATTCCGACCTAACAAAGATACAAGACATTTTTTTTCTTAAAATTTATATTTATTTTTCCACATAGTCTGCTTGTAACTCTACACACTCGACGTTTTTCTCTGCAAATAATTGCTTACGGAGGTGATTGCCTCCGAGTGCAATTGTTAGGTGAGGGATCAAAAAAAAGTCTCTTGGGGTTAGATCTGGTGTCTAAGGCGGATGGTCAAGCAGTTCAAACCGTAATTCGTAGATTTTCGCCATTGTATGAGACACCGCGTTGTAAAACAGGATTTTGTTTTTCTGCAAATGTGGCCATTTTTCTACAATTTCTGCCTTCAGCTTGTCAAGTAATGATGCGTAGTATACTCCTGTAATAGTTTTTCCTTGTTGAAGATAATTGATAATTTCATGACTATCCCCAAAAAACAGTCGCCATCACTTTCCCAGCCGAAAAAAACCATTTTCGCTTTTCTTGGAGCTGGTTCCCCCTTTGCAGTCCACTGTTTTGACTGTATTTTTGTTTTAGGCGTATAATGGTGTACCTAAGTTTCATCTACAATAATTAATCGGCGCCAAAACTCGGATTTATTGTGCCTAAACTGCATCAACAAAGCATTGGGAATGTTCATTAGAACACGTTTTTCGTCTAACGTTAACAAACGCGGCACCCAATGCGCGGACAGCTTTCTTATGCGTGAATCTTGATTTAACATGTGACAAACACGTTTTTTGGACATATTCATAGCCTTTGCTATCTCTCTCACTTTAATTCGATGGTCATCTAGCACCAATTATTGAACTTTAGCTATGTTATCGTCAGTAGTTGCAGTTTTAGACGTCCCGAACGTTCATCGTCTTCCAAGCTCTTACGGCCACGTCCAAATTCAGCTTCCCAAAATTTCACTGTGGTAAATGATCTCATTTGATTTGAGTAGGCGTATTGCCTTTCAAAAACAAATATGCAATGACAGCTCGATACTCGACACTCACATCGACTCACTCAAACAACTGCGCATTCAAAATGGCTGAAACTTTGGTGATTAACTGACAATAGATACACAACTACATTCCCTACCTTCTATTGATGAGCGCTGCCATCTTCACGTTGAGGTCGGAAACTTTTCAGAACAAACTCCTGTATTACCATTTTTTACAAAATGTATTAAGTTATAGTTAGGCGAGATTTACACTAATCTTTTTTGGATAAGAATTTTACGTAAAAATCAGAATAGCTTTCATGAAAGTAAATCAGCAGACTAAGAACTTCTTGTTTAATAATGTTTATAGAGTGTTCTAAAGGTTTTGATACCTTATATTAAATTTTAATAAATAAATTAGTGGTACAAATGCAGCGATATAGTTTGGATCTAGTTTTGATAGTACGAGTATTGAAAAGATACATCTGTAATTTGTGATTTAAGAAACTATTAGATTAAGCCCTTAATCCAATTTTTTTTTTAAATTAATTTTAGAAATTAAATTTCATCTGCATGTTCTAAATTATTTTACAGGATGACGATATAAATTTAATCATTGGCGTCATTTAATCTAGATCGTGAAATATTTAGTATCAGAAATAATCGAAAACAATAAACTTGTATATATTAGATAAAGACACAAATAATTGTATTTTTTTTTGTAATAAAAAGAAATATGGTATGTCGAATTTGTTGTTTAATAGTAATTTATTTAATTATTTATTTTAATGAACGATTGAAGATTTTTGAGAATACTCGTTAATTAAGATATAAATTAACAAAATTATGTAAATTTACATAAGCATTTGTTGATGTGTTACATACAGTGCCAATTCCGAAAATTTTGCCGCAACAATATAATGACATTCAATACGAAACTAGGTATTAAAATAAGATACGATAGAGAGTGCTGATTGAATTTTCTTATATCGTAATTTTCTTCTCAACAAAAAGCTATTGCGGTCGATTTGGATTATAAATAGTTTTGTGAGAAGAAATTTAAAATAAATAAAATGCTATATTATATCAACATTTTTTATGTACTGTGCTTTGCAGGTTATTTAATTACTTGCTGTTGTTGAATTTGATGGAGCCTGTGGTTGATTGACTTGATCAATAAGGTTGATATATAAACCCCTTTTCCACATTAACTTTGTAAATTCTGTATACGCATTTCGACAACCAAGTTGTCATCATCAGCAGATAATTTTAAAGTGTCGCACCTGGTAAAACACGGCGAAAAACAACCGTACGAAAATCAAACTCCGTACGCGATCCACACCGTTCAAAACCAAGATGTACACCCAGTGTACATACAGAATTTGATTGAAAAGTATAGACTTTTATCAAGTGGTTCGTTTTTTTGCACGTAATAAAATGTTGACAACAGCAAGTATCAATAAGGTTGATATATAAACCCCTTTTCCACATTAACTTTGTAAATTCTGTATACGCATTTCGACAACCAAGTTGTCATCATCAGCAGATAATTTCAAAGTGTCGCACCTGGTAAAACACGGCGAAAAACAACCATACGAAAATCAAACTCCGTACGCGATCCACACCGTTCAAAACAGATGTACACCCAGTGTACATCTTGGTTTTGAACAAATTCTGTACAACTGTTTACCGTTTTGATAGTAAAAATTAATTATCTTTTCATAGAGAGAAAATTTAATAATGAATTGCCGCTCCACTTAAACGAATAACTCTGTTATTCTGCTATTCGCTCAGGAACGCTTCTAATAAGATATCTTATCTACTTCAGTGGAAGCTCATTCCAAGCAATCTAGTTGGGCATCGTGTAGCTGTAAAGTTCATTGGAGGGTTAAGAAGCATAACATCTCTTCGATCTATCACATTCCACACCATGGGCGATATGACTGCGCAAGAATATTGATGAATCGTAACATAACAGCTGTAACATAAAGACATGCCAGACAAGTCATTCTCTTGCTGGATGAGGTATTATTTTACCTTTGCATATATGGTAAAGCATATGATTCCAGAACTTCGTAAATTTATCATTGGACATTTGAATTATCTTGAATGAACAGAAAATAATTCTTGCTTCCTATGTTAAATCTACCCCAAATCCTCTCTAGTAAGAGCAATCTTTCATTCTACGGAAAAAATTCAAAAACTGCCTTTCTCCTCTTCGACGTCGGACTCGTCTACAATCGTCCTGGACTCCCAAACAAAATACAAGATTCAACGACAAAACGATAATATTCCACTTTTCATCCCAATTTGCCTGTATATTATACTATTCTCATCTAAGGGCGCGATGCCAACTAGTGAGAAGCAGTATTAGTCGTGAACGGTAGAACAACCAAAACGAATAAATGCAGCGACATATGGAACGCGATTCTATGGCCTACTTCTGACAAAAAAAAACATTTCTTGCATATCAAGAGATACCACGCCGATCCTTAACGCCAAGCAATTTTAGTCCCTTACCGTCTCGTTTGTCCTTCTATGATATCTGCAACTGTTAGCAATGCAATATCCACTCAATTTAGTCTAAAGGTACGTCTCCTTCAAAATCACTTAGCCGACGATAATTTGGTTGTGTTCTTGACATTTTGATATACTAATTTACAACTATAAACTGTTAAAATTGAATAACCGAACCAACTGATCTAAAATTAAGAAAAGAAAAACGAATTTTTTCGTTCAAGTTTAGCAAAAAGGACGCCAACATACGAAGGTGATCCCATAAGTACCCAGCCTGACCTAGAAACGAGGGTAGTTGTTTGAAAAATATCACTGTATTAGAAAGTACACAATCTATAAAGCACATATTTCAAGTTTGAAGACGCCACGTTATTTAGTGTTTGTTTGGCAGCCATCAATAGTGAATGTTTTCAGTGAATTTGTAAAAATGGAGAAAATTGATCATCGTTAGGTGATAAAATATTTTTATTTGAATGGCCTCAGCCCAACTTATAAATATAAAAGCTGAACTGAATTCCACTCTGGGTGAGTCTGTTCCTTCGTTTGCAATAGTGAAATATTGGGTAGAAAAGTTTAAACGAGGCCATACGAGCTGCCAAGACAAGCATCGCAGTGGTCGACCAAATGAGGTGGCGACACCAGAAATGGCGGAGAAAATCGTCAAAGCGGTACTGGATGATCGTCGGCTGAACGTGCGCGTGCTAGCAGATATAGTATACATTTTAAAAAGTGCAGTACGTCGCATATTATCTAATAATTTGGACATGAGAAAGCTGTGTGCAAGATGGGTGTCGCGTTTACTCACACTCGAGCAAAGTTTCATAATCACGGATGAAACATGAGTGCATTACTACACACCCGAGACAAAAAAACAATCAAAACCATGGACTCAAAAGAGAGAACAGGCTCCAAAGAAGACGAAGATCGTTTCGTTTGCAGGCAAGATCATAGCATCGGTTTTTTTCGGATGCGAGTGGAATAATTTTCATTAACTATCTTGAAAAAGGAAACACTGTCAACAGCGAGTATTATGCGAACTTATTGCAATGTTTCCGCATTTGGCTAAGAAGAAAATGTTGTTTCATCAAGACAATGCATCAACTCACAAACCCGTTACTGCAATGGCAAAAATTAATTTAAAAGATTTAAAGTTTGAATTGTTACCTCAAGCACCCTATTCGCCAGATTTAGCTCCCTGGGATTATTTTCTGTTTCCAAACTTGAAAAAATGGCTCAGTGGTCAAAAATTTTCCAACGACGAAGAAGTGATATCGGCAGTGAATGTCTATTTTGAGGAGCAAAACAGTTCTTATTATAAAAAAGATTTCGAACTTATTGAACGTCGCTGGGAAAAGTGTATAGAGCTGAAGGAAGATTATGTTGAAAAATAAATATATTTCTTTCCTTTGTTGGGTCGGGTACTTCTGGGACCAGCCTGGTATATTGTTTTCTCGATACTGTTTTTACATTTGTTGTTCTCAATACAATGAACATTTACACAAAATTTTGTTTAACAGTATGTAATGAAAAACGGAGAAATGAGGATGTTTCCATCACTCGGATAGAAATGAAAACTATCCGAGAAGTAAAAGTACAGTAACGTACAAGAAGCGCAGTCTACCTGACGATTTTTCAATGAGCGAAATGTGTCGTAGTTAGTGCTTTGCTGACTGTAAGCTTTCATTAATTACGACGTTAAAAATGTACGTTTTTACTGGGTGATTAATTTTGTCACATAATATTGTATATAGTTGTAAAGTTAGAGCGGTTAAAAGGCTTCATGACCAATGCAAAATTTGATTAATTTTTGATATCGTGAATGTTCGGATACTGAATAATGTACATACTTTAGGATTTTTTTCTTAAAAAATTCCATTGAATCAAAACGAATTATATTTAAATTAAATCATTATCTATGCTTATCAAACCTTATCTTGTTATTACGAGACTTACATTGAATTCTATGAATGGCATCGTAGTAAGTTTGCGGTGCTCTGCTAGTTATATTTATTTTTATATTCTAGATAATACGTACATACATTTCGAAAAACTAAACAAGCATTATTATAGTCGGGCAGTAATGAACACGGCAAATAGTAATGATCTCGTAAATACCAGTCAAGTTACTCTAGATAACGCAGCCGTAAAGGCTGTGAGAACAAAGAACCGAAGGAAAGGCTATATCTCTAAACCAGAAAAACATATACAAATTGAATGGGTCGATTTAGACGAAGATCACGATACATTTGGGACAATTTTGACATCAGATTTTTGTGTAGAAGCTTTTAACAACTGCCAGGAGCAAGTACTTTTCAAACTATATCGTGGCGCTTTCGTCAAAAATGATACTTCGAACACTGAAAACATTGATTTCGATAATGACTGGTGTAGTAATGACGAAGTTACGCAAATCGAAATCGTAGGTAGTCTTCGACTTACAGAAGCTACATTGAGAAGTCTACATAGTCTACCAAGAATGTAAGTTACAGTATTATTCATTTTCTAAAGTGTTTCTGATTAATTATAACTGGTAGTTAATCATAGCTAGTAGAACTATTAATATTTACATTAATGTGTGAACTCCGCCAAAATTCTGATTTTAATGAAACTTTAGTACAGTATAACAATTGAAAATATGTATTCGAAACGTTCTTTGTATATTTGATTGTAAATAAACTAGAATAATAGATTTTCGAACATCACGTCTCCCAATAAAGGTATAATATTACTTTAATTATACCAAAAGAGCTTCAAATGTATTTTCCGCAATTCATATTATTTGACATTCGTGAGAGAGGTGAGAATAGCCGACTTTATAAGGCACGGTTACAAACAAAATAGGTAAAGTACAAATGCCCTGTTATTCTCGTATTGAATTGATTAATTAGATTGAAGAAAAAAAAGTAATCCACAGTTGTGCCATAAGCAATTCTTCCTTAATCGATTCACTGAAACGGTTACGTAATAATGTTCTTATATAAAGAAAAGCGTACAAAGAAATTTTATTCGTATTACCTTTATGCATTCAATATACAAGATGTAAACGATATATTCCGACGTACGTTAATATATAATATATACATACGTCAGAGAGCAATTCAAATGTACAACAATTTTTATTCAGTCGTAACTTCAATTTTTGCGGAAATTTAGGATCACTAATTTTTCAAATACGGTCGTGTATTCAAATTGAATAAAATAATATAATAAACGTACGTAATTTATTATCAGAGTATAATTGAAAAATTTAACATTTTATTATTACAATGGTAGTGTAAGTTTGAATATGAACAGTTTTTTATTTATTGATCTAAAGTTTTGTATTTCCTCAACCTCTTCACGGTAAAAGTTCGTGTGTAGCTTTTTTGTTTATATGATGCTTCTGTAGCTGCTCGTAGAAGGGTCCAACAATAATCTCCCATCATATTGACATTCCAACGATCCTGATACCGTTTCTCCATCTCCTTTATATCTTGGTGGAAACGCTCCCTAGTTCCTCACTTACAGCTCCCAGATTGTCAGGGAAAAAATATAAATGCAAGTGTAATATGCACCTTCACACTCATGTTGCATCCAAGTTCTCGAAATGTTTTCAACATGTTTTGAACTATATTTTCGTAATTAGGTTCTTTCTGATTACCTAAAAACTTCAAAACAGGTATTATTATACGCTTACAATGCATAAATAACGTAAAGTAAATATGCGAGGAAACTTTACGTCCTGTGGTATTTTAAAATTCATTTTTAGATTCAGCACGTCAATAAAGGGGAGCCAAATTTATAAGAAAAGTTTCGTCATGGTTGGCCTGTGTAATTAATGCACAGAGGCTCTCAAATATTTTATTTATTTTACCTATATACGATGACGTCAATAATTGTGAATTTGACTATTTTGGCATTTGCAATTTTTTCATTAAGTTATATCAAAGTTCGTGTGCTATAGAATGCATTAAGAGAATATTTCTAACTATTCATGCCAATTAAAAAAGTTTAGGCAACAAAAAGTTAACAAAATCTTTCATTATTATTAATGAAGTCACTGCAAATACTGGACGATATACACTCACACTTCAATACTTTATGTGATATATATATATATATATATATATATATATATATATATATATGTTTATATAATTGTTGTTATAGAAATCTTCAATAGTTTCAAATAAAGATAGACTTCATTAGATTAAGGAAAATGCGTGATATTAATAGTGTTTCTACAGATTCCTTATGTAACGTCAAAAATTATGTTTCCTATGCAAAAATACCTTATATCGGTAAATATGGAGCGGTTGTCTCCTTTGCATAAGAATATTTTCTCCTCGCGACGACCATCGCTTAGTAAAAGGCTATTGGAGATATATCAAATGCTACAGGTGTATATCTGAGTTCACTGAGATTGATAATATTTCAGAGATGAGTAACATTTTCAGAATATATGTACATTACTACACATACTTATTCATCATTTACTCCGATGTAGACGGTTATGATACACTAGCTCTAATCAAAAGTATCTAGATTCTAATTGTTTAATAATTGTTTTAAACTAAATAGCCATACGAACTAGATGTATTTGTAGAGAGGTATTAACTAGTGATCTTTTTTCTTTTTATATCAATTAATTAGCAAATTATCAAATTTATTTACTTGTCTATTTAT
Organism: Dermolepida albohirtum; assembly: GCA_031893035.1. Lineage (NCBI taxonomy): Eukaryota > Metazoa > Arthropoda > Insecta > Coleoptera > Scarabaeidae > Dermolepida > Dermolepida albohirtum. Next base: position 208,111 of record JAVIWB010001056.1, read on the forward strand.
CTATAATCGTTATTCTTAATATGGAATATGTGTCTGTCAATTCTGGCATATTCTTATGATCTAGTTCTCGATTTGAATATCTACATATTGCTAATTATTAATGTCTGAGAAAGTCTACATTGATTGTTTTCTAGGCAATACCATATTATAAAAGAACTAATTGACACTGAAGAAATTTACATGAAAAATATGAAACATATTATTGACGTATGTATTTCATTATAAAATATAATAAATTATGTGATTTAATAAAGATTCTATTTCAGAACTATCTTCAATATTTTCGAAAACCTGAAATTAATCCAGACATAGAAAAAGTTTTTGGTAATATTGAAGAAATATACGAAGGAACGCAAAAACTGTATAATAAGATAAAGAATTGTTTCTCCGTTGAGGAAATTGCCAATGTCTTCTTGGAAAGTGTAGGTGTACAAGAAACAAATAAACTATAGTTTGAACATCAATAGTATTTTTAGGTTCACGTATTTGACTGTTACACAAAATACATGAGAAACAAATCGCAGTCGTATCTATATGCTACCAGAACGTTTGGGGAGCTTATCACGGTAATTCTGAATAAAGTAACTTTATCAAAAATTAACTTTTAATTTATGCTTTTATCGTTATAATAAAAGTTTTAATGGAGTGTCTGAATAAAGACTTATTTTGATAGAATAAAGAATGCGCCCACCCGCCCCCATTATAGTTAATCGAATCAAACTACCCCTTTAAGTCTCAAAAACCTATGTAGTTCATATACTAAACTATAATTAAAAATATAAGCTAATTAAGCTACTGGGCTCATACTCCATCTATAAAGGTCAAAATACCTTTTCTTTTTGATTTATTATAAGATTATATTCATAATTTCAGTAATACTAGGTACTTTCATTACAATTTATTCATACTCTTGAATAGGAATATGATTAGGCCTAGAAATTAATCTCCTTTCTATTATCGCTCTAATAAGCAGAACCAAAAATATGATAGCTTCTGAAGCAGCCCTAAAATATTTTATTGATCCGAGTTTTTGTACGCCCAATCAACTTGGATGTTCCATTTCATTACCCTCACTACACATGTCGGGAGATGTGGTCATTCAAACTTAGCATCCAGTATTTGATCGGGGGGAAAGGCTTTCTTCGTCAAAAATAAAACATAAAGCTATTCAACCGTTTATTAAAACAAATAAATATTATTTTTGCTAAATAGTTTTCTGAGTCCAATAAATTTCAACACAGACATTTTAAACCATGAACAAAAAGAAAGTTGATGGACTAAAACATTGGCCTACACCCTTTCAATAGTTTTTAAAACATTGCTAAATTCCTGATTGTTATATTTGGTTATAATCCGTAATTATGTACTGATGTCTCAAAATGAAGGTTAGCAAACCATTTCTGAAAAATGGCAATACTGTTATAGCACTCCTTCCACAACAAAATGAATCAAATGTATCAAATTGCGTCTTCTATTCTATAAAAAACGTACAATTAAAACAAACGCCGAATAATATGTTATGATTTGTCATAAAGAACAAGCCTTATTTATTAAAAAGGCCACAGAACTTAATTTACAGCTTAATATTACTAATTCAATTTATATGCACATTTGAATAATATTTAACTACGAGTAGAAATTGATTTAGGCAACCATGGTTTTATACTTATACTTATACTTATTTCTATTAGGTTGCATATTAAATGAATAATTTTTCTTGTTTGTTCTACTCCACTTTCCATATTCACTTTCCATATAATAATAAATAATAAAACACACCATTAACATAATTTTAAATTAAATGCAACCGTCTCCTTATCTACAACGAAAGTTTCAAAATTCTTATTGCTTAGACATGATAATAAAATGACCTTACTTTAAGAATCGGCAAATAGAATGTGGAGAAGAAACCGTATTCGAAAGTTTTTTGCTAAATCCTGTTCAAAGACCTGGACGATATAAACTTCTTTTAGAAAAACTACAGAAAGAAGTGAATAAAAATGGGGAAAAATGTGAATCCCTTACAAAGGCTATCGAACTTCTTGATCAAAAGATAACAGAAGCTAATATAAAAATGGTGATAGATTCAATCCAATACTGTCCAATTGATTTGCGGACGAAAGGATGTTATTTACTGAAAGACTCGTTCAACATTAAAGGGAAATATAAAAGCGAGGTAGTGTTATTCGAGAAATGCTTGGTGTTTTGCAAAGCAGACGAGGTAAATAAAAAAATTCCGATTATCTCTTTCAAAACAGTCAATATAACGTGAACTAGAACGGAAATATACCTAGCTATGGTGCTTAATTCATTCAATAGCGACCAGATTTTTCTTTTTATGTATCAAATTTGACTTTAATTCATTGATTATTTTTTGCTTTACAAAGTGTTTCGTTGTTTTGACAAAGGAACAGAATTATAAAACTATTCGCGAATGAATTATTGTACTGTAACCCCATACAGGATTGGAGTCTTGTCCCCACAAGACTCCAATCTCTTCGGAGTTGCGACACCGTTGTAGATTATACACCGGCTTTTGGGACCAATCAGAAGTTATTCTTGTAGAATAGATGACCAAGAAAGCTAAAATAGCAAAAATTAGCTGCCATAATACGTTGTTTAAGAAAGAAGTTATCCTTCTTCCTGACGATAGGTAAGTTTATGAATCAGTCAAAATCCAACTTATACACTAGAAGTGAAACTTCTTTGAACAAGATCACCCACCATATAGTCCAAATTTGGCTCCGTCCGTTTTCTTTTTATTTAGAAATTGAAAAAACATCTTGTCAGATGTCAGTTGCAAACGATAAGAAATTAGAAGAAGAAATTAGTTTCTATTTTGAAGACTACTTCAAATTATTTTTTCTAAAGGAATGACGTCGGTCAACGACGAAAGTCAAAAAATTTTGTTTCATTGTTAGGTAGATAACTTTTCTAGTTCTATCGCATATGTTATATTGCCTACATGTCTTATTATAGTAGCAACATCATTTTTGGTATGTAAATTGCACTTATATAAGTGTAATATTGTAAATACATAAATTTAAAATTATTTAGTTATTTGATACATTTTGGAAATTTATCATAACAAGTTTTTCAATTTTTAGAACAATTCGAATTTGTTTTATTACGTTGAACACATCGATATGGATAAGTTGACATTGCGTCATTCTGAAAAGTCGCTTAATTTTCATTTAGCTTCTTTTGATAAATTAAAAAATCAAGCCGACAGAGCTCAAAATGAACTTACTTTGGAAGCTCCTTTAATGGACATTAAAGAAATTTGGATTAATCAAATACACAAGCTTTTATGGCAACAATTACAGTATTGTAAAGGTACATACTTTAATAGAATTTTTGCTTATTCTCTTTCTTTCAATATTCTTTTTCCATAGATCTGCACATCAAACGAAACCTCACAAGTAAGTACAAAATAGCAGTAAGATATTTTACGTGACACTAATTGTGAAAAATTAGAATAAATAATAAACAAATTCATCAATGTTAGGTTCATTTATATTTGTTGTATAAAGTGTGTTCATTTTGAAGTTGAAAGAAGTTCTCAATTAAAATTTTTGGTTACCACTAATTTGTTCGACATTTAAATTATTATTAAATGCAAATGAAAGTTGCTACGAAACCATATTTTTTAAGGAATTGATTATTGTTAATACTAAGTTGAATACTGAATTTTAGTTTTGCTTTCCATACTCAACTACTATGCAGCTTCATGTGAAGTTGGAGATGAAATAAGAAATTTAACACCTTTTTTTTTCTAAAAGAGAATTATCCAAGTTTTACTATAGAGCTTTGATTCTTCATAAGCTTTCTAAAGAATTTCCACTACATTCTATTCATTCATCCATTGTTCGAAAGCAAGTAACCTATTCAATCCTCCCACTCGTCTTTTGAAAGCTGAGTGCACTCATTATGGCACGCCTTAAGAATATCCTCATCATCCTTTTGAGGCTGTTCTTTACATGAGGAAAGGGCGGAAGGTCACATGTAGTTAAATATCTGGACAGTAAAGTGAATGTTTTAACATCTTCAGCTCGACTCTTGTAAATACTCGGCACAGACGTTGGAGCGGTAGCTCAGAGGATTACCATGGTGAAAAATCAGGTACCCGGTCTCTACCGAGGACAAACGTTTTTCAATATTTTAATATATCCGAACAGGCACTCTTGGTATATCACTTTGAAGTAGTTGTCTTTTGTGTTTACAACACCACGCATTCTAAAAATCCTATCACGATAAAAACACGATGACCATTTTTCCTTTTTCCAGTTGAAATTTCCGAATCGACATAGATGTGACTTCATCTTTAAAAAAACAGCCTTAATTATATGCTTCAGAGAACGTCGTAGAAGAAAAACTAGATAATATCATATGTCGAAATGTTATCAACATAACAAAATATTTTTAAACTTTTTGAACATATCCTGTGATCTGCTCGTCGGTTAAAACATGAGATACCCATCTCTCCCACTCAGTACAAAATGTTACAATTGCCGGTATATGAATGCTCAAAAATCTATCTATCTCGAGATGACTTACATACCTATCTCAAGTCAAGCATCACATTCACCCTGTAAATGAACACAGTTCATTTACAGGGCGGAAAATTTCCTATCCTAAATTTTTTCTCTGAAACTCCTTATAACACCCAAATTCAGTCGTATAATATGAACGACTTCTTCTAACACAGGAGTCATTTCTTCCAAACATTCATCAATATTAAATACACGAGCAAAGCGTAAAATTTTACAATTCTCCGATTCCGATCAAGTTCACATAGTGACTGTTTACACTGCCACAGTTCAAGAACGACTAGACTAGAGGGACCAGGATGCTGACTACAGAATGACCTCGAATGGGTCTCATATTCAATCAAATGCAATCGCTAAACTTCACAAAAATAGCAAGAATTTGATAAATTGTTAAAATCATCAAGACATTCTAGAAGTGCACAATAAATTAAGAGCCCTCTGGCTCTCATAAGCAGATTAAGATCTGTTCTGTTACGCAATTTTGGAAGGTTCAAGGCATCATATCGCAAAATAACAGTTTCAAAGCTTCGGAAAGGGGAATGAGCGGCATTCCTCCGAAAAATAAATGCGAAAATTTATTGATTGTAATTGAGAAATTTCAAAAAAAGTCCTAAAGTTTTCTAAATAAAGTAATATGCTTAAATATATTATATTCAGGAATGCAATTACATAGCCATAAGAAATTTGCCCAAATTCAATTATTAGAATTAATTTGTTTCTAGGACAACTTTCCTTCTCAGCAAGTTTGGAAAATGAAGAAAATGAAGAAGTCCGTTACAGTGATATCGAAGGAGCCACCTATAATGAACGAAATGCATTAAGTGGTACATTTTTTGACAAAAATAAAAATCTTCGAATAGAGCTTTTGCGCTCCGAATCTCAAATAAATGAAGTGATTCATATGCCAAATCTTCCAGCAAAGTAAGTAATGTTATTTGTGTTTAAATTAAAAATTCATTCGACATTTTTGTTTTTATTTTAAGAAAGTTCCATTTGCTTTGTGACAGACTGTGTATTAGCGACTAATAATTTTATATCATTGATGTAGAGTAGATGATTTACTATCTGTATATCTTATATCTATATCATTACACAAAATAATAGGTAGTTGATTTTTGAGATCGTTACTGTGTGAAATTCCTTTACAGCAAGGAATAAATAAATCTAAAGAATAACTAAAACACTATTTAAATTGCACACTATATTATATATTAAGGGTGACTAGTTTTATCTGTCAGGATATTATCGAGTAAGTACAATATAAAAAAAACGTAAAACGAATAGCAATAATTAAATCCGTTTACAACAAAGGGGTAGATGTAAAATGTATATACAAGAATGGTTATCGGAAAAAGACTATCCCTCGAAATATCTATAAATAATGGCTGTTTCAAATTTCGCGTTTTTTTTTAAAGAATAAATAAACCACATAATTTGCGTTCACTTTTAAAAACTTTTTATTGGTAATTTAAGTATCAGTTATGACATTTATATGCGAAAAACAATATCTGCTAAATGGCCTCTTTTTGCAGCTCCACAGACGTCCACTATTTTGTTAAAGTTTTCAATGATATTTTGACATAATTGAGGCTCTATCTCACCAATGACACGAATAATTTCATCTTTCAAAGCAGGATTTGATTGTGGATTATTTTTATAAACTTGACTTTTCACATAACCCCAGAAGAAATAGTCTAACGATGTCAAATCACATGACCTTGGTGGCCGATTAACATCACAGTTTCTTGAGATTAAACATCACAGTTTCTTGAGATTACACGTCCAGGAAATTTTTCTCTCAATAAATCAATTGATTCGTGTGCAAAGTGAGGTGTAGCGCCATCGTGTTGAAACCACATATCCTCTAGATCAATATTCATTAATTCAGGCCACAAGAATTCGATTATCATCCGACGATATAAATCACCATTGACAGTTACAGCTTTACCAGCAACATTTTCAAAGAAGTAAGCTCCAATTACACCACCCAACCATAATGCACACCAAACACTAACTCGTTTAGGAAGCATAAGTTTCTCATGAATAATTCGTGGATTTTTCTCACCACAGATACGGCAATTTTGTTTATTAATATAGCCACCAAGTTCAAAACGCGCCTCATCGAGAAAAATCAGCTGATTATTCATTGATGAAATTGACAAATGAATGACATTTTAAATGATCTAATGGCCAAGTTGTTGTGAACGTCGTCTAATGGACATTTCAGGATCTTCAGCAACACTTTCACGAACCAAACCAATATTTTCTTGTGAACGACCACTACGATTATATTTTCACTTTTTCGATGTTCCACGGAACCGGTCTCTTGAAATTTTTTAATAATTCGACCAATAGTGCTTTCAGATGGACGATTATGTAAACCATAAAATTCACGTAATTTTCTAAACGCGTTTCACAGAACGCTGATTTTCATAAAATAATTCAACAACTTGAACACGCTGTTGTACCGTGTACGAAGCCATTTCTGTAAATGTAATACATCACACTTTTTAATGCCCACATACCCAGACAAATTCAGTGAGCCATCTATATTTTATTTATTCTTAAAAGAAACGCACAATTTGAAACACGCTTATAAATAAACAGGAAAGCATTAGGAACTAAAGAAATTATTAGGTACAATTAGAGTAAGAAATTAAAATAGAAATAATGAGTACTAAGAATTAGGATAAATTTAAAAGAGGTGAATTGTTTAAATCTAATTAGTTATTAAGAAGGGTAAAGAAATTAAGTGTATTGCATATATTTATAATAGTTTCTTGCTCTTGTTACATACATATGTGAGGTATTTGTTATTTAAAATCTTTATGTATATTATGGTTTGTTTCTTTAGATGTTTGCTTATCTTATAATAATTTCTTTGGTATTTTAAGTTTTGTAGATGTTCTTCTGTTTTAATTTAGAATGTTCTCCCTTATTGGCCAATATACACACCATTACATTCAGGGCATTGAAGCTTATAAACCCCGCATTTTTCCATAGGACCAGTTTTATCTATTGCATTAAATAACATTTTGCGTAAATTAACATCTGTTTGGAAAACTATATTGTTACTCAAATTTGTATAAAGGAAAATTGCTACTTTTTCAGTTAAAGTCCAAAAATAAAGTAATGTTTCAAAGTTCTTCCGGCTTTAATATTAATGTGTGGATAAATTAGATTAAGATTGTATTCACGTTTTTCTTATTGATTAATTTTAATGATCGTTACAATTATATCGAGAAAAAATAAAAAATACTATTATACTTACTCAATAATGCCCTAACAGACAAAACTAGTCTCTAGTTAAAATATAATATAATGTGAAATTTAGACAAAGTATTTTACTTATTTCTGAGTTTTATTTATTCCTTAGCAAAATAAATTACTTTAATTTCGAATCCAGATATTATGTTGTTTAACATATTTGGCAGTTGTTTAACACATAAACGAATCCACAGGGCCCTAAGGAAATCTCACTGAAATATTCCTCTATTAATTTTGAATGCATCTATTGTGGTATTGTGGTTTTGTTATTATTATTTATTATTATTACTATTATTATGATTAACAATCGTTTTATATTCTAGGCAATGTATTGTCGTCAATGAATTAATTAATAATGAGAAAGTTTACTTAGAAGAAACTAGATCTATTATCGATGTACGTACATTGTTTGTGTATCAATTTACTGACGTCGAATTTTAACGAAAATATGTTTTAGAACTATCAATCGTACTTCAAAAGTATAGATTTACCTTTTTATATATTGGATAATATTAAAGACGTATGTAGCTCCTCTGAAAAATTATATTCGAAGTTCCTGGAATGTGATACTATTGAAAGTATTTCGAAAGCACTTACAGATAATGTACGTACGTCATTTATAATATAATACCACATTAGTTTTAAATAAAATTATTTTAGGCTGATATATTTGATTGTTATAAAGAATATATATGGAATTGGGCAACATTTGTAAGATATTCCGTTACTAAATTTGAAGGTATAAATAATTGCATTTTGAGTAATAAAATGCATTTGAACGAACAACATGAATACAAGAATTACTTTTTAAATGCGTTTGGTAGATTAGAAAACTACAAGCAGTCATTGGAGACATTGGAAAAGGAACTAACTAAAGTGGGAAAAGTCTGCCAATCTCTAAATAATGCTGTTATATTTATCAATAAAAGCATAACAGAAATGCAAACACTTATGGCAATTAATTCAATTCGATGTTGTCCAATTAATTTGAGAAAAATTGGATGCTTTATAATGAAAGATACTTTCAAAACCAAATATAAATATAACTTAGTTGTATTTTTGTTTAAAGAAGGTCTTATTTTTTGTACGGAGGATCGGGTAAGAGAAATTATAGATAATTTTATAAAATGTGATATCCTGCGATGATCGATGTTTCAAATTCAATTTTACTCTATTAAAAAACACATAATTTTTAATAGTAATTTACTAATATTGTGTTGTTGCAAAAGTCGTAGCGCATTTCTGGGTCAGATGTCGCTGATTAATTTTTTGCAAGTGCTAGAGTCATTCAAATTTGTTCTCATGCCGCGCGATAAAATGGTTTCATTTTAGAGAAGAATAGAGAGCGATTGAATGTTTAAAACTGTATAAATAAGTGAAAGTAAGAAACTAGACAATTCATTTTCATCATATATTTCTCTTTTACCTTCATAAAGGAAAGCATGCGCCTCAAACTTGTGGAAAATTGCATTAAGCTTACACTAACTTACACACCACGGTCGGCCTTAACATTCTTTTGTGTTGTCGCAGAAGTCGAAGCGCATTTCTGGGTCGGATGTCGCTGCTTAATTTTTTGCAATTGCTAGAGTCATTCAAATTCATTCTCATGCCACGTGACAAAATGGCTTCCTTTTGAAGAAGAATAATATAATATATTCATCATATTTTCTCTATTATCTCCATAAAGGGAAGCACGCCTATTAAACTTGTGGAAGATTGTATTAAGCTTACACTAATAGTGTCCTAAAAGAATGTTAATGTCAACCACGCTTCACGAAATTCCGTGCTAATGACTTTAATCTTAACGATGCTCCTCAGTCAGTGAAGCCTAATGGGGTTGATGACAAAATAAAGGTGTTGATCGAGTCAAATAAACGACACATAACACGAGATATTTGAGAAGCATTAAGCATCCGTTATTCAAGTATTTATGACCATACAGAAACGCAGTTCATCATAAACTTACAGAAGTTAAATGTAAGAAAAGCGTTCGCAACACTAAGTGCGAAAATATCCTTGATCTCGACCTAAAAATTCATCACGAATGTCGTCAGAAACAAATGTTATGATTTCAGTAGGATTTTAAAAGTATCGTGTTTTTCAATGTCATACAAAGGAATAAAACAATTAATTCAAGCGTAGATAACTGAACACTATAAAGTAGTTGAGCATTTGTAAAAACTAAAATTAATGAAATAAAACGCCTTTCTTTTTCCAAAACTAAGTTTTTATTTAAAACTGGATTGACATTTCATATACACTGCACACATCAGTAGTAACTAGTCTAAACTAACTACATCAGTAGTAACTAGCCTTTATATAAATTTTTTGAACAGTTTTTAAATGTCGTAAAAGCAAAATAAAATTCTATGTTAAAGTTTACCTCATTAGAAGTAATATAAAAAGAAATAATGAAAGAGTAGCATGCTGAGTATATTTCTGTGAAGCCGGAGAATGACAGCTATGTGAAGGAATGTAATTTTATTAATAATAAGATAAAAGCGGGGAATATAGAACTAAATATATACTTAAAGAATTCTTAATTATTTTCTAATGTGGGAAATAATGGCAATAGTTTATTGCTTAGAGGTGAAATATCGATATACAAAAGTTATTTTTACATTCCTTCTTGTTTGACCTACATAAATATAATGAATCGCAACTTATTTTATAAATACCCGAATTTTCTAATGGATTGTAGTTCGTTAATTTACCTTTAAGACGATTTCTTAACGTGCTGTTCTTGGAAAAGGCTGGGATTAAGTTGTATTTTTCAACAAACAATATTTTATTAAAAATTATTTTGCACTACTTTTTATTATTGTTTGAAGATGTGATATTTGATGATTTTGTTTTTCTCTTTTCGAGTATATTGTTAATTTTCAAAGCTATTTTTTATCAAAACCATTTAATACTGCGATTCTAAATATGCAGTATAGTTCTTTTTCAAAATTTATAGGTCAAAACGGGATTGAGAGCAATCAATTACAAAGTAAAAACTACTCTCCTTATGTTTGCGAAAAGTGTATGAATGTTTATGGATGTAGTTACATGTGTTTTTTTTTCTTTCTATAAATATTATATTCGAATTTAGTTAGAAAAGAATGATTACAAATCATACTATCAGAAGCCGCGCTGCTTTTATGTGTCAGAATAATAAAGAAATGCTACCCAAACGCAATAAAAGTGTCTCGGGGTAACCCCAATAAAAAGAAAAGGATAATATATGAATTCATAATTTAATATATTAAGCACATTTTGGAAAAGAATAGCAATTCTTAAGGACAACCAGAGAAAAGAATAAAAAAGAAGGAGAAGTTTCTTTCTTTTCTTTCGTGAACATGATTAAATCTGGCAGTTGACCAAAAAAAAAACATATTATTATGAATGTTAGTATACGTTTAGATCTAAACAGCAGGAAAGGTAAAAATAAAATCCAGTACTTGTAGTTATGTATATTCAAGACAATAACGAATTATTTACTATGTATTTTATTACTTTGTTCTATTAATATTTGTATACTACACAGATAATAGATAAATTATCTTTCAAAAATATATTCTTTTTAGAATCGCCATGATACATATGTGTACAACAACAGTATTGAAATGAAGAAGCTTTCGATTATATACGATAATATGTCTACTAGTTTTGGTTTAAGAAATATCGATCAATCAGATAGTGATAGTAAATGTACATTCACAATTCAAACTTGTTCTATACCGACTAAAGAGAAATGGATAAACTCGATTAAAATGCTACTTTGGGGTCAACAACAATTGAAAGGTATAATTTACATATTTTTGTGATTTAAAAAATCTAATTATGTTTATAAACTTTTAGTTGAAGAAACAGAGAGCAACAAATCAGGTAAGTGCATTTACCAGTCTTGCTAACATATGTACGTAAGAATGAAGTGAGACAAAACATGCATTTTTTCATGGTCCACCAATTACATAAATTTCATATGTTTCAATCAAATTCTTAGTTCTACTTGCATATTAATTCAGTATCAATAGCATACTAATAAACGAAATTATCTATTTTCACATAAGATCAACTCATTGCCAAAGCAACGTAATACCAAAATTTTGTTAATTTAATAATAATAGCAAGCCGTCTTAATAGAAAAAGATTAACAAAATATCGCCTGGTACATCCAACTTTCTGCGTAAACGAATTAAAAGAATCGTATTAATGGGCAATGAAATATGGCCTTGAATTTAAGACAAAAAAAAAGAAAAGTAAATGGCAGCAATGGCAAATGATATAGAAGGACAAATTCAAAAATTGTAATTAATAATTCTCTTTCATAAACTAAATTAATGAGATTTTAACACTAATTACAATATTATTTGATTAAACCTGGTATATAGTATTTTCTTTTTTAATTGTCCATTTGTTAAATATTATGTTATACAAAATCATGCCGATTTTTAGCGAATTGGAAATTAAATATATTTATTTATAAAATTACAAAATTAATATTAATAATTTTGCAGGTGGAAAAAAAGTAACACAATCTTATGAAATATATAAAGAAAGGAAAAAAGAATCTAATAATATTGATGGTAAGTGCTAGTAGTACCGCGTACGAGGATGATTTGAAAGAACGTGAAATTCGATTCAACTATTCAGTTATTGAACTAATACCATGGTTAATATCTGGTAATTGATTTTAATGTCACTGAAATAATAACAACAATAAACTTTATTGTCCAACAGAAATACAAAATTCCATTTACAGAATAAATACAAATTTAAGCATGAATATTTCGGAATACTATAATTAACAAGTAGAAGTTATTACACATTATAAAAATCACTATATATATATATATATATATATATATATATATATATATATTATATTATTATATTATATATTATATATATATACTTGCAGACTTTCATGGACAAGTCTACAAGTTAGAACGAGCTAATTCCTTTTTTGAAGTTTTTTACGGCTGACGAAATCTAATTTCACCAATTGATTTTACCAATCTCTGGAAAACAATCCAAATCGCTATATCTAAAAGTCACAATACCCGACCTAACAAAGAAAACACAAAAATTTTGGAAAAAAATATATTTATTTTTCAAGATAATCTCTTTTCAGCTCTATACTCTTTTTCCAGCGATGTTCAGTAAGTTCGATACCCTTTTTATAATAAGAACTGTCTTACTCCTCAAACTATCCATTAACTGCCGACATCACTTCCTCATCGTTGGAAAACCACTGAGCCATTTTTTCCAGTTTGGGAATAGAAAACAATTCGAGGGGGCTAAATCTGGAGAATAAGGTGCATTAAGTAGCAATTCAAACTTCAATTCATTAATTTTGTCTTGATGGAACAACACTTTCTTCTTAGACAAATGCGACCGTTTTTGCTTGATTTCTTCGCTCAAACATTGCAATAAGTTCGCGTAATACTCGCCGTTGATAGTTTTTTCTTTTCAAGAGAGTCAATGAAAATTATTTTACGCCCATCCAAAAAAACCGATGCCTGCAGATGAAACGGTCTTCGCCTTCTTTGGAGTCGGTTCTCCCTTTTGAGCACATTGTTTTGATTGTTCTTTTGTCTCGGGTGTAAAGTGATGGACCCATGTTTCATCCATGATTATGAAACGGCGCAAAAATTCTTCTTTGTTGCTGTGAAACATCGCTAAACACTCAATTAAAACATCTTCATGACACTCTTTTTGCTCGAGTATTAGCAAAAGTGGCACTCATCTTGCACATAGCTTTCTCATGTCCAAATTATCAGATAATATGCGATGTACGGCACTTTTTGAAATGCCTATGTCTACTAGTTCGCGCACTTGCAGTCGACGATTATCCACTACCGCTTTGTGGATTTTCTTCACCATTTCTGGAGTTGTCACCTCATTTGGTCGACCACTGCGATGCTCGTCTTGGCAGCTCGTACGGCCTCGTTTTAACTGTGCTACCCAATATTTCACTGTTGTAACCGAAGGAGCAGACTCACCTAAAGAAGATTCCAGTTCAGCTTTTATATCGGTTGGGCTGAGGTCATTCAAAAAAAAGTATTTTACCACGCAACGATGACCAATTTTCTCCATTTCTACAAATTCACTGAAAACGTTCACTATTGATAGCTGCCAAACAAATACTAAACAACGTGGCGTGTTCAAACTTGAAATATATGCTTTATAGATTGTTTACTTTCTAGAACAGCGATATTTTTCAAACAGCTACCGCCATCTCTACATCAGATGGGGTGCTTATGGGACCACCTTTGTAGGCGTAATCAACTTTCACTTATTACTTAATTCACTTAACTTATTACAATTACGAAGCATTATGGTAAAAATTTTGAGAAAAATCATTACAAAAATAACATAACGGCACTTCAGCATACTTGATTGCAATATGTAGAATTTCATTTCCTGGTTCACTTCTCTTTTAAATCATTCTCGTGCATATAACGCTTCCACAAAAGTATCACAACTTCCAACAACTGAATTTAAATTTTGTCTATCATAAACTATATTTACAAATCTATTAAAAGCATTTTTTCGTAATATTCAAAATATCGTTCTAAATTTCAGGAGAAGTTAAAAGGACCTTTTCAACAAGAAAATCAAAAACTGGTAAGAAACATGAGCGAAACTTTTATTATAACATTATCGATCTTTCTATTTACAGATGGTATTAAACATAACAGCAAATTTTACAGTTATATATGAAGAAAGTTTTAATATAAATATGTATTGTGTATTGTGTATAGTTTTAATATGAAAAACACATTATAGATAGAATAATTAATTATCATACGTACAGATTAGAGACAAAATCTTCTAAGAAATCGTTTATCTAGAAATAAGTTCCAATTGTTTCAATAACTTCACATTACAACTAGTAAAATCTTCTCATTGTTCTTTCAAAAAAGGATAAATAAAATAATTTTTGAAAATTGCATATTATAATACAAATCTCGAACATACCAAACTACACTCACAACTCTACTCTAGTGACAAGTTATTGATATATTGACTTTTTCCTTGTAAAGTGTCGATACCACCTTGGAAAATTTTTAATAAATTGTAAAATAATAATAATAATAAAAATAAACGTAATTTGTTTTAAATACCCGACGGGAGCTTGAAAAGCTTTCAACCTAACGATGAAACAAAAGAACTCCAAATTTTACTTTTCGGCGAATTTGCGCCGTCTATTTCGCAATCTGTACTTGTATTTGTATCTGTAAATCTAATGTCATCAGCGTTAATAGATATACTATTGTAGAAAAATACTGCGACATTAGATTGTATGTTGAATAACCTGTTACTTCGCTAAAGTTCGTTTCTAAAGGATCCAGCCACAACTACTAATTTATCCTTCGTTGAATATATAAACCAAATTGTAGCTAATGGAACTGCATGAGATTATTTCACAATTTTTAAGCTACATGGACCCATCATGAACTGTTATAAATAATTTGGAAATGAAATTTCAACACTTGTTTTCTTAAATAGAAAACATATTTCTTGTAAATTAAATAACAATTTCAAAACTCAAAAGATAACTAATGAAACTATCATGAAAGAGGGTAAATAAATCTATTTCAAAAGTGAAAATGTGCTCTGTAATTATATCTGTTGTTACTTTCATGTGTACTTTTTTTATATTGCCTCCATAAAGCGCTTCCATTGGTTCTTGTCCCACTGTTGTTAACTCTCTCCAAGTTTTTCCGATCTTCCTCCGTTTTTCCTCGGGTCTCCTTTACCATGTTGTCAGTGGCTTTCCTCCTTCCAATTGCATTTCGCTTCATTGTATATTTTCTAATATTTTTAATATTTTTTCTTTATGAAGAATAATCAAATTTCATCTTTTGTTTTATTACTACGTTTTTTTATAGTTTCTTGATTAGTTCTTACAACGTTACCTAAAACAAACACCTCCAGGAAATATTAAGAGTGTTTTGGCTAAATACCATTAGCAATAAGGATCTGTCGAAAGAAAACAATCGCGAAACCAAATAGGAAAAGTAATAATAAAGCAAAAATGGAATTTCATCGGTTATCAGAAAAGAAAAAAAGAGGTTAAAAACACTACAAAACAGGCTATGAAGTGTACTGCAATTTAAAGGAAAAGATGGAGAAAAGAGCCCACTATGAGAGCGCATAATGAGAGAATACAGAGGAAGAAGTTTGACGGAAACGACTGGAGACAAGAACTAATAGAAACGCTTCATGAAAATCCTATAAAAAATTGCACATACAAGAGGTGTTCGATATTAAAAACATAGCTGATTACTACACAAACTGCGAATGCAAGATATTGGGACCATATGCATATGTTATACATTTACATTCGAGTAGTATGTTAGTAGTCTGAAACGTTGTGTTGGATTGTATATAATTTAAATTCCAGAAAGCAAATAAACATAACGCGTGTGTTCACAGAATATTCGAAGTGTAAAGAACGTAGAGTTATCAGATTTCTGCAAGCCAAAGAAGTTAATCACGACAAAATTCATCGCAGATTACAGACTATCAGAAAATTATAAGACCAAGAAAATTTATTGTTTGGCACAAAAAAAATGTAATATAGATGAATAGAGGTGAATGATTATCCGAAGAAGAAACGAAACAGCCTTAGGACCTCACAAAGGGATAGTAACTTCAAAATTGTGGAACGTTTGATTGAGGAAGATCGTTGCATTAAAGTTCGTATATTGCCCAAATTACTAATATTTCTAAGTGTTGTGTACATGAAATCTTATACGACCTAAACTTTGCCAAAGCTTCGTCTCACTGGCAGTCTAAAATGCTCTCTGATGAACAAAAGGAAAGCAATCGAATGAGTGCTTGCCTTAAATATTTTACTTAATATCACAAAGAAAGGGAATTCTTTCATCGAATGTACCGTTGCCGAAGATGGAACTACAGTCCATGATATGGGAACGTACAGCTTTCCCAGTTACGAATAAATTAAAGATCTAGCCATCTACCGGCAAAACTATGATCACCTTGTCCTGGGATAGTGGGAACCTACGACTGTGTGAATTTCTTGAACGGCGCATAAGTATTAATAATGAGAGATACTGCGATGCTCTCCAGATATTGCTAATATTGCACACAGCCATTAAAAGGAAAAGGCCGGGACGATTATGCGAAGGCGTTCAATTTTTGCACGATGACGTAAAAGCTCATACATCAAATCAAACCGAACTGTGGTTGACAGAATGGAATTGGTAAGCTCTGTAACATTCTCCGTATAGTCCGGATTTAACTGTTTCCGATGTTCATTTATTCGGGTCTTTAAAGAAATTTATTGACTAAGAAACGCTTTGCGGATCAAAGGGAATTGAAAAATATTCTTGTGGAATACCTCGAGCAACTCGACAATTACATAAAGGAATGTTTAAACTAAGGTTACACTGGGATCAATGTCACAGTGTTTTCGGAGATTATGTTGAAAATATACAAAAGTATTTGGATTTTTTGTAGAATCTATTAAATAAATAAATAATGTGTAATTTTGGCTTTTATTTTTAATAACTGTCGCCTCGCGTACAATAAATTCTCAATCCAGTTTTTCGATTAATATGTGTCGATGATCAAACATTGTTCAATGTTACGAATGCTTACTGCCGTATTGTATTCCTCGTACTAAGTCTGCGTTCGGTTTCTCTTTTTGTTAATTATGCTTCTAGAACAACATTTTTGTATTTATATCCTCTCGTTGGCATGTGTAAAAATTTTTATGCATTTCTCCAGTAGCTATTCCCTTTTTCTTCTCTTCTCTCTCTAGTTTATCCAATATATTTTGTATACGATCTGCTTATTCGCGATCTATGCGAGTTTGTTCGATATCCAGTTTCTTGTTCTCTTACTCTGATGGGCATGTTGACTGTATACAATTTGTCATCTTTTTCTAGTTGTTTCGTCATACATCGCTTTCAAAAGATATATTAACTTCAACGATATTTCCCCGTTCTTCAATATTTTCCACGGCTATTTTGTTTTCAGTAACAAATAGAATGAAGTATGTAATATTCTTTTTTGCACGATTCTCTATTGCATGTGGGAGCTCTTTCATTAGCTTGAATTATGTACCACCATTAATACTTACGGCACATTGAAATATCTAGTCACGGAATTGAAAGATTATCGATCATACATTAATTTGAACTATATCACGAGTTATCTTTTTTATCTGAAAGTTGTTTCCTCTCTTTAATCTAACGATAGCCATTATTAGATAATCGAGATCATATATGATTTTCAAGCAAGAGCCCTTGTTAATTACGTAAAAAATCCATACGTGCGAATTGACGAATAAGTAGAAAATTTTTCACTTGATATCAACTAATACAGAAAAATCATTGACATAATAAAATAATTCACTACAAATTCGTACCACCGCATCTAATATTGGTAAGTGTAAGTTATTGAAATTCTAACAGCGCTGTTCATTATTCAATCAAATTGTTTTACTATTTAAGCACGTAATGTTTGAAACGTCCTCGCCGGTACCATGAATATTGTATGCAGGTTTCTCTCGAGATCCGTTTGATTAACTGTCTTTCTGCATATCATTTTTGATTTTTATTGCGTTAATTTAATGAAAGTCTTATAATAAGTGAATGAGTGAACGGTGTTTTAACAGAAGATTTGAGAGCATAGGACAATTATAGATGTAAGTTCAATAACAATAGAATTCAAATCTAAATAAAAACATTTAATAATTACATTAAGTTGCATTATATACATATATACAATGCAACTGTGAGCTAAAGTAAAGTAATCAATTTCAGGTTGAAAGAAAATTTTTAATTTAGACATTTATCTTATTTGAATCGTAATGATGTATATTTTTTTCCTTTATAAAAAAATATTAGTAACTACATTATATTAATCGTTACTTATGTAGCATCAGCTCTTATTGAAAATCGATAGTTTTTAGGTGTATGTTTGGTTGCATAACTTTGTTCTATTTGTATAAGCAGCGGTTGTTTTTCTCGCTGCATTAATGTATCCTCGGAAATATCAAAACATTATTGTCAGCAATAATAAAATCTGAACGTTATAGCATTATTGCTACATAAGCAATAAATAAAATTATCAATTATCAATATTATCAATGTCTTATTATGCTATCAATTTAGTAAATACATACATACGTTGTTACCAAAAAAAGCGAAGTTTATTCAGCGTGAAGGAAATATATTGTTGAGACTGCATACTATGCATAGCAACTTCTTTATTACATGTTTATGAAATTCAGTTGCATGACCATAAGGAAAGATAGCCATGGCTTTTGATTACTTCGATAACACGCCTACAAATGGCGCAAGCTCATTACTATTTCATTAAGTTGAAGCTTTCCATTATAGTCGAAATTGAAATCTTCTAATTTTTGCCATTTTTATATTGTATTTACGTTGTAGATTTTTTTAAAAAAATTTTCTTCTCTCTAATGTGACTCGAACTCATGATCTCGTGCTAACTGAGCATGTGTCTTAGCATTTGCCCATAGAAACTAGTATTATTCGAGTCTGTTAACATGTTATGAATTGTATTACGGAAACAGGTATTAAATTAAATCCACCGTGTTTTTATTCACGATGAGACACTGAAAATTTCTAATTTTTATCGCTTTTGCGTACATCGTACCTATGTTGCTGAAATTTTTTGAAAATATTTCCTACTCTATAATGAAACACGAACTCACACTCGCATAGTTGCCGAGCGTATATCTTGGCATTCGACAACAAAGAGCGGTGATATTCGAATCTACTAACATTCCATAAATTACGTTTCGGAAACAGGTATTAAATGAAACCCATGGTAAGTTTTATTTTCATATAATTATGCACTTTTACGATACGAAATTGAAGAAATCTAATTTTTACCACTTTTACATAGTATCTATTTTGCAGAAAATTTTGAAACAATTTTCGGGAAAAAAGTTTTGAAAACATTTTTTGCTTCCTGATGAGTCTTGATCTCATGTTTACCGAGCATGTACCTTTCTGCAATGTAGTGTTACATGCACAATTTATCTGGCGTTCATATTTTGCGGACACCGTTGTACATTGTAGAATTGCAATATTTTGTGCATAATTATTCGGAGAATTTTTGTATCTTTGACGAATTGCTCTTATTGCCCTCTCATATTTGTCAATCTAAACCTGCAATCAATATTATAAAAGGGTAGTAAATCTCTAATAAATTCAATCATTAATTTCATATTATAATATTACAGTTAAATTATGCTTTATCGATCTGTTTTTTACTAACTATTAGACAATTTTTAGCGTATTTTGTGCGTAATTTTTTCGTACAGGTATATAGCTTGAATAAAGTTATTTGCTATATTTCATGTAAAGGAAAAAAAGCTGAAACCTGTAGTTTTACTGTTCAACACTTATAGGTTAAATATTTTTCTTGTCCAACTATTTTTAAAATTAATAATTTATTTATTTATTTATTTAACTGTTACTTTTTTTGTAAATCTATTATATGTATCACTGGGGAATGATTTTTTATATTTTATTTTGTATTGAAGACTGCATGTATATATAATATTTTCAAATTCTTTTTTTGATCCCCATCTGTGACAATTATTATAAAGTATTAATCAATAAAGATAAGCTCTGGCATGCTAGTTTGACAGAAAGAATAGGTCCAACATTTACCACCATACACACTTACAAATATGAATATTTTTGGTTTAACAATAAACTGGTCGACACTAATAAATCCGTTTTATTTTTATATTCCTTTTGTTTGTATCGTTATTTACGCCTGTACCCTGCTTTGTCACCTGCAAATTGGGTTATTACCTGTTAAACGAATTGCGCGAATATCGACATTACGAATAGAATATACAGGAATTCAAAGCTTAAATGAGATAAAACTTACTATAAATAGGTGGATTACAGAGACTTCAACAAAGTTCTTTGAGAACAGTATACAACACTTAGTTTCACTTTGGGATAAGTGTATTCAAGTAAATGGAGATTATATTATAAAAGTTCATTATAACTTTGATGAAACTGAAGATTAGGGAAATAAGAAAAATTATAATCAAATTCTTAGACGTTTCTCCCTTGTATGACGCACAGCACTAACAGTTTGTTCAAATAAAGGAAGATATTTACAACTGCAAAATAAATGATAACATGGCATAGGCTACGTGACTGAGTTAGTCGACATACTGACACTACAGGCTTAATATTATTTTAAATCTTCGTTCGTCTATGTATACAGCTTCAAACGATTAACAAGCGTCATCCAAAGAAATCAAACGGTCTTCCAAACACATGGATAAATTATGTCTCGTCTTAGAACACACAAAAATCTTTTGTAATAACACCTCTTTTAAATGCTGTATATATTATGAACATAAACTTATCTTGTTTTTAATAAATTTATTACACTTTAACAAATAAACAACTTATAATATAGAGCAAAGTGGACTCCACCGTCGCACAAATAATTTGATCAATTCAATTATTTGGTTAAGTTAAATTATCTAAGGATGTTACTTATTGGAATAGCACTCCAGGTATCATCGCCTTTTGTCGCACAAAGCGTTTGTTGCCTCATACGACATTTTGTTTCATTCTTAGAGTTAATACGTACAAACAATATTCACAATTTAAAATTAATAAAAATTTAGTAATATAATAAAGAAAACATTGTTATTAAAACTATACATGAAAGAGTTAAAGATAGAATTAATAAATGAAAATATATTATAATTTATTATTATCATTTATAAATTTTGAAAAACGATGTTAAAAATCAAATATTTCATATACCAAAGAACAATAAACAAAATAAATTTAATTCATAATCAGGTTTGGTCACTGAAAGTTGATATATAACCCCTTGCCACATTAATTTTAGTATTCTGTATACGTATTTTGACAACTAAGTTGTCATCATCAGCAGATAATTAAACAGTGTCATACCTGGAAAACTACGTCAAAAATACCCGTACAAAAACAAATTCCGCACGTGATCCAAAACGTACCAAGGCTTTCAGCGGTACGGTAGAAATGTAATTTTTCTTTTGATATCTACGGCATTATAATACTCATTCAAAAATTCTCAATATTATTATTACCATTAAATTAAACAGTAGTTGGGTCAAGAGGTTTCGAATAGGAATAATATCTTTGGAAGGTTAAAAAAGGAATGGATCATTCAAATATCAAAACGAATCAAAGTCTATCAAAAAGTAAATAAATATTTTCTTTTCAGTGAAAGTAATAATAGCTGTATACCAGTGATACTCAACCTGTGGGACGAATTACACTAAATAAGAGGCGCGAGCATATCGCAAAAATAAAAATATTATTTTTTTTTTGAAAATTGTTTAATTTACTGAAAGAAAAGCAATTTATTGAAAAAAATATTCAAGATTGTCATTACGGGGCATTTTTCTATATTCAACTGTGGTCTATATTTTTTTCTTAAAAGCTGCCCTCGGTTTCGTAAAGATAGGATGTTGAAAATGGTAATACTATATACAGAAAATTCATCGTCTAGCCCTGACCAAAATTCAAACTAAATTGTGTTTGATTTCACCAGTTGTACTCAAGTCTATGAAGACTCATTCTCCGGCAGTTGCGAGACCTTCAGGGGAAATGGATCCTTAATCCACTTGCAACTTGCTATGAAATTGTCGTCAGCAAAATAACACTTTACCAGCATGACTAAATGATATTCAATATTTACAAACGCTACTTCAATATGTTCCGGCCTTGTAAGTTTTAATAAATTCATCTACATTTGCAAACATTTTAATGTTTTCTTATTTTATATTTCGGCTTCACAATTCCAATTTTCTACAAAAAGCATTAACTTTGACATTCGTATCGATGATATGAGCCTTTACACCTTGGAGGTGAAAATTTAAGGTATTTAGTTTCTCGAATATGTCGACCAAGTAGCTCGATCTAATCACAAATACATCATCTCGAATCTTCTCGGCTTCCGGTCTATTTTCTTCTTCTAGAAAAACGTCAATTTCGTCCCTTAATTTATAAACACATTTCAAAACTTTCCCAATAGTATGTATGTCTGAACAGACGTTTCATCTTTGACAGAGTATTCCAAAAATAAGCTATTATAAAATGACGTAATAATTCCAAACACAATGTAATTCAGTGAACAACAAAGTTTGCATTACGTGCAGAGATCGTATTAACATATTTATTTAACTACATGCCGTAACACTAGTGAAATTATTATGTAAATTAACTTCTTCTTTCCCTCTTAGGATATCAGTTAAGATAATATCAAATTTATTTGTCCGGTGGCGTACCGTTAATGTACATAACGGAAGGGACATGATTAATTATGGACAGAAGACGTACTGTTCGTGGGGATCAACATCAGAGGCCGTCAGTCAAGGCGCTCGGTCAAATGTTTGAAGACTTAATTCGTGTATCTGTGGTTGGTTCGGACAGTATTGCTGTATTTGGTGCGTCAAGTAATTCGCATATAAACCCTAAGAGCAAAGTAGTAAACAAAAAATTTGGAAGAACACTCGAGATTAGTAAGTACTTAGTATTTATACCGAAATATCAATGGACAATATTTTTTATTTAAGTTTGTATACTAATCCAAATTATCTTCCAATATATTCGAACTATTCTTATTTTTCACTTACATATACATTGTAATCTATATTATATTTAAACTAAAGTTATTTTGAAAATAAACTAATACTATTGTATTAACAAAAATTTTGCGAATTTCTTTGTTTTGAAGCATTTTCTCCATGTTTTAAATTTATAATCTTTATGTCTAAAGAAAGATCGTATTTAATTTGATGTTCATAATATTTTTGTATTAACTCTATTTTATACATTATCACATATAATTTGGACTTGTATATATAAAAAATATACTAACGGGAAACCTTATATGTTCTTCTAACAAATTTTATTAGAGAAAATAGATATGCATTTCATTATTTTTGTTTTCTATTAATTTTAATAACCCAACAAAGTTTTAAGTATCTTTTATGATTTGTATGCCGAAACTAGCAATATTATTGCACTCCATGATAATTCAACTAAACTTTGATTTAATCTTTACGAATTATAATAAATTACAGACTTTTTGGTGTAAAATGTTGAAACTACAAGTATTCATGTTTGAATCTTTTCATCGAAAGTAAGACTGTGCTTACTAGAAGATTAATGGTTTCGCGTGGAATTAGCACAGGAAGTAGAACTTCTTTAGCATTCCTTCAAGGCCATTTATATTCTCAAAGATACATTTGCGAAGTTCTGGAATCGATGGTTTTTACTATACATCTTAGAGCTAAATGATGTTATATTCCAACAAAACACTTCCCGTCTTCATTTTTATTTCTGCAAGATACCAAAATCAATATTCTCAATTGACCTGCGCAATTGCCAAAGCTATCATCCATAGAACATGTGTGAGATATGATAAGCTGAAGAGTTGTATGTTTCCTAACCTTCCAATAGACTTACGATAGCTACGTGATACCCTACAGTTTGCATTAAATTTTCTTGATAATGAGTATGAGCTTTAAGCATTTATTATTCTCAAGGCAGTAAAAATTCGTACAAAATTTTATTTGAAACCATATACTTTTACTGAGAATTTTATTTGTTGTTTCTCATAGTTCATTATTTTATATACATATATATATGTATATGTAAATTTAACAAATAACGTATGAAGAGAAACTATTAATAGTGGAATATAATTTAATAGTAAGCAATTCCCATCGTTTAAGCAATGTGCTTACTGCCGTCTTCGTGATAGCCCTGTAGTGAACTATCATTTGTTTAATTCATTATACTAACAGCAGAAGTTATTATATACTACACACACACACACACACACACACACACACACACACACACACACACACACACACACACACACACACACACACACACACACACACACACACACACACATATATATATATATATATATATATATATATATATATATGTAAATATAAAGGTTGTTTCAAATTTCGCGGTTTTTTTAAAGAATAAATAAAACACATAATTTGCATTCACTTTCAAAAACCTTTTATTAGTAATTAAAGTATCAGTTATGACATTTATATGCGAAAAATAATATCTGCCAAATGGCCTCCTTTTGCAGCTCCATGAACGTCCCCTCTTTTGTTAAAATTTTCAATGACATTTTGACATAATTGAGGCTCTTTCTCACCAATGACACGAATAATTTCATCTCTCAAAGCAGGAATTGATTGTGGATTGTTTTTATAAACCTGACTTTTCACATAACCCCAAATAAAATAGTTTAACGGTGTCAAATCACATGATCTTGGTGGCCAATTAACATCACCGTTTCTTGAGATTACACGTCCAGGAAATCTTTCTCTCAATAATTCATTTGATTCGTGTGCAAAGTGAGATTTAGCGCCATCCTTTTGAAACCACATATGTTTTAGATCAATATTCACTAATTCAGGCCACAAAAATTCGGTTATCATCCGACATCGATAACCATTGACAGTTACAGCTTCACCAACAGCATTTGCAAAAAAGTAAGGTCCACTTACACCACCTGACCATAATGCACACCAAACAGTAATTCGTTTAGGATACATAGGTTTCTCATGAATAATTCGTGGATTTTCCTCAACCTAGATACGGCAATTTTGCTTATTAACATAGCCACCAATTTCAAAAAGTGCCTCATCGGAAAACATTACTTTTTGAGAAAAATCAGCGGATTATTCATTGATGAAACCGACAAATGAACGACGTTTTAAATGATCTAATGGCTTCAGTTCCTGTGTTACTTGAATTTTGTGTAAAATACGCCATGTTGTTGATCCATTAAGTCCAAGTTGTTGTAAACATCGTCTAATGGACATTTCAGGATCTTCAGAAACACTTTCACGAACCAAACCAATATTTTCTTGTGAACGACCACTACAACTGTATTTTTCACTTTTTTGATCTTCCACGGAACCGGTCTCTTGAAATTTTTTAATAATTCGAGAAATAGTGCTTTCAGATGGACGATTATATAAACCATAAAATTCACGTAATTTTCTAAAAACTCTTTTCACAGAACGTTGATTTTTAAAAAATAATTCAACAATTTGAACGCGTTGTTGTACCGTGTACGAAGTCATTTTTATAAATGTCATACATCGCACTTTTTAAATGCCCACATGCCCAGACAAATTCAGTGCTCCATCTATAGTTTATTTATTCTTAAAAAAACCGCGCAATTTGAAATATGTATGTATATAAAATATATATATATATATATATATATATATATATATATATATACATATATAGCCTTCACTGTCGCAATTTAAGAATTTTTCAATATCCCCGTAATATCAAATTCTCTTAACTCCCCATCGTTGTAGGGTGTAGTGTTTTCACCAACCACACTACCAAAGTATAACCTAGAGTTTGTTTCACCATTGCATACAATTGGATAGTTTTAACCTTTATTTTTCAATACTTTTGCGCAACTGCAATAAAAATATTCTGCACCTTCAGTGTTATTCTAGATAACTCTGGAGATCAAAGTTATCTCGAGTTACACCATCATTTTAGGTTGTCCATTATCAACATCGGAGCCCTAGATGTCTTGATCCCCCTTGTTAACTATAGTTTGTGGAAGGACGATAAGCGTGAGTTAATACTTAAGTCCTTGTTTTTTGTCAATGAACCTATCAAGTCCAGAGAAAATTGCGTACGATCCGTAACTGTACTATTTAATCTTAGGTAGGTCATGATGACCAAGCCAACTGAATAACCGAGGACATGATAACCTTCACTATTATGAAACACTAGTAGTCTATTCATATCTGAATTCCACAGCAAGGAGTATAACACTATACTTTGAAGATGCACTCTCAAGTCGATATGACCGCAAACAAGCCAGTTTATTGTGAAAGGTGTAATACATTAAAATACTTATTTCAAGTGATATTTTTTCATTACAAGAAGTATTCAAGGAATTTTTGTCATTCAGACCATTTGCCACATTTCAAACTATTAAAGTAAGTAGGTAAAACGCATTTTCCACAATCTTTTTTGCAAACATAGCAATAAAAAAAATTGTTGGCTCTTGGCTAGGACTATGTAATTAATACGTCTCTAATTGAGCGTTTTACTCGTTTAGACTGTGTACTATTTAAGTGACAAATTGTGGTCGAGCAATATAATGAAGCAGTTGCTTTTCGTCGACTATTAACGATCTTTTGAAGGATTGGTTCAGAATTAACTGTATTATAATCATCAGCAGCTGTCATTGAAACACGCCCAATAATATTAGAAAAATTGATCTTTTTGACAAATCCTTTTATAATTTTCATTTCAGTATACCCATTTTAAACAAGTCATACATGTCACCATTGCAAAATTAAACTCATATGAAAGGGTTCAACCTTCATCACATTTTACAATATTATAAACTAGAAGAGAGAATCTGTGTACAAAGGGGAAGTGAATTTGTGTCAGTTGATACGATTTGTCTTTTAAACTAATTTTAAATTATGGGGTATTCAAAGAACATATAAATCCTGTACACCACACGTATGACTATGCAAGATGATGTTTATGGCTTTCCCACACAATACCCGAAGTTACCTAAATTCGGCGATTAATACAGCTATGTTTCTCTAAAAGGCGATCATAATATCTGTGTTAAACTGATGCTACTTTTGGATGCCCTGTATGAAGTTGAGTCCACAAGGTTTCAATGTTATGACATTTAAGATAACTAATGAACATGATTCATATATTCTGCTGTTCATCGTAAAATATTTGCCAAATTATTCACGCTTAAACTTATAGAAAATTATCAGTTAAAAATACCCGCTACTCATGCACATTCACGCAATGGCATGGATATTTCTAAATTTTGAATCCCTTGCCTTCATATAGAACTCTTCATAAAGATTTCTCCTCTTTAGTTTATGCATTATAATCAAATTGTTTTGCGTTTTATTACCCACGTAATAAAAACAAAATATTGAATAACTTCTAATGTTATTTTATGTTTTTATAAAAAAGAATTCGTTTGTATACAGATAAAAACCGCAAATAAAAATTGATACTGTAGCTTTATATGTCAACGACAGATAGTGAATAATTATATGTATATGCGGTGTTATCTGTCTTTGTTTCAAGTGCTCTTTACTGTTGTGGGCGACGAGAAAATTGTAAATCGAATACTTCGAAAGCATACAGGCGTTGCCCAAACTCCATTAATCCGACTAGTTTAAAAACAATAAACAGAATTTGTTGTTGAACACCGTTATCTGGTCGACTTATCTCTAGTTAAAAATATAACCTTGTTTAAGCAGTATCAACGTTATCATTATTATCTGCATAATTGCGCGATAGTATTTTTCATATAACTTCATTAATGGCGTAAAAGTAGTATCGGTTAGTAAATTTTCATACAAAAAAAGAATATGATCAGAAGGAGAGAAGAAAAGAATAAGGAGGTGAGAAGTGTTAAGGTATTAAGTCAACATTTCGAACATATTGCAGATGAGAAAAATGATTGCGGACAATGTAATAAACCGGCGATTACCAGTGTAGATGGTAATCACGTGAAAAATAGGAAACAGTTCTTCGAAGGACAGGTGCAGGCATCAGAACCGACCGCTGGAAAGTTGAAGTTGCCAAATGGTAATAGATAATTATAAATATATAGAAAGTAATTTTGATTTTGCTTTTTAGACGCAAATATTGGTACAACAAGCACAAGTAAACATTCTGTTAAAACATTAGAAGAGCCGGCATATTTAAAGAGCAGAAGTGCAAGAGAAATCAGTGCTTGTGACGTAAAAGCCAAACGTCAAATATTTGAAGTGTACGCGAACGGTGCCGGTAAGGCTACATAATTTTAATAGTTCAGTTTGCAATTATTTTTAAAAAAATTTTAATTTCAGATAATAATAAACAAACTTCCGTGAAACCTGTGGAAACTATAGCGCAGCAACAGAAAAAATTCTACAATGACATTCTTAACTCAACATCAACTTCCAAAACTTATACAAGCATAAAAGCCAAAGCTTTGGAAGATGTTCCTAGTCAAAATAAAGAATACATATCAACACTGAATTATATACGACCTATAAGAAAAATTAACAATGAAAACAGTATTAACGTAGATATGACATCAAATAATAAAGACGAAAGCGAAGTAACACTAAACAATAAGATCCAAAGCAATAAATCAATTAGTCTAGACATTGCAGAGTTTAATAAGAGGTATAGTGCCTCTGAAGAAGAAGATATTAGTAATTTATGGAATACGGTATCCGTTGATATTAAAGACTTTACGAAAATAAATAATGAGCAAGAGAGGGATAATAATGAAGAAGTTGAAGTATTTTCTGAAGTACCTAACATTGCAATTGAAGAACATGATAATAATTTTAGGGAGGACAACGGGAAAATTAACGAAACTGGTAATCTAGACAATAATAAAGACGAAACAGATCATCAAGCAAATAAAGACGACGTCGATAAAAATGAAAACTTTGACACATTATATGGACCAATGTCATTAAACGAAAATTTAGAAAAAATTATTGCAAGTCAAGATAAATATGAAAACTCTTCAGATGATGAAGAATATAAATATAATGAATTCCCTTCATCCACAATAGAACTTAATAAGGAAGATGAGCTTAAAAAAGATTTAATACAAAATATCATATTGAGTTCTGATAAATGGGAGCAATATGTAGATAGTACGGAAAACCAGTTTAATAGTAATGAAATTCAGGAAAGTGAAAATGCTAACGAAGATGACAATGCCGAAAATTACATCTCTTTATTTAAACATATAAATAACTTCGGTGACAATTTAGAGAAGAACTACGAAAAAATAAGCGATGAAAATAAATATGAAGAAATTGCAGGTACCATAGAAAACCAAGATATTTTAATTCTCCTACCTGGGGAAGTTAATAAAGAAGAAAGCAATGGAAAAGCAGAACACGACGAAATAGAAAATGCAAATGTTAATGAAAACCAAGACCACAAAGGCGACATCATTTCAGTTACCGATCTTATTGAAATTCAATATGAAAATTTAGAAGCAAACAACGAAGAAATAAGCTACAACGGAAGCACGGATGTCTCTAAACATCAAAATACAAGTCCACAAAACTTACAGCAAGGTATCGATAACATATATGACAGTATAATTCAAGTTTGTTCACTGGAAGACAATATCCATAAGAACGATGATCTCGAAATTAGTAAAAATTCTTCGTTCCTTTACCCGGAAAAGACGTTGTCTAAAATAATACCTAATCATAGAAGTAGTGAAGAAAATTACTTGAGAAATGAATCTCCTTCTGAGGCTCATATAGAAGAATGTATTTCGGACGTCACCAAAGCCTTTGATAGCATCAACACTCTGTGCAACCAACCAAGATGGCATATTTGGAATATGGCCCAACAGCAAGAAACTACTACATTAGACGATTTAGAAGACGATATATTTGGAGCACTTTTGGATATAGATAGCAATTTTTGTGTGGAAACTTATAATAATGGTGAAGAAAATATTCTTTTTAAAATATGGTACGGTCGTGAAGTTCTAGTGCAAGAAAGTGAATACGGTAGCATTCCTATGAACAGCAGCATTAATTATGATGGTGATTTAAGTAATAGAACCGAAGAAGAAGAACCAGAATACAGCTTTATTGATGATGATGATGATGAAAGAAGTGGTATAAGCGGTACATTTTTCGACAAAGATGAAAATCCGAGAATAGAAATCATAGGCGATCATAGAAGTAACGAATTGCATATTCCTCAACTTGATATTCCGAAAGGGTAAGTACATTCAACTAATAGTTAAACTATATAGAGTAATTTATCCTTAATATAAGAGACAAGAGACTTGTGTAAAGTTATTTTTACATTTCATATGGAGATGCAACAGATCAATCAATTTGCTAATCGCAAAAATGTTATAAATTTTATAATCAATTTTATCAAATCATTCTGAGAAAAGTACATATACCATTCAGTTACATTGTGTAATGTATAACTACTTCAGCAAATTTTGCTAGAGAATGAGCATTTATCTTTATAAGAATTAAAAGTCCGTACACATTCTATTTGTAAGGAATTTCTAGTCAAAAGATTTATTTACAACTATAACGCATTTTGAAATTGTAATTTCCTCTAATTAAGAAATAATAATCAGCTATTCTAACAGGATTCTATAGTTTCTTTAAGCACTGATAACCATCTTATGAAGAACATTTAATCTCTTCTGTTTTGAAGGTAATTAATTCCAAAAGAAGTGAATTTTACCCAAAATCGTGTTCGTCTACTATGTGTCTATGACAGAGTTTTAAGGTTTTTTCGTTTTATTTAAATTAAATCAAGTACGAAAAAACTTCCGCTTGTACTCTGCTGTAGATAGCCCTACATTGACACGGAAATGAGAGTACAAAAGTGTACCATATTCCGAAAATCTTTTCTCCTTTACGAAGTTAATTTAACATTTGGCATTACATTTTCAATTTCTATTTGTGTAACTCCATTTAGGGAGAAAACTAGCTACAGCTTTCAGCTATTTAGGAGTTAAAATTTTACTCCGAAATTGAGACTTGGTAAAAGAATGGTTCCAACCGAACTACCAAGTAACTATTTGGTGATCATCTCGCGACCGTCCGGAGGGAATTCCAGCAATGCATTTTTTCAGTGTATCTAACTTCCCTTAATGCAATTATTTCCTGCGCTAATCTTAATTTCGCCCATGTTTCTTTAGACGAAAGTCCAGATGAAAGTGAAAAATCTTTGAATAATAATGCAGAGATCGGAATATGTTAGTCATGTTTGCTATCGACTACTTAGAATTCTGTTTTCATATTTCTCTCAGAAAAGTAAAAAAAAATGTGTACTATAGGCAGTTGTTCTTATACTATTAGTGATATGTTATTTCTTTCAATACCGTAGACTGGTAGTATGATTTCTATATATTCACGTGGAATTGGTTATTTTAAAAGGAAACATCATATACATAAAGTGCTAATTGAAAATGGTATAATAATAAATAATATAATATAGTGATTTCTACTTCTTTCCAATCAATTGCTTCCTCTTTGATCTAATACTGCAAGCCGTTTAATCTCTAGGATTTAAGCTAATGCTGAACGTTTCTAAATCCATTTACCAAGGTTTGTTATTTCACGTTTCCTTCATTATTATCACAGATGTCTTATTTACTATTGTTTTCTTCCATTTGTTCTTACCTCTGATTTATACTTTCCAATTTCTTATTCCCATTACCTTTGTGTAATTCTGAACAGCATCTCTTACTCACTTTCTTAGACTTCCTTTACCTTGTGGTCATAATGCAATTCTGTGTATTACACTTCTGATTATATCTGCTGATTTTCTAATTATATATGACCTGCCCATTCTGTTTAAATAGCTTTTGTTTATCTTGCGATGGTGTCTTCTTACAGCTCTTTGACTACTTCCTTGTTGGTTTTTACTCTATTTTCTTCTCTAACTATCTCGTTTGCAGCTAGTATTGTTCTTATTATGCTAACCTCCTTCTTTTTGGGTCCTAGTACACCTTTTTGTTTGTTGCTGTTGTTTTTAAAGAATATGAAATAACAAATTCTATCAGTTCTTATATATGTTTAGTTTAGCATTTTTTAAGTTACTTTTTATAATATAGCAATTCCATATGTCTATAGCATGCTTTATTTCTATTTATCATCGCTTCCTTCATTCTTTCTTTTCTTGTTTATCCTGTTGTTGTTTCCAGTTAATTGAAAGCAGCCCCTTTATCAAATATATATCTTTGCTAGTTGTTATTGAATTTATTTTCCTCTTCTACTCCCCCACTTTCATATAATTTCTTCTAATTTGACACTATTACACTCTAATGAATTTAAAATCGTCGCTTACGCAATTCATTGCATTTACAAAACTTTTTTCTTAAATAACAATTTGGCATGTAAAAACATATTATGCTTTTTTTATTAAAGGAAACGAAACAGTATTTAGCGTTTTTACATATTTAAATAATAGCAATTGTTGCTTTCTTTGTAGTAGATTAAACTCGCATTCATATTATAAAAATCCAATTTAGATTTTATTCGATACTAGAACTGAATTGATGCTAATTCTTTTCCAATAATTTACACCTTACACAGGCTGGGGGCAGAGACTTTATTCTTTACGATAGACGAAATTTATCTTTTGCTAATGAAAGAATACATTTTAAGGTTTCAAATTATGAACTTTTACACAAAATAAGGTGATTGAGCGTTGCGGCCACTCTTCCCTGTACATTAATGAAACATATTTCTGAAGTCGTCCATCGGAATTCGGATTACCTGAAAGTTAAAATTAAAAACCACAGCGTAGTCTTTAACAACCGTATTAATATAGCCCTCTATATAATCCCTCTGTAGTGCAACAATAACTTTATCTCAATGGTACTACCAGTGTTCAAAGACATCATGTAAGCTATTCGCTAAAGATTTCTTCAAAATCGCATCTAAAGCCTTAACAGCATCCAGTTCTATTTACAGTCGCGTATTGTGATGTCTTTCTTTTAACTTGAAGGTATAAATAGAAAATGGGACCCTATCAGTCTACATAAAGAGTGCGATACATTTTTACTGTTTAAAATTCAGTCAAGGCGATGATCACGTGTTAAACTTCAACAGTCATTTTCTGGTGCGGACTCCAACGAGTAGAAATTCCGAACATGCTTAAATGTCTTGTGTTTTTGTGAATCTGTGCAAATAATTGTTACTTCAGTATTTGTAGTTTTCACCGTTTGTGAACTCAAGTTTGAATTCAAGTACCTGGCAACTCGTAGCTTCATCTATTGTCTTACTACTCTCTACGTTACCGAGAAGAAGCTAATCTTGCCATAGGGCATTTTCAAAAGGTGTTTCAGTCATGAGCAAGTTTTCATTGGGGCTTTTTCCAAACGAACACAAATTTTGATAGCATACCTTTGCTCCTTCATTTTATACATAACTTAAACTAAAATAAATTGTCATTTTTTAAAATTAAAGAAGCCAACATGGACTACATTCTCGATCTTACTCTATGCTGAAACGCCTTCGTATATATAATTAATAAACTATTACGAATTATATTCTACTCGAAATAATATATTCAAGATTTTGAACGAGTATATAAACAAAAATAACAATTTCCATTTAAAGTCGGAGTACGAGTATTTCGGGAGATACTTACTCGTATAGATACGTAGCTTCTATTTGTCTTCAGTTAACAGCGATATTTGCTATTGTGTAGTTATTCTCCCATGATATCATATGTAATTTAAATCGAATGAAATCCAATGACGTGTCACCAAGGTATAGCTTCTCATCACATCTTCAAGATTTGCTACCCTCGTTACCTATCAGGCTCTTTTCTCAAATGATTATATCACGCAGGTTACTTCGTAAGAGGTAAAATGAGATACTTAGCCAAGTACGGAATTCTATCGCATTTAAAATTCAATAATTTGCATGCTACGGACCTTATAATGATTTTAGTTTACTATTTGCACCTTATTTCCGTTATGTTTCCTTCTCTTTTTTAGTGAGGCAATTGCCGTTCACAATTATATAATTAAGTGTAAGTTCAGCGATGACTTGGGGCAAGCAAATGATTGTATACCAATCGACAGTAACAGTTCTGTGATATTGTAGAGGAATTGTTGCTACATGACCTGCTTTCGAAACAAATATGGCGACTATTCTTTTGGAGACTCTTCAAAAATGGATGACTTTCGTCAGCTTTTCTTCACCATGGAACACCCAAACATCCAAGATTCATTACCTCCGACAATGTTGTGCACGTTTTTAGAGTTTCCGGTATTGACGCGATGTAGATGTTTTTGACACTAATTCACCTTAGCTACTTTCTGTTCTTCCCTCAACAGATGCGGTATTCAACGGAAAACTAAATTTTTAACACCCAATTCTTTATTCAAAATTTTATGAAATGAGATCTTTGAAATCAAAAATAATGCTTCAACCTGACGATATGTCACATGTCGATCTTCGTTTATGACCTTGCGCACAGCATCGACGGTTTCCTGAGTGACTGTCGTGTTTGTGAACATACTCTTAGATCGTTACTAATACCAATCCATATACGTTTGAATTCTCCATACCAACGATAAACTGTTCACTGAGGTGGTGCGTCATTGCCAAAAACAGAAACTAACTCGGCGAGGCATTCTTGGTCAGATAATTGTCTTCGAAAATTATAAAAAATTATTCCGCGAAAATGCGTCCTGTTTAATTCCATTTTCAACTAACTTG
The DNA here is from genome assembly GCA_031893035.1 of Dermolepida albohirtum. Taxonomy (NCBI): domain Eukaryota; kingdom Metazoa; phylum Arthropoda; class Insecta; order Coleoptera; family Scarabaeidae; genus Dermolepida; species Dermolepida albohirtum. The sequence continues at coordinate 243,256 of JAVIWB010001056.1, forward strand.
TAAACTTTGACCATTCATTGTAGCTACAATACTACACGGATAGCACTGAAATTGTGGATTTAGGTTAACTAAAGATTAATTAAGGTTAATTTTTAATACCGACATTTGATTGGTGGCGCCCTCTCTGTCCCACCATGCAAAATTTAAAAGACATCCCTCGTATATATACATATATATATATCAAAAATTTCAAATTTTTTTAAGAAAAAAATACAATTTTTAATTATCCTGCATATCTTCCATAATGATTACTATTAGGATGTTCTATTTTATTTTTATATTTTTTACTAAACAAAGCATCTGAATTAAAACTGATTAAATTCTAAGAATAAAAACACATTATCAGGTAAAATTCCCGAAAGTAATTTGCAGTTATTTTCCTCGTATTGGACTTAAATAAACACTGTTTAATTGCTTATTGTGTTTACTAGTATTATATAATATTTAATCAATGTTATAAAAATGAAGTAGCTTTATCAAAAATTTATCTGGGAATACACATTCCAATTTCACTGAATTAGACTTTGTAGAAAGATATACTTTTCAAAACTACAGCAACACAATAAAATATTAGTTTATTCATGCTTCTGCACAGATTAGGAATCATCATCAGTATACACAGACACGTGTATAACAGGTAGTAATGGAGGTAAGAAGGCGGATCAGTAATTGGCGAAAAAGTGTTAATAAAACATTCTATTTGTTTTCAAGTTATGTACAATAGAATGAACTATGAAATTAAAGTTAAGTTGTTACGAGAATCCATTTTTATGAATCGTAATCTTCAAACGATAGTAATCTGAGTTTCAAAGTGGCTGGAGCAACATATTTGATGAACAATGCAGTAGATGCCCAAACGAGGTGTGTGCCTAAGAAATTATTTAAAAAATAACCATAGGGTTCTAGATAACCATCAAATAAAATTACGCGACGTGACAGAGGTTCTACACAGAATGAATTGAGTATGAAAAAATTACGTGCAAAATAACTGCCATATTTGTCGACCATAGACGCGAACGAGAACGTATTTTTGCCCTTAATTTAGTTTAAAATTAAGGCATGATCCGAAAGAGTTTTGGCTCCGAATAATAACGATTTTCGAAACCTATAGACACTGTTTTTGTTATTTATATTCCTCCTGATATTTCTGTTTCTGATTACGAAGAATTTTTACTTTTATTTGAAGATATTTATGCAAATTATACAAACAATATATAGATCCTGAGCGATTTTAACGTCACGCACTTTAATAATCCTGACATAAACGATGTAAAAACTCAACTAACAAATAGCTTTACTAACTTCGTCGATCTAGCGCAAATTAATAATATTGTTAATCACAGACAACGAATTCTAGATTTAGTATTAACAAATAGCAAACACATAGTTGTTGAACATGAGAATGCACCGATAGTGAATGAGGATTTGGATTATCTCACAACAAATTTGTCTATTGATTTTAGTAATCATAATTTTCCCAGCTTAACTCCAAACAAGGGTTGTTACACTTACAATTTCAGAAAAGCAGACTACATCAATCTTTATAACGCATTATCGAATACTGGTTGGTCATTTCTCGCTTCATATACTGATATTGAATCAGCGTGTAGAGATTTGTATGCTAGAATATATGAATACTTTAATCTATTTATACCGTTAAAGCGCATGTGTGCGGGGAACTATCCAGTATGGTTTACTGGGGAACATATAAATGAACTGAGGATAGATATCGATTGAAATATAGGAAAATGCATTCTATAGAATTTTTAGAAAAGTACAAATTACTGCGGCAGAAAATAAAAAGAAGTACCAAAATATTGTACAACAACTCTTTGAATAGAGTAAAGGATTCGATAAAACACAATCATAAATTTTATTGGAATTTCATACGCAGCAAACAAAATAATAAGGGATTACCCAATTCCCTGAAAAACATTAGTGGTGTACTTTTGACTCAGCCTCGGGAAATAATCAATGAATTCCTGAACTTTTTCATATCTGTCTACTCATTACCTCTCTCGACTCCTACTCCTACTACCCAGAATTCATAGTAACTTAATTAACGTACCGATTATTCTGCAATCGGATGTTTTTTCACGCATTAAAACAACTTAGGAATTCCAATACCGTGGGTAGTGATGGTAGCCCTAGCTTCTTGCTTAAGGATTGTGCTGGCGTCCTTGCTGCTCCATTATGCCAACTATTTAATCTTGCAGTTCAGCCTTGTACTTCCCTCAATGCTAGAAAATTGGTAGAATGATTCCGGTTTATAAGAAAGGCGATGTGGGTTGCATTGAAAATTACCGTCCAGTTACAATAATAAACAACAAGTTCTTGAGGCTTGCCTCTTTCATAACGTGTCTCCGCAAATCAAATCTCTGCTATCCACATGCCAGCATGTTTTTTTGGTAAGCGTTCAACGGTCACTAACTTAACAATATTTACGCAGTTTCTGTCTGATAACATGGATAAGAACATTCAAGTAGACGCTATTTTTACCGATTTCTCTAAAGCGTTTGAACGGATAGATGACTCAATATTACTCTACAAGCTGGCTAAAGTGGGTTTCTCGCCGTCACTTACACTACTATTTCGGTCCTACTTATCTCATAGACCTAACTATGTCTACTACAAAGGCCATAAATCACAGCCTTTTCATTCAACATCTGGAATTCCGCAGGGGTCAAATCTCAGACCTCTTTTATTTTCTATTTTTGTGAACGACCTTGCTGAAGTTCTAGACTGTGAGAAATTATTATTCCCAGATGATCTGAAAATATCTCAAGCAGTAAATAATATCGATGACTGCGCTCTCCTTCAGGCACAGTTGGATATAATCCAGACATGGTGCGCCGATAATGGGCTTCACTTGAATATTTCTAAGTTTAAATACGTCTCGTTCACTCGTAGAAGTTCCTCTATTGAACTCAATTACACATTGAACAATGCTTGCCTAGAAAAGTTGTTAGGGATTTGGGTATTACATTTGACTCCAAATTATTATTCAATATCTATATAAATAATATATCCAATGCTGCATTAAAAACTTTGAGTTTCATAATTAGAACTACCAAGTCTTTCTCGTCAACCGACAGCATACTACCTCTTTATTTTGCCTTTGTTATGTCGAAACTCGAATATGTGTCATAGGTGTGGTAACCTCTTTATAAAACACATATCCATGTGCTGGACTTAGTGCAAAGGCGCTTTCTGAAGTACCTCTTCTTTCGCCAGTTTGGGAACTATCCTCCTCGGGGCTACAGCCATATTAATCTACTAACTACATTTAACATAGAACCATTAGAGCTCCGTAGACACCGCAATGATATAAAATTTCGTTACCATCTTCTGCATAATGGAATAGACGCACCCGAAATTCTGGCAAAGATAAACTTTTTGGTTCCCAGGCAAGCGACTAGAATAACGAAGACCTTTCACCTGCTCATTCCAAGAACAAATGTAGCAGTGAGAGTGTAAAGTGCCTGCGATGGCATCGTGGTAACGAAATGAGATAAGGGCTGTTTTGCGTTATAATTTTGTACGTGGTTTAAACGTAGACCAGTGCTTCGCAGAAATGACTCTTGCACTTGATACTTGTCCACATCGCACAACGATATTCAGGTGGTCTAGAGAATGCCAAAGGGGAAATTTAACTGTGCAGGATGTTGAGAGGCCGGGAAGACCACGAACGTCAATAACGGAGGAAAACATTATTACCGTAAGGAAAATGCTTGACGAGGACAGGCAAGTGACATACCAACAGATAGAGGGTACTTCAAGGCTAAATGCACCAGCAATTCGTTCGATTCTGCATAATCATTTGGACGTGAAGAAACTTTGTTCTCTCTAGGTGTCGCATCGATTGACTGAAAAATAGATGACCCGACGTGTGACTTGGTGCCTGGGGATGCTAGAAAGGTTTAATAAGGGACAATCTCGGTATGTGAACATCGTGACAGGTGACAAGACTTGACTGTACTATTACGATGCGACGACCGAAGCTCAAAACAAAGTTTGGGTCTTTGATGATGAGGACACACCCGTAGTTTTCAGAAAATCCCGATCTGTAAAGAAGAAAATGATGGCGGTATTTTTTAAATCGAGTTTTGGACACACAGAAGACAGTCACAGCTAAGTGGTATACTGAACAGTGCCTGCCTAAAATCATTGGATCTATGAAGAACCTGCCAAAGTCAAGAATGGAGACCTGGTTCCTACATCACGATAATGTTCCAGCTTACCGCGCCAAAGCCTGCACCGAATATTTAACTACGATAGGATTGAAACTTCTCGAGCACCCTCCCTACTGTCCAGATGTTCCTCCCTGCGATTTTGCACTGTTCCTGCATGTGAAAATGAAGCTAAAAGGGACTCCCTAGTGAAACTTAGCGGAACTGGTTTAAAGATTGGTTTCGTAGGATGGAGAACTGTATTTAATGGAGCGGAAATTACTTTAAAAAGATTAAATAAACAAAGCTGTAAAAGTTGCAAAACTTTCCTAATACCCTTTGTATGTAAACAAATTATACGTATATATAATTTGTCTGTGTTTCTAATTATCATCCAGGAAGTAATTAAAAATTTTATGCAAACCACATTTGTAGATTTGTTGAAGCCATCTATATCTGTTGATAAATAGAAAATTGACAACTTCGTTGTTATTTTTCTACAAAATTAAAATAATTTTTTTGTTTTGTTTTTTTCTAGTCAGAACAGAGTTATAAGGGAATTGATAGAGAGTGAAGAAATTTATTTGCACAACATGAAGTACGTCATTGAGGTAAGTAAATTTATAAAATACATTTTTTACTCAGCTAAAACTGTCTAGTGGGCTATCGTGTAAACCAGTAAATACAGGGTATTTACTAAAGATACAACAAAACTTCAGGGAGTTATTCCATGGGCTATTTTGAGATTTTTTTATCTTTATATAAGTTTTCGGAAAAACACTTTCTTTTTCAAAAAGAAAACAATACTTTATTACTTACTATTTCATGTATTGCTTCTTAGTCTACAAAAACTGCTGAAAATGAGTATCACAAGCGAGAGCGTATGCATAGGATCTTCTAATTATTGACCACCGAACTCGTTCAAAAACGCCTAAGTTGTTTCTTATTGCATTACACCCATTAATTATCCGATTTCTCAAATTTTCAACTAAGAATTTGTTTTCGGGGATAGAGCACGCAAAAAGTAAGGTCTACCTCGATCTTCATATATTGCAAATTTTTAAATATCTTTGTGTTCTGCAGGCTTAGAGCAGGACACCATAGCTTTACTTAGGATGCATTAATAATTTTTGAAATATCCAGATCTTTATCGTCTTTTCATAAATCATCCGATGACATAAAAGTCTCAAAATAGCCCAGGGAATAATTCCAGAATTTTTGCCGCATGTTTAGTAAGCAGATTGTATGTATTCGTGTTTTTAAAAATACATTTATAAATGCAGTTGCATTACATTATAAAATAGATTTCAGATTTCGAACTCTGTTAGGATGTAAATAAACCATTATTACACAAAGGAAGCATTTAAATTTATCTGGCCAGTCTGACCTTGTATTTATCAGAACTCTCATTTAAGTAACTACTAATATCTTACATAAAAAAAATTTGATACTAATCCCGATGAATCACGAAGCACAGAGAATTTCATTATCTTTGAATAATGTACTGAAATAATGTACGTACATGAATTCGATGCAAAGATTTGCTTTATCTGTAATACCAGATCCTTTATTATCAATTAAAGTTCGAGTTAAAACGTTGAACCAACTTACTCATTCTCTAGATTGAACAATGAAAATGCAAGTTCATATAAGAAAATTATATTATCAAATATAACATTATTTTGACTTCTTTATTAAATTTTGCTTTTTCAAAATATCTACATACTACATATCTTCTTAAATAAACCCTTAAATGCCGAAGAAAAGTGACAAGATGTACAAAGAAAAGCATTACGAATATCACAAAATTTGTAACTTCCTTTAGATATTTAGTTTTAAAATAAGCCGCCTGTACTACTGCATACCCGATATTTTATATTTCGAATACTTTGTTGGTTATTATCTACATATAGATTTCAATAAAATCTATTTAAACACTTATGATTTTTCTAACTTACTTCATATTTGTTTTTCATACTTAACTACCGGAGCAATTTCTTAAATTTCTTAAACAATCGTTTAGCCTATATCAATAAAGTACCCAAAAGATCAGAAAAGTTCGAAAAATGTGGCATATAGTTCTATTATAAATTCTGTTACATATGCTAACGTGGTATTCAAAAACACAAAATATTGAGTTTTGAATTATATCTATTTTTTAAACTAATTAGCCCTAAATCAGTAAAAACATATTCATTTAAAATGACTTCCTTTTACTTGTGTGAAGATTTCCAAATATCGTGATTGATAGTCTGTAATCATAATTTTTTCAAACTCTAAATTTCTGCTGGACTTGTGAATCTCCATCCATAATTGATACTGAAGCAGACCGACTATCTTAACATTAATTTTTTAATTTACATATTTTAGTATAGTAAGGAAATTGATCTGTCAATAATACAATTAAATATGTGCGTACTACAGTAATTACTGAGGTGATAAAATTAGTATAAAGAACGAAAAAATATATACCTAAAGATATATAATACAAAGGGTACTAGGAAAGTACTGCAATACAGCTTTGTTTATTTAATTTTTTCAAAGTAATTTCCTCTGCACTCAATAAACTTCTCCTTCCTCCAAAACCAATCTTTAAACCAGCTCTGCCAAGTTTCACTAGGGAGTAAAGCACACTCGTTGTTCCAATCCCGCAGAAGGTCCTCATCACTGGAAAACCGCCTCCCTTTTAGCTTCATTTTCACATGAGGGAACAGTGCAAAGTCGTAGGGAGCAAGATCTGGACTGTAGGTTTAACTAGAAGTTTCAATCTTGTTTTGGTCAAATATTCGGTGCAGGCTTTGGCGTGGTGAGCTGGAGCATTATCGTGATGGAGGAACCAGACGTCCATTCTTGACTTTGGCCGCAGGCTCTGCATAGATCCAATGATTTTGGGCAGGCACTGTTTAGTATACCACTTAGCTGTAACTGTCTTCTGTGTGTCCAAAACGACGCGGTCCACAATTGCACTTGATTTGAAAAATACAGCATCATTTTCTTCTTTACAGATCGGAATTTTCTGACAACTACGGCTGTGTCCTCATCATCAAAGACCCAAACTTTGTTCTGAGCTTTGGCTGGCACATCGTAATAGTACAGCCAAGTCTCGTCATATGTCACAATGTTGTTCACATACCGAGATTGTCCCGTATTAAACGTTTTTAGAATACCCCGGCACCAAGTCACATGTCGTGTCATCTGCTCTTCAGTCAATCGAGGCGGCACCCAGGGAGAATAAAGTTTCTTCACGTGCAAATGATCATGCAGAATCGAACGAATTGCTGGTGCATTTAGGCATGAAGTACCCTCTATCTGTTGGTAGGTCACTCGCCTGTCCTCGCTAAGCATTTTCCTCACAGTAGTAACGTTTTCCTCTGTAACTAACGTTCGCGGCCTTCCCGACCTCTCAGCACCCTCCACAGTTACATTTCCCTTTGGAATTCTCTATACCACCTGAATATTGTTGTGCGATATGGAGAAACATCACCTAGTGCAAGAGTCACTTCTTCGAAGTACTGGTCATGTTTAAACCACGCACGAAATTATAACGCAAAACTGCCCTTATCTCATTTCGTGACCACGATGCCATCGCAAGCACTTTACGCTCTCAGTGCTAATGAATAACAGAGCCCATTGACATGGCGCGGCGGCTACTATGCACGTATGAACATGTCTCAACATGCAGCAACAAGAACAAAATATAGGTGTATCAAATATCAAAAAAACTAATACTGTGAATTAAACTCAATAGCATTCAGAGCCGATACAAAAGATCGTAGCTGTTATACTCACCCTATGAAAGAATATGTGATTGTAAATGTTAAAACAAGGAAGTTTATAGATGCTAACATATCAGACCAATTACAATGATAAGAAGTAATTGATATCCCAGTCATGGATCATTACTAAATAAACGAAATAACACTTTATTTCAAGAAAAAACATAGTATCTATGAAACATATTAGAAGCAAACAAAAAAAATCTAAGAATTCCAATTATGAAAACAATTATTAAATTATAATAATACATTGATAAATTCATTTCAAAAAGGCATAGTTAAGTAGTAATTAATTGACATTAAGGGAGATCTAACACTAACCTTAAATAACTAAATACAATTAGCATCTTTTATATATGCAGGTATTTTATTATACAGTTCTTGTGAAAACTGCCCTTTTGACAAATTACTGTCATATATTCCGGTATGTCATTTATTTTAGCTTTAAAAGGAATATTAAGTTTCACAAAGCAGAAAATATGACTACAAAGGAATATGTCTGAGACTCTTTGAATCCTTTTTCTCAAAAAATAAGATGCATTAAACCAAGATGAGACACCATCAAACCACCATTAATTCAGAAAGGTATGGGTTTAGCCGAGTTAAATATCGTTTTTCCTAGACACGAGTCCCTGGGTGTTTACTGAATGTATTGAGCTATTTTCATATAGCTTAGGTTATTATTGGTACAAGATTGGTACATAGATGGTTATTCTGTGTTCTGTCTTTTAAAGCAATAGCCTTTGTAACATTTTACTCCACAATAAATATATATTTTCTATATACGGCGTTGTTAACATTTTTCTGCATTCATAAATTTTCTTCATAGCTTGCATCATTTAATAAACGTGGTTCCAAATACGGTGGTCATCGTTTTATCCCTCTTGATTGAATTCATTTAGTATGTGCTCAATTTCTTACAAGAGAACCTAGCACGAGCTATAACTTTTAGATTTATTTCTATAAAATCTTACAACTGCCCTACAGCCAGTTAGTTGAAAAATATAATACTAACGATTTCCATAATATTACGTCACAGATGATATTTTATTACTGTTCCATAAATTAAGTTGTCACATTCCAAAAACTCGACAAGGAAAATTTATTTATAAATAAAATACTTATTTGTTGTAATAATATACCGGTGCCCATGACATGAATACCACAGATTAAAGATGTGCTACTAAAGTCATTTCAAGTTAAAAATGTCTAATAAACATATACCCAAGTCTATACCGTAACTGAGCTGCAATCATTTGCAGTTTTAGATAACTCCACTAATGCAGGCACTATGTACTTGTGCAAAAAATCTGAATCGAAATCATTTAAAAAGATTTCTCTTAATTGAATTAGTTATTCAAAATATCCACCAAATTTCTGTATCTTTCGAAATTCAAGAGGCAGCTCTGCTAGTAGTCTCAGGATCACCACGAATAGTTTCTGCAGTACCCATATTTCTAGTACAAAGCTGCTCTCTACCTTCTAGTTATTCTGCATAAATTTATTAATTTAGAGAATTTAACTCTGATGCCTTTGGTGGTTAAGTAGCTGCTGAACCTCTTCTCATCTACCGCTTCTTGAAATGCTGATTAAGAAAATTTGTTCCATGTCTTCTAAAATTCATTGGTGTGATCGCCTTACATTAAGAGGAACGTCATCCAATAATGTTGTGGGGTCATTTTCCAAAAAAAAATAAAAAACGGACAGCCGTGATACGTTCTTCGATTATAGACGAACCAATAATACGATCATCAATAAGACCACACTAAATCTTCACTGAAAATCTATCTTGGAAATGGAATTTCTTAATTTGTCGTGGGGTTTCAACACACGGCAAATTAGCCCAACAGTGAGAATTTCGTGTGTTGATTGATGCAATTTTTGGAGAAGAAGATTTCGTCAGTAAACAATATTTTCTGGTATAGCCCTCGGTTTCTCACTAACCAATGACTAAATCGAAGCCTAGATGCGCAGTCGCCAGGGTCTAAAGCTTGTGCAGGTAGAATATGATACAGGTGAACACCGAAATTCTCCATCCTCTCATGCGGCCTATGTTAAGTTTTTTGGCTACTTTTCAGACAATAGTAAATTGTTGAGCGTCAACCGTATTAATAGTGCTTCTTCTTGAGCGAATTTTTATTGTACAGAACGTTTAAAAGTATGTGCAGGAATCCAATACGCTTCTCTTAAAGATGAATTAATATTCCTCGAAGCAGTTTTACAAGGCACTTTACGAGTGGGAAATCGCCTATAATATTCATCAGCTGCCGCTCGTCCACTTCAATTACACAATCCATAATCAAAACAAATATCGGCGAATCTCTCAATCAAAAAAATAAACATACTCTTAAAGGTATTTTAATGCAACACAGAAAAATAAACACTTAAATTAATTTAATTGACTTACACTGTTTCAATGAATAATTACTGATGAATCGCAGCCGCCTTGACTTTTTAATAACTACTAAATCGATAGCGATACGTAATAACTGCAATTAGCAGTTATCTAAGACTTCAAATGCTTGTAACTATAATAGAGTTTTGAGCATATGTTTATTAAACATTTTTATCTTCAGTAACACATCCTCAAACTATGGCAATCATGTCATGGGCGGCCGCTATATGTATGTATACATATGTATATAAGTATATATATACATATACATATATATATATATATATATATATATATATAAGGTCTAGTAAAAAGAAATCCATTATTTTTGCATTAAATTGAAGGTTTTATTTAGCATAGTTAGAATGATAGGACTTAGGTCAAATATACACCGTTTTGTTCGATAACTTGTTGCCATTTTGAAGGTAATTTCATAATGCCTCTCTCATAGAAACCCTCGTCCCTATTGGCAAAAAACTAACACAGTCGATTTTCACAAGCTTCTCTTGAGGCGAATTTTTCACCAGCAAAATCATTCGCCATAGACAGGAACAGGTAGTAATCACTTGGTGCTAGATCCGGACTATAAGGTGGATGCATAAGAACCTCCCAACCAAACTCCCAGAGCTTCTGGCGAGTCACTATCGATGTGTGTGGCCTGGCGTTATCCTGATGAAACACAATTCCTCTCCTATTGGCCAAAGCTGGCCGCTTCTGGGCGATTGCTTCCTTCAGACGGTCCAATTGTTGACAGTGCAGGTCCGAATTAAGAGTTTGGCCGTAGGGAAGCAGCTCATAGTAGATAATTCCTTGCCAATCCCACCAAACACACAGCAAAACCTTCCTGACCGTCAAGCCTGGCTTGGCCACCGTTTGCGCCGGCTTACTACGATTCGACCACGACCATTTTCGCTTGACGTTGTCGTAAGTGATCCACTTTTCATCGCCAGTAACCATCCGCTTCAGAAACGGATCGGTTTTGTTGCGATTCAGCAGCGATTCGCAGATGGAAATTCGGTCCATGAGGTTCTTTTGCGTTAACTCGTGTGGCACCCATACATCAAGCTTCTTTTTGTATCCAACCTTATTTAAATGGTTCCAAACGGTTTTTTGTGCAATGTTTAGCTCCTGGGCAATCGAAACAGTGCTTACATGACGGTCGGACTCGACGATTTCCATTATTTTATCGATATTTTTGACAATTGGCCTTCCAGAGCGTGGTGCATCTTTGACATCAAGATTACCGGAACGGAATCGACGAAACCAAAATTGCGCATGATTGATTGTTACAGTATCAGGACCATAAACACTATTCACATTTTTAGCCGCCCGGCTTGCGTTTTCGCCTTTATCGAAGAAAAACTGTAAAATATGGCGTATTTGACGCGCGCTCAAACAATATTAAGTCAAGTAATCACAAAACTGTCTGAGAAGTTCGTTTATTACGAAATCTTATCTTTCGAACGCCTTCTAGCGGAGCGCGATCGCACTTATACAACGCGAGATACAGATTACTAAAGCCATCTATTGGAAAAATAATGGATTTCTTTTTACTAGACCTTATATATATGTACAAGATTTTAAAACGTACATGCAATCTTCTTCCCTCAGCCTCTTATTCTTATTATTCTTCTTGCGCTTTCAATACATCCTTAAGTCTTCCCCTCCTATGCTTCTCTACTGGCGTTCACTTCATTAATTTCTTTGACAGTCCATCGTTATCTATCCTTGGTAAATGATAATACTATATCAATTGCTTTTCCTCAATACAATTCATAATTATTGATTCCTTTATAACTATTGGTTCTTTTATTGCTCCATTTTTATGCAAACAACGTGTCTTGCTAGAAACAAATTATTGAAAAGAAGCCTGCAAGAAACAGACTATCGATTAACTATGGGAGATTCTTCAACAGACAAATATTAACCATGCTCTTACCAGATCGTTACGAAACTGATAGAAAGTTAATGAAATCCTCTGTGAAAACAGACTATAAAGTGTGGGAACCGTTTAAAAAAATATATAAAACATGCTCTCTCTCCCCCTGCTAGTTTCTTCCAAAATGTAGTAGTGGAAACAGCTTGCTATGCCACTGATCAAAAGTCGGATTATTTTATGCTATAACTTTGCCATTAATCAGCGTTTGAAAGGAATGATTCTTGTACTAGAAGATGATTGTCCACCTCGCACGACTGTACTTAGGTAGTATAAAGAGTTCCATAGGAGAAATTTCGATTCGAAAGACGCTTTGAACCCAAATAGGAGGAGAGCATTAATGTTGCCGGTAAGACCAACGTATCCGATAAGCATGCAAGTTATCTCGAGATTGAAATATGTCTAGGTATCAATGTAGTTCGTATAATTCTGCACCATTTCGAATGAGAGAGGCTTGTGTCGTTTAGATACAACACATCTTAACTGACGAGTTGGCATGGTTCCACGAGATACTTAAGAAATTTTAAATACCTGGTCATGTTATGACTTTAAAGCAAAGCAAAGTCTAGATCTTCGAAGATGAAAGCAAACGTGTATTTGAACGGAAATCTCTGTCCACCTTCTTTATCGTGAGAGTTGTTCAGTGCGTGATACAGAAAATACAAGAGAGTCGCTGCAAGGCGGTACATTAAAATTTGCTTGCTCAGAAATGCTGAAGCGCATGAAAGTTTTCATCGATCGCTCCAACGTCTGTATTGATTATTTAGGAAATACCGAGTCAACAAATAACCCATCCTCAAACTTAGAACTCGCTCCTTGCTAACTTTGAGCTGTTTTCAGGTATGAAGGCTAAAAGGAAAGGTTTTCCAACGATGAGGATTTTCATAGGATGTGAGATGACGACAGCGTCCAGCTTTCATAAGAAACGTGGAAACATTGCTTTAATGAAAAGCATGTGATGGAAAACATTTTGGAAGGTTGCCAGCAGAATTAACGCAATGCAGGGGACGCAAATACAGTTTGCGTCCCAGAATTTCTTGTATGATTATGCGAAGAATATTTTCTTACGTAAACATTTTTGATATACATGTCGATGTGTTGAATAACTTCTTGCAGGTATCTTTGTATAAGACGCGGTTTAAAATTAACAGTCGATCATGCGTAAAAAACTATTTTCAATATCTAATTATTTCGCACATACGTAATAACGTTAAGCAATCTGTTGGAACATTTAAGTCGTTGTAACAATGTAAAATTTCAATAATTCAATATTTTTGTTAGATGAATTTCCCGTTTTTTGACTATTTGCAGCACGTATTAATATGTTTCATACCTTAGGTAACATGGGTTTTCTCTTTTTAGAATTACTTGCAACACTTCAGAAGTCTAGAAGTTTCTTCGGACATAGAAATGGTCTTTGGTAACATTGAAGAAATATGCAACGAGACTGAAAAAATATATACTTCCTTACAAGACTGCGTTTCTATAGATGAAATTGCTAGAACCTTCTTAACGAATGTTCGTATACTATAAGCAATTATCTGATTGCTAGTTTCACAAATTTCAAACTTTCAGGTTCACGTTTTCGATTGTTACACAGAATATATGAGAAATAGACGAAAATCCCACAAGTACTTCAATGAACAATTCGATGAACTAATTAAGGTAAACACATTGTTTGCTAATGTAATCGTGTTCCATTATCTCTTTGGTTTTAGAATAGACAAATAGAATTAGAAGATCAATGCACATGTGAAAGCTATTTATTAAACGTGATGCAAAGGCCTGAGCAATATAAAACTCTTCTGGAAGATCTAAAAGAAACAGTAACGAAAAGTGGTGTTACTTGTGAAGCATTAGACGAAGCAATTGTATTACTAGATAAAAAAATAGAAGAAACAAATACAGTTCTAGCAATAGATTCCATAAAATACTGCCCTATTGATTTGAAGGAAATGGAACCATTTCTAATGAAAGAGATGTTCAATATTAAGAGAAAATACAAAAGCGTTGTATTTTTATTTAAAGGAGGGGTTATATTTTGTGTGGAAGACCAGGTAAATCATAATTCATATATAGATTCTGTACATTAACAATTAACGAAACCTTTTCCAATTACTGTAGAATTTCGGCAATATAAAAATAATCTAATTTAATAAAACTAATTTTAGGATGAATATGATATATATGATTACATAGAATCTATAGAAATGGATAAGTTAGCAATTAGACACTCGAACACCTCCATGAGTTTTGTGTTAACTTGCTTTGCTAAATCTAAACGATATGGTGACGAAAGTCAATATGAATTCAATATTGAAGCTCCTTCTATGGCAGTAAAGGAAAAATGGGTAGATGAAATACAAAGAATTTTGTGGTGTCAATTACAATATTACAAAGGTAAAATCTAATAGTTTCATTTTCTCGTATAAATATTGACATCTATATTATTCTAGACCAACAAAAGAATGCAACGATTCTGCCTCAAAACAGTAAGTATGTACTGAGAAAAACGAATTTATTTAATAAGTGTCATTTGTAAATAGTTAAATAAACATGAAATGATGCACAGCAAGAACATTTAAAAAAATATCAAATTGTTTTACTTCAGTGGGGAAAATACAAATGTTCACTGGGAATTACTAGATAAGGAACAAATGCTTCCTTTGGCAACGACAAAGAATGCATTCAATATTATTTTCTGGTTGATTTCGAAAGAAAACAAATATGCGTTCATCTTTACACACATATAGTATAAAAAGAAATAACTATAGAGAAATAACACTGCTGCGTTTACTCAAAATACTTTTTTATTTTACTCAAAAGTATATTAGTTCTTGGAATAATCTTTTACTTTAACTGCTTTTAAATATTTGGCAGACATGCTCGGTACATTGCTAATAGGTCTATAAAAACGGCAGTTGAATGTATGCATTATTTCTACCAGTGTGATGTGTATACCTATGATTCCACTACAATTCCTATTTTATCTTTATTAAGCTTCAGTACTTCTTTAAAGAAAGACCATTCATCCATAATCTTATCAAAATCTTTTACATCAAATGAAATTTAATTTTTAGGAATTAATTTGGTACGTAGACTTCCGCGGTCGTGGTCCATGCTATCTGCTTCTGGGTTTCCGGGCTGGAACCGCGTCACTAGTATATCTGCCGACGTTTCGTACCCATTTGTACTGCACTCAGTTTCAGTGCAGTAGTTCAGCCCTGAAGATGTCTCATACAAATGGGTACGAAACGTCGGCAGATATACTAGTGACGCGGTTCCAGCCCGGAAACCCAGAAGCAGATAGCATTTTTAAGAATTATTTCTTGTAAATTATCCGACTTGGTTATTTTCCTATAAGAAATTTTTCATAATACAAGGATGAGGCTGAAAAGTCCGTGGAATGAGGGATAGATGGTGCAGTTTTAAACTTTTTTAAGAGCGTCTTGTAATTTCTGACGAGACGGATAATGTTGATTGATTGTCATTCTCGCTATATACTTCTTGAAACATTTATCCGCAACAAATATTCATAGCTAGATAAAGAATACAGGTCCTTTATTTTCCACTGATGATAAAAGAATTCGTGAATTCAAATTTAATCGTACAACCGTTAAAGACCGTTAATTGAAAACGTTTGATAACGGAAGCTGTAGGCATATCTAAAAAATATACAACATTCATTTTGAATATGGAGATGGCTAGGAAAAAGCTGTCCTGGAGGTGGAATGCAAAAGATATTCCTCTAGTTGATTACTTCCCGAAAGGTCAACTCATTACAAGCGCACATTAGGAGTCTTTCAAACAAAAAAGGGCCAAAAATTAATGAATTCAACCAAGAGAAAGGGAATTTTTCAGCAAGACATTGCACGGGCTCACACAAGTGTAGTTGCTATGTCAAAAACTACTGCTTCGATTTGTTGGCACATCTGCCTCATACACCGAATTTAACAACCTTCAGATTACCACCTTTTTCACATCGAAAAATATCTTACCGTTCAAAAATTTTCAATAGACAAAATTACTAGAGCTGCCGTGGATATTTATTTTAACTAACCCCAAAGATCTGAATTTTGTCAAGGCTTTGGATCACTAGTTCAAATGTATCAAGACAATACAGGATTATGTTACGAAATAAACGCAATTTCAAACCGTAAAGATCATTCTTTATTTTTATTCCACAGACATTTGTTTTCTATATTTATAATTATCTTATTGGACTTTTTTTTCATCTATGCTATAATTAAGTAAAATGTTATCTCTTTCACCTATTATGCATTTATTTCGCTATTATATTTGAAGTAATTTTACTAATACTTTAAACTGTTTAGACCAAGTGTTACCAAAAACATATAACGAAGATCAGTATGCACAGAATGGCGAAACTTCGGGCACTCAAGAGCCAAAAACAAGCGAAGATGGCGAATATTATGCTATTGATGACGCTGCCTATGAAGAGGAACGAGACAAAATGAGCGGTATTTTCTTTGATAAATACGAAAATCCTAGGATCGAAATTATACGCAGCGAGTCTCTTGTGGGAGGTGCTACATATATGGGAAATATTCCTAAATCGTAAGTTGGTTTCTAAACAAAAAATTAAAAATATAATTTGTAACAATTCTACGCCAAAATGCTTTCCTTGCTGTTACTTGCACATGCTTTATAGTTAATTTCTTGCAACAAACGATAAAGCGAAATTATTATTTAAAATTTTCTGATTTTTCGACGAGGAACTATCTAATTTAAAAAAACTTTCATTACATATTCTAAACTGAAAATCTCAACAATATTCTTCCTTATCATACGAGAATTGTTCTTTTAGTGTCAAGCCAAATCAATATCAGTACCACTAATACTATGACATTGGTATCAATATCATTCCAACCTCCTTTTTGAGTTTAAAGAAAGTGACAGATCCAAAAAATGTTACGGCGTATGAATTCGATATCTGTGTGAAAATACATGAAATTTAATAGCGGACATGACTGAGCCATATAATCTCAATAATCATATTAATATGAGTCTGGCAAAAAAAATTACACGTAGATTCTGCTAGGTGTTTAGATAAGGAAACCGTGTTGTACATACTATGATGTTTATGTGTGGACTTGTCAAAAGCACGGTTTCTATAAATGGAAGACAAATATTCTGAAGCAAAACTCTATTTAGAAAAAACACTTTCGAAGCGGCTTAGTCTAATCCAAAGAATGAAACTAAAGAACATAGTACAAACAGCGTTTCTCGACCTTTGGGTCGTGACCAAATATTGGGTTACACTGAAACTTTTATGGACCCCAAAATGGAATATAAAACTATATAAGAAAGTAGAAATATTAGTATAAACTGAAACAGTACCCTCCTTTTATTATAATTAGCTCCATTTTATTAAATCACGAAATATACAATATAATTTGATTGCGGTACTAGAATGAACAAATTTATTCCGTTACTGTAAAATGATTAAGAAACGCTGTATCTAAAGAGACATAAGGATGACAATAGATCTATTAAAGCAGCGTAAATAGCCTCTATGACTGCGTAAACTAATCTAATATAATAATGGTCATTTTTTTGAGCAGTCATTTTCTAGTTGAATTTGATGGAGCCTGTGGTTGATTGACTTAATATCAACCTTATTGATTAGGTCATTTTCTACAACTTCATATTATTTTTTGGTAAATTAAGACAGTACAAGTTAATAGATTAACGACAGAAAATACTTGTTAGTGAGTCATGTTTAGCTAGCATAAAATGCTGATAAATGATTTTCTTTGGTTTATAATCTTCATACAGAGCGTCCAAAAACAGCTATCAATGACATTCTTCAATTCACGCAAGAAGATACAGGAAGATCATCTTGTTACCCGGAAAAAAATCAGTAGTCACTAAGCGTATTGTAAATACAGTCCCACACGATTATTGTGTAATCAATTCTGAATGATATACAACAATGTACTTTCTAAAAGTTTTTCAAGAAACCAGTTATAGGCGATCTAAAGTACTGCATTGTGAACATATCTCCCCTACAGCAGTGGACTATATAAATGTGCAAAACATTGAATTAATCCTATCATGTAGTCCCGACTTAGCGATCAATGATTTATTTTGCGAAGGATTATTTTGGGGAATGTATTTTTTTTGTTCTAATAAAGCTGTTGATATTTTCTAAAGGGGACATGAGCCAAATACCTAGAAAAATATGCAAAACATTAAAAGAACAGCCTTTCTACCTTTACATTCGAAATTAAAATTCTTAATAGAACCTCTTTACTGAATCTATTGGTTTTCATTAGCAAAATTCTACTAGAATTAATTTCAAAATAAAATTATTTAAGTAAATATTACTATGTTTTAGGCAATATATGATCATAAAGGAATTAATTAATACAGAAGAAACCTACTTAAGAAAAATGAAGCACATTATCGATGTAAGTGACAATATTATTTTATACACTATCTTTACAAACTATGGAAGTAACGCATCAGTAATATTATTTAAGATATTTATGAGATTAAAATTAAATAATTTATAGACGAAGCATCTGAGTTAGGTCATTTGTTGAAATGGCCGCGAAAATCACTAAACTACGGGCACAAATTTTCGTGTCCATAGTTTAGTGCTTCGTACCCTCCCTTGGATGAGATTTTAACGTCTAAATGCTTGAGTATTTTATCTGTGTTGACTCATGATTCTCTTAGACATTCACATATGTTAAAATATCAGAACAGACTGATATTACAAATGTAATTACTTTGAAGACTGAGATTGAATAAACACTCTCACAGGTTGAAAAAAATCCCACGCCAAACTACTTGTAAGGGGTTAGATGGTAACCTTCAGTGATTAAATTCTGTTAAGTGTTTGTTGGGATGCTTTAACCATAATTAAATCAAGCATCGAACTAACAGAAAGGACTTTTCAATAATTTATTTAATCATTAGGTGTGTAAATATAACTTAATAATCTCAATACGCCAACTACATATATCATCAATTAATACTGATTACTAATATCGATCTTCACGTATCGATGCCAGTATCACGAACCAATATTAGCGCATCTTAAATCTCGTGATTCTTTCTCGTAGGATGCATCCGTTACCTGATTAGCTTTATAACTATATTGTTAAACAAGAATGAGAAATTCCAGGTTTCTTATGTCAAATTATTTCAATTTTTTCAAATTCAGTCAATATATTTACCGCTTAAAGTTTATACCATAAATTATTGTTATGTTACAGAGTTACTACTTACATTTTAAAAGTACTGGTGCTCCATCAGATATACAAATTGTATTTGGAAATATTGAAGATATCTACAATGAGACCGAAAAATTGTACGGCAAATTTCTAGAATGTGATTCAGTTGACGATATTGCAAATGTGTTCCTAGATAATGTATGTATCCAAACATTTGAATAATTTCAATATTATATCTTATATTTGTTAAACTGTTTTCAGGCTCATATATTTGATTTATACACGAATTACATGAGGAATAAATCGATTTCTTATTTTTACGCCAATACGAAGTTTAAGGAACTAATTAAGGTAATATAATTTTTAGAAAATAATTTATTAAATGATTTTTTTTATATAAAAAGAAAACTAGAATCTTCTGTTACTCATTAATCGCTTTTTGAGCAACACAGTGTTCGCACTCTTCTAAATTTAGATTTATTGTAGAAAGATTAGGACCAACAAAAGCTGTAGTCAGTGCAAGCGTTCAGTCAGCGGGGCCTACTTCGAAAAAATGCAAAGTGTTTAATAGATAATAAATATTAATAAACATATTTTTAAGCACCGTTTTCGGTATGCAGATGCACAAAGTGGAAAAGATATGTTAGTTAATTATCAGTGTTACTTAACAAAAAATTTAGTTAACAAGAGATTCAGATTTTACCAGATTAAAACAAAATGTTCGAGAAGTTTATATTACTTATGCAAGTATTTCAACATTACGAGGATAGTTTGACTAGTAGTGAGAATGATACATAGGTGGCGCTCTAATTGGTAAAACAAATGCACTGTAATTTAGGTTGCCTATTTATATGTTTACATTCCGATATTTAGATAAATCGGTTGATTAGTTTATTTTTGACAGCTGATTGAAAAAGAAGCAACACGTCGTTTTATTAAAATGGAAAAAGCAGAGTATCGTGCGGTGAATAAATACTTCGTAATTAAGGGTATGAAAGCTACCGAAATAAAAGATGAGTTACGGGAGACATTAGGTAAATCTGCTCCATCATCCGCCACAATAAGTAGATGGGTAAATGAATTTAAAGGTGGTAGAACAAGCTATGTTGATGAAGCGCGCTCTGGAGCACCCAAAATCGTGACTTCTAAGGAAATGATTATAAAAATCCATAATACTATTACGCAAGATCGACGACTCAAAGTGAGAGAGATAGCAGACATGGTAAACACTGCAACAGAACGTGTACACCACATTTTAACGAAATAATTGGGCCTTTCCAAGCTTTCGGCAAGATGGGTGCCGCGATTGCTTACGACTGATCAAAAGTTCACTCGTTTGCGCATTTCCAATGAATGGTTGGACCTTTATAAGCGGAATCCTGTTGATTTTGGTAGGCGATTTGTTACTTGCGATGAAACTTGGATACACTACAGTACACCCGAAACTAAACAACAGTCGAAACAACAGAACTTCTACAAAAATTAAATGTAGAGATTCGTGCTAAGCGGCCAGGAATGGCAAAGAAAAAGATTATGTTTCACCAAGATAACGCTCCCTCGCATACCAGCACATTTGCGGTGTCCAAAATCCACGAGTTGCATTTCCAATTAGTACCTCATGCGCCTTATTCGCCGGATCTAGCCCCTTCCAACTTCCACCTTTCCAAAATTGAAAACGGCACTAGGTGGAAAGAAATTTTCGTCTAACGACGAGCTTATTATCTTCGTAAATGAGTATTTTGCAAGCTTTCCGGAATCGCAGTTTAGAGACAGCATAAGGGCATTGGAGCACCGTTGGAATAAATGTATTGCTCTTTTAGGAGAATATATTGAAAAATGAAAATTATTTTGTATTTAAAAAATTCGTTTTTCTTTTCCATTCTCACTACTTGTCAAACTACCCTCGTATATATCAAACAGTCGTTCTCTGTACATAAAAACATTTATTCCTCGCGGCGAACATGACTACATGAAGAAACTGTTGAAACATAGCTGATGCTGCAATTATTTAACCGATATTATTCACTTTGTGCATCTGCATACTGAAACTGCTACTTAAAAGAGTAAGTGTCTATTTATATTTATTACCGATTAAACGCCTTGCATTTTGTCGAAGCGCGCGTCGCTAACTAAACGCTCGCAATGCTCGTAGTGCTGTAATGATTAGTGTAGAATTAAAAATAACTTTAGTACTTAAATAAAAATATGTTTTTTATTTAGGCTAGACAAGCAGAACTGGAAGATCAATACACATGTGATAGCTATTTACTAAACCCCGTCCAAAGGCCGGGTCGTTACAAGTTACTATTAGAAAAACTAGAAAAAGAGTTATTAAAAACCAAGGAAGTATCAAAGCCTTTAACAGACGCTGTTGCCCTAGCAAATGAGAAAATTACCGAAACAAATACTTTAATGACTATTGATTCCATACAAAATTGTCCTATAAACCTAGAAGAAATGGGCCCTTTCATAATGAAGGAATCTTTTAATATTAGGCGAAAGTATAAAAGTGTAATATTTCTATTTAAGGAGATCGTTGTCTTTTGTACTGAAGACCAGGTAAGTTATAGAAGTTTTATTTACACTGCTCCATGCATAAGAAACATTTCATAAGTATTGATTTGAAGGACATATTTGTTTTTATTCAAATCATTATTTAAGTAACAAAATACTTCATAAGAAATTATATATTCAGGAATTTTATCAGAACTTATGTATGAATGTAATTTAATTTTACTGGCTCCATCATTCTAATATCAGTTAATGGATATTATATAGTTTTTTAAATGAGGACGTGCTTGTTCAAAGTTGTAAAAATACTTGGAAATAGTAGATGACTAATTGAATTTGTGAACACATTAGACATAACGTAAATTTCAATCGTTGTTTTCGCAGATGCTACGATATAACAAAATTTGAATTTCGAATCATAGGATCAAATTCCTTTGTAAATTCAGAATAGGAACAATAATTTAATTTTCTTTATAAACTAATTGGTTACGTTAAGCACGTAAAATGGAGCTTTCTTTTGTTGATAGTGGAATGAAAACAGAATTTCAATGAATATTTGAATTGGACCAAATTGTTTTATAAATTTAGGTTCGGAACATTCAACTCCTGTTTTTTATGTTACCCTCACGAATAACATCTAACATTGAAAATTACTGTTTCCTGCATTATATGGCATTGCTACTGCATTGAACGAAAAATTTCTAGATTTATTAATGCGTGTATCAAAAAGTGAAGTTTTCGTCCTTTTTTGAGTCTTTAATCAATGAATAATATCATATCTCCCTCTCTCGACCAATACATAAATGTATTGACCGACAAAGCAAGAACGCTTCTATCTTACAGATTGGAGACTATGTTTCCAGTGTATAATAGACATTCATTAATAACACAAATCAACCTGACGATCCGTGATATCGGTGAAACATATGTAGTTGATAGGGTGTTATTAATAATAGAATGATTCCTTTTTAACATTCTTTAATTGGCATAAAGCCTAGATGTAAGTTTCTGTCTATTATACACTGGAAACATAGTCTCCGATCTGTAAGATAGAAGCGTTCTTGCTTTGTCGGTCAATACATTTATGTATTGGTCGAGAGAGGGAGATATGATATTATTCATTATTTTCTGTATCGAAAGATATGATAATACACTTTGAAGGAATCATTCATTAATAACACAAATCAACCTGACGATCCGTGATATCGGTGAAACATATGTAGTTGATAGGGTGTTATTAATAATAGAATGATTCCTTTTTAACATTCTTTAATCAAGTTTGTACAATGTTAAATTCGAAGCAATTTTTGACCATCAGTTAGCTTGTGTTGTACAAACCTTGCACAAATCTTTCTCCGTACCAAATGCGGTGTCAAAATGCGATGAATTGAATCTTTGGAAATATTTAATTTCATTCCCAAATATTGCAATGATGATTTCGGCTCATTTCTGATAAATTCACACACAAGTTCGATGTTACTTTCCGTAACCACAACTTTTTTTGCACTAGGATGTTCGTCGTCGTTTAGGAACTTGATATTTACTCTTTGTTCAAAATCAATTTTTCGGCTAATGTCAAATACATACTGTTACTTTATGAGTGATTTCCCTGCTTCTAATGATGTAAGTGTCATGATATTTTGATATAAAATTGGTGAAGGTCTACCTTACCGGCGTATATTTTTTAGTAGATGGCGCCACGACGAATTAAAAAATTATAAACAATAAAATTATATACATATATACACACACACATATATATATATATATATATATATATATATATCGTACATTAAACGAAAAAATTTAGCATTATATTCAAAATAAGTTATATATGTACTTCATATAAGAAGAATGGTTTCTATCCACCCGGAAATAATGATTACACTACATTCTTGCTAAGGCGTAACATACAGATTTTAACTGAGTACAAAACACTATAAAGTGCAAGGTTTCTATATAAATTAAGTAACAGTCGTGTAGACGCTCCAGCATCACTGACACAAGTTTGTTTTGTAGTTCATTCTAAGATCACAAGATCTCCCCACGCCTTTTTTATTCTTAGATCTAACATTAACTTTTTAAATAAATATCCTTTAGTGCACAAATTAAGGAATATTGGTAAACACTACACAGATACGTTTCGCTAATTTGTTTTATATTGGAATGATCTTATAATTCAGTTTATATACTGAATTTAGTTTTTTTTCTTATTGAAAGTATTATGTATGAAATGCATGTTAATTTGCCGAAATTTTATCTGATATGCTACAAAGTTTGAGTGGCAATGCTCTTTAGCAAACTATAATACATTGTTAGGCTTCCCAATTTAAAAGAGACAATGTGGGCGGGCAACCGAGCTGCAGCTCAAGTTCCCTATTTAGCCCATTCGAAGACCATTGCTACCAGTATAGTTTCGGTTTCAACAGACGCTCCTATAAACAATGCAACGGTTCATGTAAAAAGTTGCTGTTTATTTACGAACCTGTATCTCTAAGAACAATTCGGAGTATCTTGGTCATATAACAAATGCAAGATTGTTCTATACTCTACGACTTGCCACTGCAATTTCAGTTTTCATTTTCAGACTCGTCATGATGCTTATATCTATGCCGACAGTATCGAAATGACAAAGTTGACCATTAGCCATAATCGTTTTTCTACTAGTTTCCAACTTCGAAATTTTGACAAGTCAAAGTTAGGTGAAGAAAATAAGTACACTTTCGATGTAGAAGCTCCATCTATGTCGGTTAAGCAAAGATGGATGGATGAAATTCAGAGATTACTTTGGGGTCAACTCCAATATTTTAAGGGTATTATATTTTAAATTTTCTTTTAATATGTGAATTTTCAGTTAATGAAATGATTTTAGATCAACAGAAAAGGACCAGTTTAAATAAAATAAGTAAGTAGAATATTAATAGCAAACATGAATACGCAGAATAGTTGTTGACTGAAATGTTTGATATATTTCTTTATTAATTTCGTTAGCTACGTTACACACTTGCATTTCATATTTGTGTTGTTCTACTTTTATTAATCCTCTCAATATTTATTTTCAATTTCTTTAACTTGAGTCTCTCTCATCACTCTTAGAATACTTACTTATTCCGTTTCCCTTATTCGATTTATATTCTTTTGTGTTTGTCTTTGCTCTTCCAATATTAGTGTATATGTATTTGTTTGACTTCTTTTTTCCAAACCTGAAAGCTTGACTCGGTGGTAAGAAATTTGGGTTAAATAAGAATGCAAAATCTGAAAGTAACGCATATTTGAAACTCTTGGATGAAGCTTATTTTTCTGAAAGATAAAAATACTTGCATATCTGTGAACTAAATGTAATGAGTTACAAGAAGAAGAGGATGAAAAGCAAAACAATATTTTGCCAAAAAGTTTGTGTTTTCTTATTAGTACAATCTAAATATAATACATGGTTTTCACCGTGCTATCATAGTTTCTATCGATGTTTTGCTATCTATACTGTCACTTTCTTCAAGACTTACTGCGAGACTGGTTTTCTCCATTATCGTTGTTTCTTATATATATGTTGTTTACTCATCGGCACGACTCTTTGCGTGCTCAATCTCGATAGCTTTCTTGAAGATTCTTCAATGGTAGTTCTTCGTAGTAACTAATGCTTTCACTTGTTCAAAGTTAACTTTATGACCGTTCTACAATCGCCGATTGGCCAATACTTTTCTTTCCTGTATCTCTTTGATGTTTCTTAATTCCCTGTTGAATTGTTCTCTCCGTTTGTCCGGCCAAAAGTTATGTTAAATATCGTCAATATCTTTCCTATCTTCTTAATTACTCCAGATATACAACGTGGACAGGCGAATCCTCTAACTGGTTCCGTTTCTGTTGGTAGTGTTTCCATTCTGGGCTTTTCTAGGGCTTTTCTTAATTCTGTATTGCTATATACGTTCTTCTCCTGTGCTTCCTTGACGTGTCGCTTTTCTTTCTCCAAATGTTCTGCGCCGTTGATCGTGCCTTCTCTATGCATTAGCGGTTTAATAGGAGCTCCCTTCTTCTTAAGGTGGTAATGGGATGTGTCATGAAGTATACTATCGGAAGAGATTTTCTTTTTACACACTCCATGCTGTAGCTTTCCTGACTTGTCACTATACCATTACATCTAAGAACGAGTCTTCTTTTATTTCCATCGTAAACTTATAGAAGTGTGTGTCTGTTGACGTGATCGAGGTTTTTATACAGCTTTCCTTTTCCATGTGGGTAAATTACGAACATTTCGTCGACGTATCGTAGCAAAAGAATTGATTTGACTTGTCTATATCATCCATGAATTGCTGGTCTTAGCAATATACAACTTCTGGAGCAATTCATATGTTGCTGTTTACCAGTTTGACATATTTGCATTTATAAACAAAGTGTATTTGACACTGCATGCCTTCTAATTTACATTGTATTTAGGACTTACCGATGTTTAACATGTATTACTTTTAGGCCCGTCAATGTCATTTATCAGGAAGGGTTCAATGAAAGAGAAACGTAAACCATACGATTCCACAACAAAGTCACGAAAACGAAGCACCTTTTATTACGACATAAAATGAGATTAATATATAACGTTTTTACACATGTTTATTTGTAAATAGTACCATTAATATTACGTATATACATAAGTATATTAATATAGTAGTGATTATTTTAAATCATTATGACATACATATACGTAATTTTCTACGTTATATTATTAAATGTAATGTCGTTTTAAAATACGAAAATTGTCCAAAACGAATTCAAGCTTATTTTTGTTTAACTGCTATTACAGAATAGTGTTATCAATACACATCGATTAAATAATGTAAATATTTTTTGCTAAGTTTTTATTTAAAAATTCTACTTTTTTACTCCTTTTTTTACATCTGATATACGTTGCAGAAATTTTTGAAAAGATTTACTGCTTTCTAGTCAGATTCAATATATGATCTCATGTTTGTCGAGCATTTGTCCAAACCACTCGAACACAGAAAGCGGTGACATTTGAAACAATTAACATGCCATAAATTGCATCATAGAAACAGATATTAAATAGAACCCACAGTAGCTTTTAATTGTATATAATTACAGGCTTTTACAACACGAAACTGAAAAATTCAAATTTTTTGCTACTTTTTACATCGTACGTACGTTGCAGAAACTCTCTCTGGTAAGATTACAGACAACGATGACATTTGAATCTACATATTAACATGTCATAAATAGCATTATGGAAACATATTAAATGGAACCCATAGTAAGATTTAATTGCATATGATTATGCGCTTTTACGATGTGAAACTGAAAAAGTCTAATATTTTACTACTTTTTAAATCTTATGTCCGTTGCAAAAATTCTGTCTGGTGAGATTGAAACTTACAATCTCATACTCGTATTTATGGAAAATGTGTCTAAACCACAACGGTGCTATTCGAACCTATTAACATGCCATAAATTGCTTTATGGGAACATATTAAATAGAACCAATCTATAGTAGATTTTAATTGCAAATAATTTTTCGCTTTTACAATATGAAACTGAAAAATTATAATTTTTTAATATTTTTTACATCGTATGCAGAATGTAAACGATATACCCCGATATACGTTATTATATAATAAATATGTATATAAGGCGGCAATTAAAGTCTCCAAAAATTTGTAATCTATCGAAACTTTAGTTTTTACGTTAATTTAGGAACACAAATTTTTTAATACTGTCCTGTATTCAGATTGAATGTAAATAAGTAAATAAATAAATAGAAATTATATATTGCCGATTCAAGAACAAAGATTTATTTATTCAAGTTCACAAAAGATCCCCCTTCACATTTAATATAATGTAGGTTTGTAAATTATACTGTAGCAAGCCATTGACCTTTATAATATCACGAGATAAAATACAATATCAAGCTGCTAACTTTTTCTTAAATTTTACATCCTTGGGTACGATGTACCGCGATCTCTCAATCTATATACCGCTTGTAAGATTAAATCACTTGAAGGACATTTCCGGAAACTATTCTTCGTAAATACATCTACTAGCTCTAACATTTCCACCTGTTTCACCATATATTATATTGTGATTTGAATAAGCCTACATCAAAAGTTGATAACCAACTGACCTCTGACTTACAGTATACATCATAGCATCTAAAAATCACACCACTACACTTCAATAGAGGTAGCGCTGCAGTTATAAAGGAATACTAAATTTAGGACAGTCGGGTATTTATTCAATATTTTTTGCCTTGATATCATTCAAGATAGAGCTTTCGTGTATTAGAATTTTATGCTTAATATTATTACAGGTATTAGAAACTAAGGTATGTACATACTGTACTATATACATATGTTGCAGAAATGTTTGAGCAGTAAATTTTTTTCAAAAATTACAACAACGTATATACGATGTAAAAAGCAGTAAAGAATTTTTCAGTTTCACATCGTAAAAGCACATAATTATTTAGAATAGACTTTTATTTATTTATTAAAGTTTGTATGAAGTAAAGAATGAGATACGTTCGAATTAGATACCCAGTGCAGAAAGTATATTATTTAAATAACCAGTAAAGCTTACTGGAAATACAGTCGTACAGGGTGTATAATTTAACATTCATCACGCTTAGTGTTTAAAGGTAATTCTATTCTTAAATATATACTTAAATTAAAAGCTAATTTAATGTTATTTGTTACAAAAACTTGTTGCCGCGTATAATAGCATTCTACGTATGAATGTCTCGAAAATTTTGTTTCCAATTTTTTTAATAAATCACACTGTGTGCACAATTAAAATATTTAGTGTCTCTTGCTTTAATTGTGATTTATAAATTCTTAGAGCCCAAAATATTAAATTAATAGAAAAACATTTGGCAAATAAATTCCACTAAATTCCCAACCAGTGTATGTGTTGAAGCTGCGTGTCATTTCGAAAGATGATTTTTATGTGATATATTTACATTTTTATTTATTTGAATAGTATTTTTCAACATAGAGAACGATAGTATATCTTGTCAAAAATTAAACACATTTTGTAATCGTGTGAAACATAAAATCACTATCTCGCTTTTACTTATGTTAATTAGAAACTAACAATATTTTCGTTTACCAAACGAATGATTTGCAATTCATGCGTGTGTCTTAATTTGAACTAAAACCCAAAAATTATTTCCGAAAATTATCTAAATGCACTACGTATCGATTGCTAAATATATTCGTTGCAAATAGAGTCTCTAATAAACTCGTTCCCTTTTCAATAAATTTATTACAATATTATTGTACTAGAAGGGCGAAAATCACTCAAAATACTTCAATATTGCTTTAACAAACTGTGTTTTATATGTGTCAGAAGTAGATAGAGAGTACTAGTTTAAAACTACTTATTTTTCTTAACATAAAATAACACTCTTATAAAATCAATATTTCTTACTTTTCTTACTACACATTTTACTCTATCTCACACACTAACACTTATATCCCGCGATATATTCTCCACTCTTTGATCCATAAGTTTGCGATTCATTCTTATTTAATGGTTTTAAGAATATTTTGCGCAATTTCATTTTATAAAATGCCACACATTTTCCTTAGAATTCAAGCCTGGAGATTGCCCCAGCCATGGTAGAATTTTTAACTCTTTTACTACTTTATATTGCGTGGTTCTTTAACGAACTGCTGCTGACTTTTTCTCCAAGGTGGTAACAGACAATGGAACTTGGGTACATCGCCGGGACCCAGAAACAAAGTTAGAGTAGATGTGATGGGTCCAAGGGATCCCCGCCTCGAAAAAAGACCCGTACATAAATATTAACTGGAAAGTTCATGGCCAGCGCTTTCTGGAATCAAGCAGGATTTATTTTTGTCGAATATATGCCAAGTTATACCAGTTACCTATGATAATACACTAACAAAATTGCGCGTGGCTATTGATCAAAAATGTCTAAGTCCGAGTCACAAAGAAGTCCTCCTTTTCGATGACAATGTGCGAATTCACAAGGTAGCTAAAATTCAACACATCCTCAGCGAATATAACTTCTTCGTGTTTGACGATCCAGCAAATAGTCTGAATTGAGTTCTGTCCGACTTTTTGGTTTAACATTTGAGAAAGTACCTACGAGGACGTCATTTACTAGACGATAATCTATTGAAAAAGGAGATTGATGCTTATTTTGAAGACCAACGCAAATCATTTTTTTTGATGAAATAAAGTCGCTGCAGAACAGGTGGCGAAAGTGAATAGACGTTAAAGAAGGTTATGTTGAAAAACAATTTTTTTAAAAAAATCGTGGACATTCAGTCGATTATGAAGCCCTAGATCAAGAAGCCTATATATAAGCGTCTGTTTCATTTCCGTTTCTTTAGCTAATATCTTGCTCTCTATATAGAGTTAAAAATATGTTGTACTACACAGTTACAGTTTATAATATACATGTATGTATATTCACACTATTACGAAGTACTTGTAATGAAAATGCACATTTGTCAGTCCAAAAAATACCGTGTCATCAATTAATTTCAGAGTCGGTGACACTAAAAAATGTTAAAGACATTTTCGAAGTTTTGAGTTATCATCTATGTGTTATAGCCGTATGTTATTTATATTATTTAGTATGAAATGACAAAATGAGTCATAGTTTTAGAATCAGAAAAGCTTTTAAAGCAATATTAATAAGTCGTTACAAGACAAGTGGCGCAAGTGTATTGAAGTTAAAGGAGATAAAATTATCGAAAAAGTCGTACGACTTTTATTTAATTTTTAGGTCGAAAACTTTTCCAGACCCTCTTGTATTGAACCCATTAGCATCTTAACATACTGTTCCTATTCATTGTCAATAATTTTGATATAAAAAATCGTTCTTTAGGGAAATATTTTTACTAAAATTTGTTAACAGTATTGCATTAAGAAACGTCAACCTTAGAGTATTTAGAGATGAAATTTCAGAAAGAAAAATAGGAATAAACTTTTCAAAACCATTTTAAATTAATTGCTCTCAAAATCTGTTAGTTATAAATGATCTTCAAGTTATTTATATGTTTGTGCTACATCTAAACAATAATTATTAAATGCGAGATTAGCAAGTATAGAACGTGAAAGTTTCTATCCTATATTTTTTATATCTTATGTGTAAGGTATTTTATATAACAAATTTTTATTAAAAATTAAATAAATTACAATTTACATATTCTACATAGTATAAAAAACACCAAAGTAAGCATATTTTAAATATATGTGTAAATTAATTTTGTTTATGAGCTGAAAGCAAAATAAAGGGATTAATAAACCTGTCAATTAAATATGCACTAATAATAATTTACCTGCAAATTGGTTCCATAACAGAGATTCGATCTTTTTGACCCATTCTTCTTTAGATTTTGGGTCAGACACCTCCACATCAAATACGTATTTATTATCATGTTTAAGTCTATATTCTGTAAAATTTTGCAATTGAAATGACATGAGATCTTCTGATATCGATCGGATGTATAAATCACTTAAATTGATGCAATTTTTGAAAGTATACGTGTCAGATTCAGTCTGAAAAAACACAGAAATTTTATATAAAGTAAATCTAGAGTATGTACTACGCAATGAAATAAATATTTAGTTTATTAATTATACATTTAGAAGCAGTTCTTGTTACACTTTAATGCTTACGAGTATTGACTTTCTATCCAGAAAACATATTTTTAATCATACAATGGTCATCAACGACTTGTTTCGAAAAACCATTTGTTGTGAAGTAATATTATTTAAGCTTCTCCATTAAATTTTTAAAAGAATGCTAAAGTTAAGAGATAACAGAAAAGAAATCCAATATCCAATTCATTTCTTACAAAATTGAATCCCAATGATGTAAAACGTAAAGCAGACTCGAAGAAGAAGGACTGCACAAAATATATTCAATTATTATTATATGAAAATTCAATTGTAAGTGCAAACTGAGAAATATATCTGTCGACCGTAAATGAAAATTACAAATACCCTACTACTAACACCACGAGCACACATATCACACATCCAGACTATATTGAAAACATTTTTCTGTACTCATTATCTATCTGGAGTTCGTTCCTTCAAGTGTCCCAGTAAATGATGCGTACTACAAAAACGCAATGGATCGCCTAGTGAAGAGAATTAAAAAATTAAGACCAGAGTTTTACCAACTAGCGACTGCTTTCTCTTACACGACAAGCCTTGGATTCATTCTGCTATCTTCCTGCAAACAGTTTTGACCGCCAAATCAGTCTGTTCAATCATGCGCCTATAGTACTCCCCAGATTAACTAACTTTTTTCAATTTCTATAAGTCAGACTTCACCTCAAAGAAACACGATTTAAGGAACTTGAAACAATTCAAATGATAGTGTTCTTAAAATCGATTCCGGCATACTACTTTTCCTAAGCTTTCTATAGACTTTATGAACGTTATCTATTGTGTATAGAGCGTGTTGAATTAGTATTTTCTATTTTAGTATCAGTTCGGTTTCTTTTTGAATTAATCGTGTTAATATTAATTATTGTATTATTTTTTATTTAATTCTTCAATTATAAGACACTTATTTTTCATTTATTTAATGAAAAGTCTCTTTCAAAAAGCACTTACGTAATCTTTCCAAGCAAATCTGAAATTATTTAAAACCAAAAAGAAAACCATGTGATATGAAACACCTATTTCGGTTATTAATAATTAGTTTATATA
The DNA here is from genome assembly GCA_031893035.1 of Dermolepida albohirtum. Taxonomy (NCBI): domain Eukaryota; kingdom Metazoa; phylum Arthropoda; class Insecta; order Coleoptera; family Scarabaeidae; genus Dermolepida; species Dermolepida albohirtum. Next base: position 275,946 of record JAVIWB010001056.1, read on the forward strand.
TTTGAACGAAATTTTAATATTTGCTCAATAAACAAAAGTTTACGAAGACAATTTGTTTCGGTTTTATCCAATAAACACATATTACACGTAAAGAACTAATATTTTGATAAGGATTTTTAAATTTTTCTTATATGAAGAACACAATTTTGAGCTCCTGTTTATAATACTTTTATAATTTAAATTATTACTATAGAAATTATACCTTTTGGAAAAAATGAAGATAGGAGGAGATATCATATGCAGAATGGATCAAAACAGAAATAATTCAGATCGATATTTTACAAGCACATTGAAAAATTGGAAGAGATCGTAAGAGTGACAGAGAAGATCACTCGTGGAAGTATACAACAGGAAAGTATGATAAAAGAACAGAAAACGACGAAATCATTAGACTACTACTTATACGATAATAACTATAAACGAAGCTATTTATTAGAAATGTTTTCATTTTAGTAATAATTTCAGGACTTTTGGTTTGCTAAATTCTAAAAAAAAAGCAAAATCTCCTAAATTGTTAATTTATATTCAAAATTTAAATTAAATCGGTATGTATTTTAACGAAGACAATATTTTTTACTGAAACAACAAAGAAATCAATGCATAATATTCACAAATATGTATTGAACAATTTTTTTAGTTTGAATAAATTTAACAGACACTGTAATAATAAGTATTACAAATGTCCTAAATCACATTTGTAAACTTATTTTCCGAATATATTTTTTTTGCAATCATGACATAGAAATATATAAATTTTAAAACTATAAGGACACTACATACTTATTTTCAAGGTATAAAAGGATAAAATAGTGACAGACGTCAATAAGGATATTGAATATTGAAATAAAAGAATTTTGTGAGACAGGTCTGTGATATAAGAGATTTGACTCCGTGGAGGTAGGCAACCCTATTCGCTTGTCTGCCATCCGTGTGCACATACATACGCATTAAATACATATGTACATAAATACACTACCGTCCATAACTTTAATCGGATTACAAATAATTTTAATTGCGCAATGACATTAAAGAGACTGTTTATTTTCATGGCAAATTTATTTATAAAATACTAAATTAACATACAATTCAAGCAAATTCACAAACACGTGGCATTCGTTCAACTAGTCGGTCGAGATATTCCTCATCGACAGAGTTCCATGCATTCCACAACTTACCCGAAAGATCTGTCTTACTAGTAGGAGGTATTTTACGCACTTCGCGATCCAAACAGTCCCATAACAGCTCTATCGGATTACAGTCCGGACTTTGGTCGGCGAAAAGCCATTTTACAATCTTTGCTGTGTGTTTGGGGTCGTTATTTTGGTGATAAACAAACTCCAGACCAATTAACCCCATCGCTGGCGGACGAGAATGTTCTTGCAATATACCCAAATAGACTTCTTTTGTCATTCTTTCTGTGATTTGCACCAATTTTCCGATGTACCCATCTCCAAAGTAACCCCAAACCATTACATTTCCACCACCATGTTTCACTATCTTAATCCCACATTCATCTAACATTCTCCCCCCGACACGACGACGAACAAAAGTACGGCGTTTATTTCCAAAAATTTCAAATTTGGATTCATTTGTCCATAAAACTTGTTTCCATTCTTCGACAATTCAGTACCTGCGTGTTCTAAGCCAGATCAATCTTTTTTGTTTATGTTGTGCAGACAGACGTGGTTTCTTTACTGCTACCCGACCTCTAAGTTCAGCTTCAGGTAAACGGGGTTTGGTTGTTGTTACGCTAACCGTGGCTTCGTAGTGTAAGTTATATTGTAATGTTATTTCCGGAGCTGGAAGGCGAATAAGGGAAATATTCATCTTCTCTTTTAGTAGTTATCCTCGGCTGTCCATTGCGTTTGCGGTCCCTGAGTTGGTCAGTTTCTGCTATTCTCTTTATAGTTTGACGAACACAATACTCGGAAACTTTTAGTTTTCTGGCGATTGCTTTATTTGAAAGCTTTGTTTCTTGCAAAGCAATAATTCTTGCCCTTTGTTCAAGAGTTAGTTGCTTTCTCCTTGCCATGTTTTAAACACAATTAAAAAAAAATACGCTCACTCGATAGCACTTGCTGACATTTCATTAGCAACGTGAATACTGAGTATTCACTGTATAATAGACATAAAATATACCCTTACAAGCGTGCAAATATCAGGTAAAGACTGGCTATTGCGTCCACGTAATAAACCATACAATAGACAATTTCGAGTAAAAGATAATCTCCACTCCTCACCTTCATTATATTTCTTACCTGAACATTATTTCTTGAAATAGAAAATAAGGCGTTCATTCGTTTATACAAAATACGGTTGAATAGCGTGCAAATATCTAAAATGATTTTAGTTTGGATAAAATTTCAATATATTAACTTAAATATTTTATTTCCTTCTGCAATTAAAATTATCTGTATTGCAATTAAACTTATGGACGGCAGTGTATGTACATATATATAATGTACAGATTTCATTAATGTATAATTCAGAAGCCCTACATTCTCTCATGAATAGAAAATAACTTATTTAATTATATTATACATATTGTTAATGTAATTTATAACACTGCTAATTTTTCTACATGTCAATTTGATAAAATAATTTATTCTTTTTGTATTATTGTTAGATGTTTTATGAAAATTTATATTGGAATCCCCAATGAATACAAGCCCATGCATTGTCTTAGTTTATAGGCAACATTTGATACTTTCAGGGATTTAACATGTACTATTAGTTTCTTGATTTCTCAGCGTGAGTTCTTTATCCTAACGACGTTTCAATAGCATCCCAGCTACCTTCTTTTAGAACGTCTCGTAACGATAGGTGAACGAGTATTCGCAGATTGGGTAGATGTGTCAGCATTTGAGTGCTTCTTATCTGGCGATTGTGCATATCTCTGTTTCCTTCGATTTCAGCTGCAACGTACTTTTCGATGTGTTCAGGAAGTGTAGGAAATCGTCGCGCTTATGTAAGCTTTCATGGCGTTTCCCGATTTATATTGCTTCTCTCGTTTTTCTTAATTTCTGATTCTCTATTCGAGCTGTTGTTTTTGTTTCGTCGAAGTTGGTTCTATATCTGTACAACGTGTTGTGCCAAGAAAGAGTTTGATTCCTTTTATGCGTTTCTCTGTTCGTCCTTCGTACGCTAATTTGCCGGTTGGTCTGCCCCCATATGACAACGGACACTCAGCCACATGAAATTTCACAGCTTGATCCTCTGAGTCTTTTGCTGATCTTAAAATCACGAAAAAAGCAAATCCACCTAGAGAAGCGTCAAATTTCTCCTTTGGCTCTCTGTACTCTTTGTACTCAAATATCTCGTGTATTTGTGTCTTAGCACCAAAACCTTTGTCACAATAGTATCGTATACTGAACAGCTGATATTATCGCCAGTATTCATATGTGCGTCACATACGCCACAATAATCTCAATAATATTAAACTTTGATAGTCTAGATGTACTACAGGGAACTCTTAAAAAATTTGCTACATTTTAGAACCTTAGATTTGTATAATAATAAGTTTACACTTTGAACTCATAATTACCTGCTACCATACCTCCACTTTTCTTAACGAAACCAAAATAGAGTTTAATGTGTAAAGTTCTTGTATCTTATTGGTTTGCATTTCCTGTAGTCATCTTGTCCATTATCAAATCGATGTTGTATTTTAGCAAACCGAATCATATACATATTTCGGGAATACTATCATTTTGTCAGACATATAATTATATTGAATAGTATTATTGGTTTATACCGGAAAGTCATTACAGATATTTTTGTAAAAAAACTACATAATTTTCAAGAAAATAGAAAAATTTATTTATCTCCATTTCGATTCTATACATCTTGCCCATCTTTCATTCAATTTGAAAATTGGCGAAGTGCTGCTCTGCAAGCACGTGTCGCATTAATGCGAAAAGGGGCACATTCTGGACGTTTTTCTATCAATGCGTGGTTCAAATTGACAATTTGTTATTGGTAGCGATCAGTATTAACTGCTTCATCAGGTTTCAACAGTTCATAATACACCACGCCACTCTGGTCCCATCAAACACAGCATTGTCTTGCGACCAAAATGATTTGGCCTTGGAGTCGATGAGCCAACTGTGCCAGGTGATAAGAAAAACCATTAAGTGCCTTGAAACAGCGATGATTTTTCGATTTTCCATTTGTCTGTCATTCAATTGATGTGGATTTTTTATGCACTTTAATGCTTCTTCCCAACCTTTTTCGGTCTACCAGAACATTCTTTGCCTTGCATATTGAAATCACCGCTTTTAAATTGTCGAAACTACGCCTCACATATTTTTCCTGTTGGAGAATGCTCACCGTAAGTTTATACCAACAAATGATTACTATCAGTGGCTTTTTCTATTGATTAATTAAGAAAAGTAAGGCATGCTCCAAATGCACTTCTTCAGGCACGAAACCCGACATCATCGAAAAGGTTAAATCTATGACAGTGTTACTTTCGCAAAATATAACATGTATGACCTTGAAACTTGATGTCAGTAGAATAAAATGATATATTTGTCAAATTTAACATTGCATACTAGCCTAGCGACATCTGTTAGAAAAACCGGTATTGACTTTCCGGTACACCTGGTAATAGTAATAAACTTAAACAAATCTTGAAATAGCAATTTGAATAAATTTTATTCAAATCTAAGAATGTAATTGTTAAACATGATTTGTACTAGTTGTACGATTACCACTCAGTATTAAGAACATTTGTCAAAAGATAAATAACTGATATAAAATCTGAACTAATTGGATTTGTAAATTTCTGTTGATAAGCGAATCTATACAAATCGTTAAGGATATCAACAATCTCTCTTTATATTTAGGTCGTTGATGACAAATTTTATATTTTTCAAATCGACCACACATCATCAATCAAATTAAAGACTTTGCTTATCTCCACAAAAGAAATTAAGGCAAGCAAATCTTTTTATTTAGTAAATATTTTAGAAAAGTGTATTATGTATTCAATATCGTTAACAAATCATTACCAAAATTGAAATACGGAGATGTAGTAATAATTTCATAAAAAATAAAAACGCTTGTAGTAAAAGAAAGTTAATCAAGAAGAAGGATACAAATAAACAAGGAAATCTTGCATAAATTATACAAACTCAGCGCAAAAGACTACTCTTTCAACAATAATTAATAATATGTATGAAAGACACTGCACAATAATTTATCTATCTATCATACTTATTTTGCTGTGTTATAATACAGAGATAATTACTTAAAAAGGACTAGGATAAACGCCGACACGTACAATAGAAACACAAATATCGAAAGTATCGAAAAACAGTACTTGAATCTACGTGACAATTGCATCTGAATACAGAGTAAAAATAAAATTAATACGACTGGAAGAGATTAATTGAAATATGGGGCACAGAACTAGTACTCGCCTTATTGAAGATATTTAGGAGTACTTGGATCAGAGAATTGAACTTATAAGTTTGGAGAACAGGGATTATTTGTCCAATCCTAAAAAAGATGACGCTATGCACTGTGAAGATTACCTGAGAATAGCAATGTATTCGAACGCTTGGTCCCTTATTTAGAAGACAATCTTTTCTATTACCAGAGCGGTTTTAAATATTAGAGGTCCATAACTAAATAATCCCTATATAAACGTCGGTTGCAGAATTATCGATGGTGCCCTTCCATACCGGAAGTCGAGATGAAGAAAGTAATTGTGTAATGTTTTACACGACATTTCACCTAATGTATTGGAGCAAAACTGGTACGTGCTTTCTTGTATTATTCTTATAACTGTATTAATCTAGCAAGGGATACCTGTTGGCTACACATAACTTTCAATTCTAACTGTTTGTTCGTACATGATTTATAAGTACAATAATTTAATCTCTTTTTCAATTTCTTGTATTAAAAAAAATAAATATTTACCTTTCTTGTAAAGATAATGATAGATTCAAATAGAATCACAGTCGATCTATATTTCTTTCCATTATTCCTTATAAAACAATCGTCGATCAACAAAAGTTTACCTCGCCCTAACAGATCAATCGGTGAATTTTGTATATCTTGGAGTACTTTGGCATGGATATTTGTACCTTCAATGAAATTCTCTAAATAGCTAACAGCATCGTCAAGTCTATAACTTGGGGTGTTTTCCTTTTTAAGTGCTTCTTGCAAATTCTTCAGTAATAATCGATACCTAACCAACCTTTGGAAAGGAGTTAACAGGTAGGAGTCTAAATTTAATTTATTACCCAGTTCTTTATCTCTAGCCTGAAACATAAAGACATATGCGATATTCATATATTTTAATATTATTCTTAAATTTTGGAAGATTTAGTAAAAAAGATGTCCAAAAATCCCTAAAATATTAATTAAGTGAAAGGTCTTTACGCCTCACCCTGTACATTTATAAATATCTTACGTAAGTAAATATATCAGATATAAAATGCAAATTTATTTATACAAGTCCATTAAATAATTTGGGTTAATTTGTTTTATTTTAAAAAAACGATCTTATATTATTAACAGAATGTACTTTTAATTAGAATCTAAAAATAGTATCAAAAAATAGTAATTTTTAAAAACGTTAAGACCATTTTACCTGAATTACTACACGACATTCTCCCATCAAGTATTTAGTGGATGTATATCTATTAATTATATAATGTTCGTATAAGCTAAACAAAGGTTCCTGAAACAGAGATAATGTGAAAAACTTACATAGTTATATATAAGCTATGTAATTTTACATTCTTTAGGAATGTGTTGGCTATAGCATCCATATTATTGTTACACTCTGTAAGTTCTGCATAGAATTCAATTTGGCGCCTGTATATTTCTTCAAAATTTCCAAAAACTTTCCATATATTTAGGGTACACAGGTGCGGATTTTCTTTAAAGTAAACAATATAATCCTGAAAATCGGAGATGATATATCCTTACAATTTTATTTTTAATAAGTTTATAGCTATTATTTTGAAAGATACAATATTTTACTAAGACAGGGGACAACGTCTTTTACGTTATACCATGATCATTATAGGTAAATATATTATTCTTATAATTCAATATCTTATTAGTGTTGCAGAGATGTTAGTTAATAATTTGGAAAAAGATATAAATTAGAGTATATTTTAGTAAAGTGTTGACGCTATAACATTTATAGATTAGTAAAATTTTGACAGTATAACTTCAGTCCTTTAACAATGAAAAGAAATGATTCATTAAATTTATAGATAAGACTTTTTAATAACAATAAATTCTATCTTTAATAATAACTGTAATTTTCTAAATATACATCTACCTATTGAGAATTAGGTCAATTTTTTTAAGTGGCAAATAAATAAATTGATTTTTGCTAGATAAATTGTAAGATATGTTCAATAATATTAATAAATACACGTGTTGTTAAAATTTGCAATTATTTTAGTTCTTAATTATTGCACATTGTATATTTGAAGGTTTGAAGTAAAATAAATTCTAACATACATTGTAAACGCGTAATAAACTATGACCTAAACGAAAATAAGTTAAAATAGTGAGGAACACATGTTCTTCGTGACTGTTAGATTTTGCTCAAATACATGGAATGTAAGATGATATAACAAAAAACCTCAATATTTACGTATTGTGTATGTGACATCATAGTATTATCATTTATCAAAACCTTTTAGTCTATATCAATTATAAATATTAACGAATTTTAAATTTTGCAATATTACTTTATCGGTACTTTGTAAAAGTTTCTATTTGTCAAAAATCCCAAATCAGTAGACCAAAGACGCATATTTCATTATTGTATGCATATTACAGTACACATTTTAAAACTTTATAATATGAATATTTGCTTCTCTTTTTCAATCACGTTCGACTATAATCTTTTGTACTCTAGTTTGACTGTTCTTAATTATGAAGTCTCGCAGTATACAATAAAATATAAAAATTTATTGCAACAATTCTTCTCAACATGCTTGCTTATCTCAAGAATTACCCACTTTTCTCTTCCTTTAAAATTGCTTGAACGGCGTCTATACGAGGGCTGATCCTTTTGGTCCGCCCCTGACCCACTGGTAAACCAACACAATTACTTATCTTCACATCGTATTGTAACCCGCTGTGTATAGGCTAACGCTATAATCTTACAAGTCTGAACCTGTTAAAGTGTGGCTACGGTAGACTCCCGAGGTATCGGTATCAAAATGGATCGCGTCGAGCAATGAGCGGGGAATAAACACTTGCGTTTAGAAAAGATAACCCTAACTCAAATTCATCAACATTTGGTGGATGCATTAAGGGAATCTGCAGTATCATATGACACAGTTAAAATGTGGTGTCGTGAGTTTAAATGTGGTAGACAATCGTGTACAAACGAAGATGCAGGTGGAGCGCCCATAACCGTCACTGCCTAAGAAGATCTATGACCTTGTGCTGCAAGATCGAAGTGTGACTATTAGACAACTAGTTGAAGATACTGGTCTCACATACCATATGGTATATAATAAAGGAAAGAGAATATAATTCGGCATGGAGTGCAAGGCAAAAAATTGTGGTTCATCGTAGATGAAACAATAGATTCAAAGAAAAACTCAGTTTTACATATTATTGTTCAAATATTAAAACCAAGCGGATCGTCACCTCCATATTTAACAGTCAGTAAAAATCATGTACTAGTGAAATTAAGAACATAGTTAATTAGTAGTTACTTTACAAAACTACGCTTTATGCTGGTCGCTTGCTTAAATCTACTTTCCCTACTTTAGATATTTACAAGCTGAACCAATGAAATTAAAAAGAAAAAAATTAATAAAAATTTTAAAAAATCGTTGCCTACATCTCACAGTTCTGGCCAAGAGAGTAAAATAATAAGACCAAAATACAGATGACTAGTGCCAATTACTTAAAGAAAGTTTACGTAGAGGAACATGGCTCCTTTACAGATACGTCGAGATAAATAATATTACATAACTTTAAGAAAAAATAACCTCTACTTACTTACTTACTCATTATGGGTATTATAACAATGTGTTAGAAAATTGTAGTACTTGATAATATTGAAATCGGTCTACGAAACGTTGTAAGGAAGGGTTTTATTTATTATATCATAATGATAAGTTAAAAACAAGAGGATCGGAAGGCAAAAAATAATAAACCAAGAAAGAGAAACTACTGGCTTGATATCATCAGAGAACTCATGACATGAGTTTGAATAATCATTGGAGTGGTGTTATGGTATTCCAACGTTTCAGCAGTCTGTGTTGCCGCCTGCTTAGGCTATTCTGAAGACGGCAGTATAGGAACTGCCTAAACGTTGGAATATCACAGTTCTGCAAATGTCCAATTAACTATTCCAATCACATGAAAACATAATTTAAATAAATAATTTTTTTATTATTTAGAAATGCTGAAGGACAGATTGAAAACTAGTATTATTTAACTAAAGTGATAATTTTATGAATAATACAGGTAATAGCAAATTAGAAAGCACAATGTTAACTGGCATCAAAGTTATGAAATCTGTAAAAATACTTTTTCAACAAATGCAAATAAGTTATTCATTTGGAACACAGAGTTCACAAATAAAATATTTCGAAAGATTACATTCGTAAAGTAAATACAAAGCTAAAATAGGAAGAACAAATATTTCTATTTGTAATGTACATGTATATACATATGTACACAATACTCGTATTTATATATTTCCAGCAGTGTTCACTGTTCAGTAGTAAATATTTAAAATGATTCACTTACAGTTGTGTATTTTATTATATCATACAAGTTGATTATAATACAATAACCAACTGTTCTAAAATTAGAAACCGTAAAAATATTTAAAAGTATATAGTACTTTATTCAAATTTAATAAGATATTGAATGATTTATAATGATTACATATTGATTTACAAAACAATTAATTCTGGGGGCTCATGCTGTTTGTTTTAGTTTTGAAGAAAGTCAATATAAACTTTGTCACATCAAGTACAAGTTAAATTTCGAAGATAGGAAAACTTCATCAGTATCACACACAAATTTATTAATTTTCGCTACTAATAAAAATAAAATAAAAGAAGGCAAAACAAGAATTTGTAAATTGCTTTTAAAATTTCTGAATAGCTTTCAAATATAGATTGAATGTATTCTTCGCTGACCTGTTTTTAATTCCGACCATTACACATTTTCTCCAAAGTACGAAAGGTGCAGGTTTTATTAGAATAGTTTGAATCATTTTATAGTATTATTGGTAATATTGACTATGATCTAAACTAGAACTTGTATATGCCGCTTAAAAATTGTTCAGTTACCAACATTTTATCAAAGAGTGAATACGTTTTCCCTATGTTGTTTACAGTAGGTATTTTTTAAGCTGCATGAGAACTATCGATATCGATAACTATGGTTTGACAATTAATAATCTCAAACTGTGTTGACATTTATGTTCAGTATGGTTTGGCAAATTATCATAAATCGTTTAACGCCAGAACAACGCTTCCTAATTGTGGAAATTTACTTTGAAAAAATAAATCTGTTCGCGAAGTTCATAGAGTACTTCGTCCATTTAACGGTCAACATAATCGGCCTAGTGAGCAAGCAATTCGTGCAGTTATTGATCGTTCTCACACTAATTTTACTGTTCTCGATTCAAAACCGTCAATAAGACAAAGAAATGTGTGTAAGAGAATAATGCTGCTGTAGCGCGAAGTATTGAAGAAGACGCCGAAATGTCAATTCGTCGTCGTTCTCAACTTGGCCTTTGTCCTTCGACTAGGTGGAAAATTTTACTTAAGGATCTTGGCTTACGTGCCTATAAAATACAGCTTATGCAAGAATTGAAGTCAAACGACCATCGTTTGCGTTGAATTTTTGCTGCGCTTATTTGAAACTGGCCGAAGATGAGCATTTTTATCAAAGAATTGTGTTTAGTGATGGAGCTCATTTCTGGGTAAATGGCTACATCGATAAGCAAAACTGCCGTATTTTGAACGAAGACAATCCTCAAGCCGTTAACGAATCACCATTACATCCATTAAAATTGACTATTTGGTGCGGTTTGCACGCTGACGGCATCACCTGTCCTTATTTCTTTCGAAATGAGGAAGAAGTTGCCGTTACGGTGAATGGCAAGCGATATCGAGCCATGCTGACTGAATTTCTGTTTCCAAAAATTAATCAGCTAAACATCGACGACATTTGGTTCTAACAACACGGTGCAACTTGCCATACAGTGCGCTTAACAGTCGATTTATCGCGAAATCAATTTGGTGACAACTTTATTTCCAGAAGTGGTCCTGTTCACTGGCCCCCTCGTTCGTGCGTTTTAACGCCTCTAGATTACTTTTTATTGGGCTATACAGGGTATCTGCAAAATGCTTGGACATGGCTTAACCACAAACTCCTTGCATCAAAATAAGATGATTTAACCAAACTTACCTGTATTCAAAATCGCATCGTTACGCCGGTATTCAGCTTTAAAGTTTTTCGAAAAAAACAAAAAAATTCTTATTAAAACATAACACTTTGATCGCTTTTAATTATTTTTGGTACAATATTTCAAGTAAGTGTAAGTCATGTTTTGAGATGATTTGGGTCTTTATAAGTAGACCGCAAGTGTATGAAACATCGATGACGTGGCACATTTCTGCCTGTAACTTTTTGATATGAAGGTTAAGAGCTTTAATTTTTTTTACCCGAGAAGATACATTTCTCAGTGACATTTTTTGTATCTTTGTAATTTTTGATATCTGTTACAGTTTAGTCACAAAAAATAATATCCGACTCGAACGTAATCTGCTTTCCTGTCAACACGCATAATCTGGTTGGCTTATTATTTAGTAAAATAAGTGGCGAATAAAAATTTTTTTGCAAAAATTTATTAACGGCAAATAAACAAAAACTAAATTACTACAAATGTTCGATATGTCCGCCATTTTGTTGAATACAGAGAGCGATTCTGCGCAAGTAATTGAATTGCACTCTTTGCAAACTTTCTTCATTATTTCTAATTGATTGAGTGGCGTTTTGTATCCTAGCCCAAAGCTCATTCTCCGTGTTTATAGCAGTAGAATACACGATGCTCTTGAGTGTTCCGTATAAAAACGAATCACAGATATTCAAATCTGGCGAGCGAGGAGGCCATTTTACAGGTGCGTCGTTTCCTCGGCCGATCCATTTATTAGGAAACTGTGCATGAAGATGATTCCTAACATTCAACGTAAAATGAGGTGGTGCTCCATCATGTAGAAACCACATGTCACGTCTTAGATCTAGTGGTAAGTCCTCCAATAAGCCTGGCAAAGTATTTTGTAAGAAATCTAAGTAATTCACTCCATTTAGTCGATTAGGTAAAACGACAGGACCTATGATGTTATTGCCGATTATACCTGCCCATACATTAATTCGGAACTCCTGCTGAAATCGGCCTTGTTTAAAAGCATGTGGATTTTGATCTGCATACACGTGTTCGTTGTGTAAATTTGTAACACCTCTCCTTGTGAAGCATGCTTCGTCGGTGAAGAGAATTTTGTTGTGAAAATAAATATCTCTAGCCCTTTTTCTGTGAATAAATCGGCAAAATGTGAGACGCGCATCGTGGTCTGCTGGTAAAAGTTCTTGTACTACTTGCAAATGATACGGATACAGGAGTTGCTCTTTAAAAATTTTATGAACAACATTTTTTGAGACTCCTAATTCACGAGACAAGCCACGAGTACTTTTTTGTGGATGACCTCCTATTCTGTCTAGAACTTCTTCTTCCAAGTCAGGGTTTTGAACTACACGAGGGCGTCCACGATCAGCAGTCATTGGTTGAAATCTCCCAGTTTCCCGAAGACGCCTCTCAATGTTTGCAAATGTTTGTCGATTTGGTATACGACGATTAGGATATTTTTGCTGGTATACTGTCACACTCCTCCGACAATTTCCTTCGCAAAACCCGAGAACCAGCAACATATCAGTTTGTTCAGCGAAAGAGAAAGCCATTATTATCAATCGAAGATACAACCACAATTACTCAATCAAAATGACAATAGTCAAAAACACTCAATAAAGAAACCGTAATCAAAGATCACAAAACGCACACTATCATGTCTTTTATGACAGCTGTAGAAAACTAAAGGCAATCGTTTTTACTAAATAATAAGCCAACCAGATTATGCGTATTGCCAGGAAAGCAGATTACGTTCGAGTCGGATATTATTTTTTGTTACTAAACTGTAACAGATATAAAAAATTACAAAGATACAAAAAATGTCACTAACAAATGTATCTTCTCGGGTAAAAAAAATTAAAGCTCTTAACCTTCATATCAAAAAGTTACAGGCAGAAATGTGCCACGTCATCGATGTTTCATACACTTGCGGTCTACTTATAAAGACCCAAATCATCTCAAAACACGACTTACACTTACTTGAAATGTTGTACCAAAAATAATTAAAATCGATCAAAGTGTTATGTTTTAATAAGAATTTTTTTGTTTTTTTCGAAAAACTTTAAAGCTGAATACCGGCGTAACGATGCGATTTTGGATATAGGTAAGTTTGGTTAAATCATCTTATTTTGATGCAAGGAGTTTGTGGTTCAGCCATGTCCAAGCATTTTGCAGATACCCTGTATAAAGTCATTGGTTTATGCCGACAAACCGGTAACTGTTGAAGCATTGGAAGTCGATATTCAAGCCACCGTCGACGCCATATGGTCAGATTTATTGGAAAAAGTGTTCAAAAATTGGACTGATAGAATGGACCATGTAACTCGTAGCCGTGGCGGACGTATGCCGGAAATCGTATTTAAAAAATAAATGCCATGAAATTATCTACCAGATTATAATAAAAAAAATTTCATTCCAACAATATTTCTGACTTGTATTATCATTTTAAGTTCTCAAGCTTTTAAAAAACACCCGATACTAATAAAATGTTTTTTAAATCCCTTAAGGTTAATGTATAACCCCTTTACATATTAATTTTCGTGTTCAGTATACGGATTTCGACAACTAAATTGTCATCGTCAGCAGATTATTAAACAGCGTTGCACCTGGACACTACGGCAAAATCCTCACGAAATAAATTCCGTACACGATCTGTACCGTCGAAAGCCAAAACGCACACTGTGTTTGTCTTTACGGACTTAATAATTCACCGAAACCAAGAGCGACGAAACAAGTAACTATAAATTTCACTCCTTCAATGTATTAAAAAAAAGTTCTGTAGTAACTCGATTGAACTTTAAAAACTAAGCCACCTTGGCTAAAGAAACAAGTTTTAAAAATTTATGCGATTAACAATTTTTGCAATTAACCTTACTATATACAACAAGTGAATAACTAAAGTAGAAAACTCACCTCGTAGACCCGAAGTAATCCTTTAAAATAAGATAATTCACTTTGAAGTAACTCTTGAACAATTAACAACGATCTGAAAATTTACTAAAGTTTACAAATTGAATTAACATCTAGTAATATAATTTACTTTTTTATACAGGTATTTTCACAATGGTTAGAATTTTCTTGATTTTTCTGAGTACCTCTCGAAATGCGTTCAATTCTAGGATTTAAGTTGTGGTCATAATAAGTTTCCCTTTTTATATTGAAAATGGAATCTTCTACTTTATTATCAGGTATTTTATATCTCCTTTCTACTGTGATTTTGGTAACATTTAAATTTTCTATGACGTCATATTCGGTTGCCAATTCTTCCTCAGAGCTAATATCTGACTCAACAGTTTCATAAATTGCATCTTCCTCGTTACACCTTTCAGTACCTTCTATAACCACATAACCATCATCTTCCAGTATTTCCAAACTCCTTCCTTGTATAAATTTGGCATTCCTATTAGTTTTGGATACATTAGTATTTACCACAATATCATATTCGTTTTTGTTAGAATTCGATTTCAGTACGCTTCTGAAATCTTTAGTGTTTAAATTTGAACTTTCAATTACATCATACAAATGGTCGTCCGGGTTTGTTCTTGGAACTGGTTTTACTTCATGGGATATGTTATTCAATCGAGGAGTCGTTTTCTTTAGATGCCCCTTCGGTGGTGGTTTTGGGGAAGGTCCTAAATTTGTTTGCGTTTTTGAATTTTGAACAATATCATAAAAGTTTTCCTCCGAATGGCCTCTTCGCGCGGGTAGAACAGGTTTGTTCATTAGAATTTTTTTTGGAGATAATATTGGCTTCCCGTGTTTTAATGAAGACTCGATTGCAACATTACTCACTCCACTTTGTCTTATACTTTCGTTATCTACTAGATCATTAAATATTTTAATTTTTTCCAATAACTGGTTCTTTGTTTTTGAAGACATATCGGGGTGTGGTTTAATTTTATTAATGTAGTTTGGTTTCGGAGCTATAGTCGGACCTACTTTATTTACTATTAGTTTACTCATGGTATTTGTGGTGGTATTTGTTTCATTTACTTTTTTCGTAAAGTTTTTAGTAATAGGCGCGTCTGTTTCCTTTTTTGAGTTTCCGGCATTAACATCAATATTATTCTTTATTGATTGAAAACTTGTTTGATTATCGTTTGACATATTTTCAAAATTGTTTTTGTTAAACTTGTTTTTCACTTTGTCATTTGAAATCTGATTGTTTTTGACAGTTTCAACCAAGTAGTTATTTTTGAAAGTACGTTGAGGAACTATATCAGTATTGAAAGGCTCCTTTGTAGATACAGTCGAAGTAGGAACTATAAAAGTTGGAGATTCTATATTAAATTTGACAATCTTGTCCCTGATAGTACCACAATGTGAGGCGTTTGTTTTGTAATTTGACCTTCCAGATTGCTCTTTATGAGCATGTTCATGTAAAAGGCCTTTACTTGCAGTTTTATAAAGTCGTTTATTGTTTAGATGATCTGAAATAGTTTTATTTAATTAATTATATTAAACTCATACAAAATATATTTTCTTATAATCAATCATTAAAGAAATGGAAATATTTAAAAAATTAAAAATTAAAAGAAAGTGATTAAAAATGTTAGTCCTATTATGTTGCTTAATTACTTCGACCAAGTACACTACTGGCCATATTTATTTGCCCGCCCCAATTTTATGTGTTTCCTGAAATACGAACTATCTTTCGAAAAATCTGTGTTATAATTATTCAACAGTATTATTAGTGGAAGTAATTCCATATGAATTTCTACGAAAATCTTAAATTGTTTATGATATATCGTAAAGGTGTCATAAATTGGAAAAATACCATAAATATTATATAGGCTCGAAGCACATCAAAACAAATGGTCTCCTGTTTTTACGAAAAAACCGGTCACGTTCAATTCCGAATGGTACACAACTATTTGTTTGCCAATAGTTTTTTGAAGGAATAAAGAAAACAAACCGAAAACCACAGATCATTTTCCAGCATGACAATGTGAGCTCTAACAGTTCGGGTCAAACAATGGAATATTTGACCGGGCAAAACATTGAATTGATGAGCCGTCCGCCGTACAGCCCTGATCTAGTACCCTATGATTTCTTTTTGTTTCCACACGTGAAGAATAAGCAACGGTTTTCTACGCCGTAGGAGGCAGTTGAGGCATTAAAAACTCATATTTTGGAGATACCGCCTTCACAGTGGCAGTAATGCTTTTCGGATTAGTTTAAACGAATGCAAAAGTGCATTGATTTTCAAGGGGAATATTTTGAAAAGCAGTAAAACTATTTTCGATAATAAAAATTTTTTTTTGTTTTCTATTCCCGAAATATAAACGGCTACTCTCGTATTGTAAGAAAAAGTTTGGAAAATAGACAGCGAAAAGAAAATATTCTACAGGAGGTTCACATAAACATATTGGAAGCATTGAAGTCGCTATGGACTAAGCAAATCTCATAGTAAATATGTATTAACATCATAATAATAAATATTCTTTTATTATGAGCAATGATAAAAGACAGCTACTAACAAGTATTTCTATTATGTTAATTACAATAAGCAAATCTTCAGTGTGACTAACTTTGGTGAGATTAAAATGTATTTGTTTCATATATCATGGTTAGTGATATTTTAAAGCCACAAAAATTATTTTTGACATTTATATACAAAAGATAAAATAACTAATATTCCTGTATATACTTTTAGAGTAATTAGTCGGGAATTTTTATACTTTGAATTTATGATAATTAAAATGTCAAACTGGTTTCCCTCCTAACTTACTTTCACCACGAGTTTCCACAAAACCCAAATATAAACACAAAATATGTTTCTAAATTTAAAAATACTTATTTCGGGTAACTTGAAAATCAATTTGAAATTAAAGTTTTCATTTTCAATGTCTTTGAGAATGCTAATTTTTTATATTTTGGATTCAGTTCGTGTGTGACTTTGTACCGATGTGATCATTTAAATTCCCATGACATTCTGAATTTAAATATTACAATTTCTACGTGCTATAATAGATTCAGTAGTGGCACTAGAGCTGGTATACAATATTTTCAGTATTATCTTTTTTGTTCATTAATTGACATTATGAATAAAATGTGGTACTGCTTTTAAATAAAACCCAATTATAATTATTATATTATATATTATCTAAATACGTAACCATTTTTATTATATTTAAAAGCCGATATCTCATTAACAGTTGAAAGTAATTATATAGTTGTTTCACATTTTTTTAATGTTATTTCTATGTAAAATGAAGATAACAATTCCTTTTTCCTTTTCCGTATAATAATTTTACGGAATTTGCTTTTTGCAAATGAAACAGAATCCTTTCTATATGCTGTTGAAAAGATTTTTTAGTGAATACAATGTACTACAATACATTTGTAGGTTTCATAAAAAGAAAAGTGAATGAAGGCTATTAACAGGTTGGCTACCAGATAATTTTTTCATAATTCAAAAATTTCGCTTGTGACCACCAAGTAGGTGGACATAGAACCTCTAACTTCTGTTAATGTGCACCAGTTTGAGTGGACAGTCAACACTTTTTCAAAAATTTTTAGTACAACCCACTGTTGGTGTGTAACAGTGGGTTGTACTAAAAATTTTTGAATAGAATTGATGTACGTATATACATCCATTATGTCCACTTATTTGAGTGTAGACAGTGGTAATAATCCCCACTACACTTATAGTACCATCTCACGCGTTTCCCAGTGTTCTTGTACTTTCTATCAAAGTTTCGCTGTTCTTACTGCTAGTTTCACCAGAATCATCTCCTCTCCGTTATTATTTCTCCTTATATATATATATATATATATATATATATATATATATATATATATATATATATATATGTATATCTTCGAGTTACCAGCGCGTGATCATGCTCCTTTGTTCGCAATGAATTCTCGTAATAGACTCTTCCATGTGTTGCTGAACCTATAACCGTCCTCACAGTTTAAGTTTGGATGCTTCTCTGATTCTTCGATGGTAGCCCTTTGTAGAAGTTAATACATTCTCTTCTTCCAAGTTTACTCTACATCCGTTCTCGTGAACATAGTTTGCAACCACTGATCATCCAAATCTTTTTCTTTGTATAGCACTTTGATGTTCTTGAATACTTTGTTCAATCGGTCTCTCTAATTTGTCCGATGTAGCTTTCGCACACTCGCATATTAACTTGTGGACCACTTCTTCTTTTGTTTCTGATAATTTGTCTTTGAGTCCAGAAAGGTTGAAAAGGTTGTTCTGAATGGTACAGTAGTGAAGCATACTTCCATGATCTCTTCCGTCAGATCTCTTTCTAACTTCTCAATTACTCCAGATACATAAAAATATCTCTCTACCTCATATTTATACATTATATATATATATATATATATATATATATATATATATGTTTATTTATTTGCTTCTCAACAAAAACTGTTTATGTAAAATTAAAAGGCGATCTTATGGTGCAGAGCTTTTAGCTTGTTTAAACCGTTTATCGCTCGACGCGGCAGTCCAAATACAATATTTTCTGATAATGCCTCTACCTTTGTTGAAGGTAAAATTAAACTTGGAGAATTAAAAATCTCACTACTAGTGATTCAACTCAACAAGGTATCATTAGGCGTTTTATCTCGCCACGGTCACCTCACTTTGGTGGCTTATGTGAAGCAGGTGTTATATCTGCAAAAATGCATTTATAGCAGATTTGTTGATAACGTTTCTTTGTGTTTCTAGTATTTCTGCACTTTTGACACAAACAGAGACTGTTGTTAAGTCCCTCTCCTTGTCTCCACTCTCTCACGATCCGAATGATCTAAACTCTTTTACATCCGGGGACCTCCTGGCCAAGCATGTTGAAGATACCAGAAAATAGGTTATCACCCTACCAACACATACAGAACCTAACCCAACATTTCTGGAAACGTTGGAGCAAGGAACTGCTCCATTTCTGAACTGCAAACTAGATGCAAATGGAAGCACAGGGTCTTCCATACAATGCAGGTGGGCAGTCTAGTCCTTCCTCGAGATGATAATCAACCGCCTCTATCTTGGAAGCTAGGTCGTGTGTTGGAGCTCCATCCCGGTAATTATGGCATCAGTTATTACGAGAAAAACTCTAACTACAATTGCGAAACGACTAATCATTTAAATTTGAAAGGTATTTCATCTTTCAAGAAGACCAGGGGGCTCCAATATACAAGATTTCGAAAGCCGATGATTTCAAGGCGGACGGTATCTTCAGTGTAAAGACAGTAATATCAGTAATTTTTGTTTCCTTTGTCCTCTCTTTAACATATATTTAGCTTAAATATTTTTCTTGTTACTTGTAGAGTTTGTGCCGTCAAATTATTAAATATGTATTGCAAAATAATAAATAGAATAAAATCTGGCATTTTGAATATTCCTTTACTACAATGAAAAGTACTGGAATTTTGCAAATTATTTAAATTACTTATATATTACTTAAAAAAAGTTAATTGATTTAGATTCACGCGGTATATATTTTCATGCCGTTCTTATTAATGTTATATTTATATTTTGTAAAGGTATATGATGGCGCTTCCATTTGCATTTGAAGAAATATTTAATTACATTTATGCATGCTTTCTCTGTATGCAAATCATTTGTATTCAAGGATTGTCGTAAATCAGTTTTGATTTTAACCCTACCTGCTCAGCCTTGAAGACATCCAACAATTTACCTGGCGAGTAAAAGTTTACAATAGAACAAGAATCTAACAAGGATTCAAGCTGATAGCATCCATCACAACAACTATCATATATTTAAATTTTCAAAACATTAGGTTTAATAAAAATTACTGTATTTAAATCTGTATTTTATTAACCAACCAAACCACTTGTATAAACAAATATTTAAAAAATATTGTTAGCAATTTATAAAATCATTAAATTTACATGGCGTTTAAAAATATGAATTATAATTACTTTCAGAAGCACTCACCCTCATTTTTATTGCCTTTAGTACACTGAAATTTTTCATCACTATACTTCATTGTTGGGCTTTTAATTGTATCATTTTCGAAAATGCCCCGAATATCCTTAATCGTAGATTTACGCGCCATTGTTGTGGAAACTCAGTGAACACTAAAAAAAAACATGCACTTGTTTGCAGACCAAGGTATACTATAAATTTTCCTAGGATGTGGCTAGATAGCCCAGAATTACATTTATTCAGCGTCGATTGAAAGCCTTATCTTATCTTAAACATTTTTCAGCTATACGGTTATTTTATATTTTCATTAATACTGATTAAAAATTAATTTAAATGCAACATAATATCATATTAATTAATAATCCATTATAATGAATTTTATAATAAAAGATTTAATTTTATTTTGGTTATTTTATTTTCAATAATACTTCTGCCATCTCTGCGCGAATATCCAAACTACTTTTACGATACATTACTATCCTATTTAACTACAGATGGCGCTTAACGAGAAAAGAAAACTAGATATATATATGATTTTATTTATTAAAAAGATATATATATATATATATATATATATATATATATATATATATACATTAAGTTAAGCTAGACATATATTTTAATTTTGCATACAGGTAATAATAATGTTGAAATGATCAAAGTACATTAACCAAATTAGAATTTACCATGCCCAAGTTCCCATAAGTTTTTGTTAGTACGCAATGGTCGAATTTTCCATTATTGAGTGAAATGAAAGCATTTATTACCTTTATTATAAATATTATAATAGATATCGCAATATATTTTATACAAATACACACTGACTTTTAGTTGCAGAACTGATGATTCAACTTTACATTTCACATTGAACAGAGAATGACAATGAATATCTTGTTAACGATTTGTAACGCAATCTTACAACAGATGGCGCAACATATTCCAGATCTTCGTATTAATATAAAATAAATTTATAGTTTTCCGTTTTTGTTTTGATGTACAAATATGTTAACAATCAAGAAGAAATGCCATTGCAATGAATTTGGTGGTTTAATAAACTTTAATGCAATAAGTTTTCTTTTAGTCGTAGGTTTAGTTGTACTTCCAAGAATACAAGTAAATCTGTAGACTTCCTCTGTGGTTAAAATACCCAAATATTCAGAACACATTTTACGTAATATTTTAATCACCTATATATGAATGATCTCTAAATGATTTCTATCACGTTTTTATAAAAATAATTCCGCATGAATAATTTCAGATTTCTTTAGAAATTAAGTTTTTTAATATAATCAAAAATATACAAATTCTCAACTTAGTCAAGATTTCAATTTGCCTTGGCAACATTTTAATACATTGAGCACAAAATTAGCAACAAACTGAGATTTTTATAACCGGTTTATTTAATTCACAATATCAGATTTTTTCATTCAAACAGAAGACTATAATGGGCAATTATTTCCATGTACTGCAATTCCAGAGTTGCTAGTGCAGATAAAGAGCTGCATAGTGTTGATCTAATTTGTGTATCTTTTCTATTTTTTTTAGTGCTACAGCAATTTTTATTGCTTTAAAAGAGTCTCTAAAGAGATGACGATTGGTTATATCATTGTCTCGGAACCCTTTCAGAACAATTTTCAATTTTTCTGCCATGAAGTAAATTTCATAAGAGATATTTTTTTTTGATACTTTGATACAAAGAACTTTAATTTATTGTTTTACAGAAGTTCATTCTATTTATATAAATAGATATTTAAAAATTACTTTTAGCAATTTATGCAATCATATATTATTTTTTTTAACACACCCTCATTTTTATTGACTTTAGTATACTGAAATTTTTCATCACAATACTTCATTGATGGGCTTTTATTTAAATTATTTTCGAAAATGCCCCAAATATTCTTACCCGTAGTGTTACGCGGCATTATTGTGGAAACTCAGTGAATACTGATTTGGTTTACTGTTGTGAATTAGTGTATTGAAATGACAAGAGTTTGAAGAAATAAAGCAACTATTGCATTTCGTGGAATTATTAGTCAGATGCACAAAAATGCTACTACAGTTATTCGTTGTTGGAGGTATAGTTCTTCAGAAGATGGACGATATTACAAAACAGGCTCTGGACAATCTAGAAAAACTACCGTACAGAAAAAATGCTTATCCTTACAGATCGATATAATATCTCAAAGTCTGCGGGAAATGCTTTTTGACAGAGATAGACTATAGAAAAATGTGTTCCATATATCACAGATGTTCATTCATTTGAGTTAATTTTCATAATCCAAAATTTCCATAGTCCAAAACAATGCACACTGGTCGATGTCGTCTCTATAAATTAGAATGGTGTAATGTACTAACAGTTCCCTTTCAGATGAATATCGTTTCAGTTCGTGGACCAACTATGGTCATAGACGAGTCTGACGTCGAAGATAAGAAAAGCAGTTTTGAATTTTTCAAATTTTGATTTGATTAAAAAAGGTTGTGATGCTAGGAAAACTGCGTTTATTTTACTCTTATTATTTTTTTGGAACTGTCTATATGAAATCCTTTAAATATAATTGTATTAATAATTTAAGTTTTCGTATGTTACTTACTTTACTATTAATTAAGCTTAACAGAACTCTCATAACTCGGGTTCATATGATTGTGCACAACTCTTGTTTGATATGACATTCCATGTAATATGAAAATGAAAATATAATCTGGCATTTGTACCCCTACTCTAGTTAATTTCAAATAATTATCAGACCGAATGTTCTCTTATGGATATTATGTAGTTTAATTCACTCACTCTTGCGATTTTTTAATAGACTAAGATAACAAAATTTAGTTGACTCAAATGCAATTAATTTACATTCGAAAAAAAAATTATGCTTTAAATTTCTCTTTTATAAACTTTAATTAATGTTAGTATCTTTTCTTTTTAGTGAAATAAATAAAAGATGGATCAGTTGCTACCCGTAGGTAGATTAACACGACTACACCTAACATTTATTTACCCATATGTACAGGTGTTCGTGACATACATATGTATATGTTCACTGTTTATTATTTTCACTTGTTTTAAGTGTTCTAACAATTCACTAACAGTTTCAATTAAATTTGTATAAAGTTTTATTTTTATGCACGTCAACATAACCATACTTTCAAATTATGTAACTTTAATTTTTATGATAACTTTCTTTATAAATAATACTTCTCCAAGTTTATAAAGACTGTTGATCTTTATATTACATTACTTCAATCTTATCATGTAATCATGTAAGCATTTAATATTATTCCTAATAATTTTAGGTATCCTTTTTAATATTTATCTTCATATTTGTTCGGTTAATTACTATATACAATGAGTATCTAAATTTAGTGTTTCTGAAACTTTATTTATCTTAAATATCAGTCATAAAATTAATTTTAATTATATATATATATATATAACTAAGGACTAAATATTGTGATATTCCACCAAGGCATTGTCCATCCTCATGTTGCAGCTGTTACATTATCCTGCAATATTCCTAATTAGCCTGCACGGGCACCAGATCTATCACTTCTATCAGTGTCTATTCATTTTATTAGGTTGGCGGGAACGTTTGTGTGTGTTTAAATGCAGATGCGTTACACTATAATTATAAAGTTATGATGTAATAGTTTTCGTAGGTTTGCTAAACTTGGGCTATGACATGTAAGTAGGTATTTTGTGAATGTGAAGAAAATAACGAGTTTTTCGCGGTACTATGTTCTGTTTCCTCAAAGGCAAAAATGCAGTAAGTACGAAAGAAAAATATTTATTATGTATGGAGAACTAAGCTGTCCTTCATGTTCGAAATAGTTTACTAAATTCCATTTGTGAGAAATAAATATAGAAGATGGACCTCTCTCTGGTTTTTACACATGTTGACTAAATAATTAATTTAGTTGACTAGGAACTACAAATTAAAACTCAGGAAATTAATGAAAGACTAAATGTAAATCAATTGACAGTTTTAGAGCACCTATCTAGACTTGCTATGGCGAAAAATTTTGATAATTTAGTTCCATATGAGCTATTTGAAAAGAGAAGACCAGACCGCATATCTATTTGTGATTCACTATACAAACGCTAGGGAAATCATTAATTTTTGAGGCAATTGGTGACTGGTAACGAGAAATAGATCATTTATAATAATGTGGAATGCAAAAGATACTAAAATAAGGCTGGTGAACCTCATCAACGCACGTCATCAGAAAGTGTTCATGTTAATAAAGTTATGCTTTGCATTTAGTAGTTAAAAATTTAAGGCAGGAAATAGGAGGTGTTCTTTTAAAGTCGCTGAAATTTATTGGAGTTGGAATGGGATATTTTGCCCTAACCATAATATTGTTCCGGCATTGTGCCATCCAACTACCTATAATTTTGCTTTTTGCACTCTCTTAATTGTATAAAATTTCGTTTCTTTGAAACTTCTGCAAAACCACTTGGATCGCTTTTTTGTGGTTAAAACCTAAGACTTCTACAAGAGAGGAATCATGACATGCATAATAAAAAGTAAGTAAGTAAAGTAATTATTAATAAAAAAAATTTCCTTTTTTTTGCCTTAAAATTCACATGGGCTTTCCGATAAATCCTATAATAAGATTCAAGAATTACGGTCTAGGTTGTATTATTAAATTTTATTTAATAAATAACGACAAAGGCACAAAACATGATTATCGAGTTTAGAGGATTTAATAATGCAAATGAACAAAAGTCGGCTGTCTATGATAACGAAATTGATTGATAATAAAAAAATAAATAATGCAAATTTGAAGACATTGGGCGTTTATGTTTATTAGAAGACAAACTAGTAAACTAAATCAATATCTGCAGAAATAGATTGGACGAAAGCAATTGCGCCGTGAAATATTTCCGAATTTATTTTAATATTAATATTCGCATGAAGCTATTCACCGTAATCTCGGATAGTATGTCGAAATAAATCAAAATTCCATCTCATCTCATCCAGAAACGGAAAAGACCAATTTCAATCCACTTCCATTAAAGGGAATGTCCACCACTGGGTATAAAAATGAATTATCTCGATTGCATTAAGTTCCACGTCTAAATAAATGTTTAAATGCATCTTGCGAATGGCGTTTGAGAAGCAATTGGAAAGTAATGGAGGGTGAAAGGCGGAATGCGAACTGACTGGCTAGGAAAATCCGATTAATATGTTGATTGAAACTAATGATTGTGTCTTCATTGTGTGTACGATGCTGACCTGGCTAGATGCTGTACTAGAGGGGGGTTTATCACATTATTGGTACGTGACTGGCAACGTTACTTCGTTCGCAAGGAACGTATATGTACCTACTTTACTGCATTGCGAATTACAAGCCAATACATACTCGTGGAATAGGATTATTTACTTCAATTTCATGCCGTATGATACACGGTCGGTCGAAACCATTGGCTGTGAAATCACGACCAATCACTTTAATAAAGTATTCGGTATATATACTTTCTGCGTTATCAGCATTTACTCCGACATATTGGCTATATTTTTATGGCATTCGTGAACGGTTATGTCTAAATAAAAACTCCATATGCTTTTATTCATGGAACAGTTCAATTCTGTAGTACATTATATTTTATTGTGTAGCTTGCGTAATGTTCATTTTTATCTCAATAATATAAACCTATTTTTGATATTATTAAAATAAGTTTTTTATGTTTTTCAAGTAATAATATTAACTTTTAGAATAGAATAAGTACAAAGTCGTAATGGAAATTAAGTGAAGTCGGCACTCTCTAAAAATAAGAAAAATGTAAAAAGAGACTTGAGAAAATTAAAAAATAAAAAGATTCAAATTATAAAAAAAGGTATAAATAGAAAGTGTTTAGTCAAAAGCTGGGAAAAGATACAAAAGATCTGTTCAAGTCCAGGGATAACTGAAGAACAATAATAGAAAAAAAGGATATAAATAAAAAGAAGCATTCTATTATTACGAAGGCAGAAACACTTTCACTTCAACGGAACTTATCTCTCAGGGAAAGGAAAGTAGAGGGCTGGAAATATTTTTTATATTAGTTTCATTATGTACTCACGAAGATAAAAGTAAATATTAAAATATAAATCTCCTATAGATATTGTGATTGAAGACATTAGAATTTGTAGTAAAATATAAATAGATGAACTGCAAACGATTTAAAATTTTATAACAAAGGGGTGCCCACTAAGAGCGAAACTTTTTGGATTTTCATAACATTTTCTTTTGGTCAGGTACGTTGTAATCAAAATATCATATGCATACGCCACGTATACAAGCCTATAGTTTCCGTGCAACAGAGTCAGAGAAGGCATCTCGACCCAAGAAATAGAGAAAAGATTATGGGCAATTATCGCAAAAGTTTACAAGCCAGACTACGCATTGATAAGCTTATGTTGAATAATGAACATAAGAAATTGCATAAAGGTGATATAATACATTACACTACCACCACCATTAAGCAACCTAGATAAGTCGGACTAGACGAGGGGGTAAAACTAATTTCTATTTCTCCAATATAATGTCCTTTTAAACTTATGCATTTAACAGAACGTCCATAAAATAATTTTAAACTCTTTGAAATAAATTCATTATATTGACATTGATCACCTAGGATTCTTGTCATAACGGAAAAAATTTCGTTGCCTGATAGCCCTTTATAATGCAACCTTTTCTTAGACATGTTGTTCTTAACAGTCAATTTAAAAAATTCACTGTTTTATCACCATTCCACTTATGGATATCAAATTTTGACAATTTATTTATGTTACAGAGTTGCAATCGTATTCAACTTTGCCTATTAGAAATTTTCCAAGATAATTAGATATCAATCTCGTATAAATTGGTTTTGAAAAACTTACAGCATCATTGGACAAAGTATGTAGACTTGGAGTAGATCGAATAAGGAAACAAATATTTTTGCGAAATATTGAGTTTTTGCTGCTTGTCGTATTAGTTGAATGTGATGGAGCCTGTGGTTGATTGACTTGATCAATAAGGTTGATATATAACCCCTTTCCACATTAACTTTGTAAATTCTGTATACGCATTTCGACAACCAAATATCATCAGCAGATAATTTCAAAGTGTCGCACCTGGTAAAACACGGCGAAGAACAACCGCACGAAAATCAAACTCCGTACGCGATCCACACCGTTCAAAACCAAGATGTACACTGTGTTTTGAAACACAGTGTACACAGCGGTTGTTTTTCGCCGTGTTTTACTAGGTGCGACACTTTGAAATTATATATATACGTATACAGAATTTACAAAGTTAATGTGGAAAGGGGTTATATATCAACCTTATTGATCAAGCTTGTCGTATTCTTTCCCCTCCCCTAATATATATACACAGAGCGTTGAAATTTTCACAAATTTTATCTTTATTTTAATTAGTCTATACGACAATTATTTTACTACACAGTAGCTTCTTCAGTTGTTTAAATTGCACTAATAGTAATATCAGAAGAAGCCAGTGTGTGGTGAAACAACTATCACTACAATTTTAGTAGATTCTCAGGATCTACTTGTTTATCTTGACGTCGCATCCTTATTTACCAAAGTTCCTATATACGACACCATACAAATAATTTGACAAATCCTATCCGCTGATGACTAACATGTTGGTTGGGTAGATTTGGTAAAAATTTGCTTAATCTCTACTTATTTCCAGTGCCGTAGCAGCTTCTATGAATAGGTATCGGGTGCAGCTATGGAAATTCCTCTCTCTCCTGTTGTCGCTATCATTTATACGGAGGTATTCGAACAACAAATCCTATACTTCTGCAATCTAAAACCATATCACTGACCGCAATTAAGCATTAAAAATAACATTAAGACATCCTTAAACTCCATTCGAAACTTTCAGACATCTTTTCAGTAAAAGATCCTGATTCTCTAGAAGCATGTACAGGATTTCTTGGTCGTGCGGCAGTATACATGTTGACGAAACAAAGTTGTCTGTCGGCACTTTTGTTTCAGAGCGTAAGCGTTGTACTAAGCTGCTGCGCGTTGCTAGCTTGTAAAGCATAGACTTGAAATCGTATGAAACTATATTCAATTAAATTCTACCATAATCCTATCCTGAACTAGTCATTATTATGTTCGCAAAATCTTTGAATCTTTGGAAAATTCAAAACATCTTAATAACTTAAACCGTGATGATGGTTACCCCCTACACAATGCTTGGCAACTCTGTATTTCCAAAGAACTCAAACGTAACCTTAACACTCCACTGATCAGTGCCAAATAACCCCCATTATAAACGCATCCACAACACACACCATTTTCAGTGCATCAACGAAAGTAATAGTAGCAGTGAAATTGTGAGAATGTTTCTTGCAAGTGAAGGTGAAGCGTCGACGGCAGAAGTACCAAGTTCCGATCCGAGCGCCAAGATGAAGTAACTATGAACAACGACCGCGAAAGTCTACAGACCAAATTGTCCTTACAATAACTAAAATTAAAGAAAATTTAATATTTTGTGTATTTATTAATATAGTAATGGACTTTTATAAAATAACGATCAAATCAATCCAATTTATCTCTTACCATTATATTTTGGTTTAAAACGCTTTATCTTTGACCAGAGGGTGAATACGCCCTGTTCTTTCTAGTTCCGATTGATTCCAAATGTTTTCATATGGATTTATATTTCAGCATTATGGGTTGGAAATTGAAATTTTTATTGTTATTCTTCCATTTTCCAGCTATTTAATACGCATGACTTCTTGTAAAATAACTTCTTCCCCAAAATACAAATATGGTAGATCCTCTTCTAAAAATCTTACAAAGACATAATTTTTCACATTTATTGTATTGATCTTCCACTACCACAAATTGACATTAATCGCTATATTACACTGTTACACACATTACATCAAATTCTACTGTGGGTACTATGGGTACTACTCAGGTAAATTAGTATCTTCAGGTTTCCGCGAAACCAATATTAACCTTTCAAAATGAAAATATTCCATTTGTGCTCGTTTATGAATATAACTTTTCGTAAAAAGTTAAGGTCATGCTGCTTTATTATCTACTCGAATCAAACCTCGATTTAATATCATCTTTTACGAGTGAAGGCTTTTACGTGCCATTATTCCTTGGAAGCCCTCTAAATGCAGTATACAAGAAACTGACTTTGTATTAATATATACCTTGTAAGAGTAACAGCATTTCACTGCAGATCTTGATGTATTTTTATATCACGTCTTTTTGCTCCTTCTGTGATTGTTTACTTTATTCGTTGTTTATTAATTACAATCTTATGCACAGAACTTGTTAAATTTAAATTTGTGGCTCTTTCATAAATATATATTTCGCCTACAGTTTATATCCGACTACGTGCAAGTGGCAATAGATTTCTTACAGCACATGTTGACGTGTTGTATAAATAATAACTACTTAAATGTGTTAGTACTCAATAGAGACCTACGCAACAATCCTACGCATGCCTTCCAAAGTATTTACGCGGTTAATTCTAGAAAACTTATGGTTGTTACATTATTCTGCTTATGTATTGTACATGTTAACTCTTAATGTTTTGCAAAGTATCCAGTATTACTCGATAAACATATCCTCTTTGATTTTCCATTTCGTCGCAATATTCTATGACGAATATTACAAACTATTGAGCTATGATTAGCGAACCATATAAAATAGATATTTTAAGTACATATCTTGTAAAATACCATGGCCTTTTTTCAGAAACAATGGCAAATAGATACAGTTAGTTATGAAAGTTGTTTTGCAAGACAATATATACGTTCCAAAAAAATATACTGTCTTTTTACAAGGATAAAAATTAAACAAATGCGACTTCAAAGTGCCCTAAGTTATTGTAATAAATTTAAAGTAGGAAAACTTTTAAGAATTAAAAAAGAATAGAAAATCAAAACATATGTAATGTATATTAAAAGAGTTTATACCTTGCTAAATTATAAACCTGTTTGTGCCTGAATTTTTCCTTTGCTCCGATTCATGGATTGGATATGAGAAAATGTGCATTCCACTGTAATTTAGAATTCTAAAAACATGTACGTCAATTTATCACAAATGAGTCGAAACCCTCAATGCGATACGTGGGAATAGAATTAAATTTTCCAAAGATTCAATACATCTCATTTTGATACAGCATTTGGGTCTGAGAAAGATTAGTGCAAGGTTTCTTTCACACAAGCTAACTGAATTCAACATTGTATAGGCTTAATTAAAGACTCCAAAAAAGATGAAAACTTCAGGTATTCTATTGTAACTGACAATGAGACGTCGTGTTTTCAATATAATCAGAGACCAAGCGTCAAAGCTCTGAATGGATGCATCCAAGACAAGAAAGACCGAAAAAAGGCCGTTTGGAGAAGTGAAAAGTGAAGAAGTGTTGATTTGTTTTTATGATTCGAAAGGCATAGTGCACAAAGAGTTTGTATTAACTAGTCAAACAGTCGATCCTGTATATTATCTTGGCGATATGAAGCGTGTTTTGGCGTGTATTTGTCGTGTGCGCTCTCAATATCGCCAAAATGGTAACTGGTGTTTGTTACATGATAATGCACCATTTCATCCCTTGACGCTTATCACTGATTTTTTTAACTACAAATGGCATTTTAACCGTCAACCATTTACCGTATTCACAGGATTTGGCGCTCTTTGACTTCTATCTATTCTCCAAACTACACTTGCCCATGAAAGGACAGCGTTATGCTAACGGCGAAGCCATTAAAATGGCGTCGACAGCGATCTCGAAAAATATCTCTAAAGATGAACATGAAAGTTCATTCGACATTATAGTTGACCGTACAAAACTTTGCATTGAAGCAGAAAGCGACTACCTTGAATAAAATAAATGAATTTGGCCAAAATAGTAAACTTTTATTTTTATTTTAGAAAAGTTCGATTTTCTCTGCCATAGACTATGTATATCAATATTTTAAAAAATGGCATCTTAAATTAAAACTTCGAAGTTCACTTAATATAGAATAGGTTTTAGGTTTATAGTAACCGAAAAAGCATAATATAACATAAAAAGAATGATTCTCAGATCATGAAGGTACAAATTGAAAAGTGAGTATAAAAGCAGTAAATGCGTTTTATTTTTGAAGCAAAATGTCATATATTTTGAAATAAATGGATCACATAGCTGTTTCTGAAACATCGAAAATAAAAAACAAGGAATAATTTATAGAGAAACGTAAGATAAAATTGCATAAAATTGCTTTAAAGACCGTAAATGTCGGTTAAAAATATCAACAGGTTTTTTTAGGTTTATTGAGAAATTAATTTTTTTTATAAAGGCAGCAGCAATTCCTGCATGTGAAGAACATTTCAATTATTTTTTTGTATCTGAATTTTGTAAGCGGTAATTTTTTTCCATCCATCGTAAATATAAATCAAAGAGAATCACAGGCTTCTGTTTGTTTACGTAAAGATGCTAGGATCCAATGAGGAAGTCTCTGGTGTCCGACAATCCATTTATATGCAGATCTTGCCATATTCTAGATCGGGAGACTTCTCAAAGTAAGACGCAAGATTTATTAATTTGCATATTCGTCTGAGTTGTGGTTGCCCCGTTTGAAGTCTACTACGTTCCTTAAATTATTCATAACATTGTCACCTCATATCTAAAATACGACTACCCTCTCCTTAATCTGCCACGCCTTGGGTTCTAAATCTACTGATTTTCGTATATTTCAATATTAATACCTCACCTTGGACAAGAAATGTAATGTAAAAAATACTTTCCCTAATAGAAACTGCCTTAATGTTCAGTTAGATTTAAGCGTACGTACGCTGTCCTCAACAAAATATATTTACTGCGACATTTCAAGTCTGATTACATTAGGTTGTGAAGAATTTATAGACATTGAATAATAAATATCTGCATTTAAAATCTGAAATGATTAAAACATAGAATTCGCGTAAAATTTTTAATCTCATCGTCTTCTATTTCTAAAAATAAACAATACGTTTTTTAGTATTTTATATAATATAACATATAAACAACGGTTTTAACTTTGGAATCTATTTTATGATTTGTAGTTATTGTGGTAGCAGTAAGTATAATGAAAATACGAGAGATTTTTCCTTAAGTTCAAGAATATTCAGCAAGGAATAACCTATTAATATACATGTCGTTGTGATACTTGTGTTTAAACTATTGCGAGTTTAACAACGGCAGTAGAAATTATGAATGTTTGACTTTAATATGAAAAATCGTAAAATTTAAATAAATATTTAGAACACAAACTTTCTCTAATTTTGAGCGTGGGTTATGTCAGTAAGACCAGTTTAATGAACTGAAGATGATATTTAATATCTATTGTAAAATATTAATGAAATGAATTTTATTTTAGTTGTAAATGGTCGCCATGGCATTGATAACACCGTTCCGATTATATGGGCGCGACCTATGCTCAAATTAAACAATCCTCGACAACAAAGATTATATTAGCTAATGGCGTGTGATTGTTGATGATGGATAATCATTGGATGTCATTTGGACTATTTCCATAATTTATAGAACTATGATATTTCAACATTTCGGAATTTCATCTACTGTCGTCTTCAAGATAGCCGTGGTAGTCCTCATTATGATATAATTACACTGAAATTATATTTAAGGTACTTCTATGATAATTAATTTGGTGATCAGCAGCCCTTATGAAGACTACCCTGAAGATAATATACTACAGAAATATATAAATCTACAAATGACGGAAATAGACCAACTACTCCAATCATATTAACTGGTGCAAAGAATTCCCACACGTTTTTCCTCGCATTGCATTTTTATCAAAGAAGTGCTTAATATATATATATATATATATATATATATATAAACCTCCTTTAATAGCTATTAACGTAACATTTTCATGAGAATTTTTTATTATCAGAAGTGTAATATGTAATATTAATTGGGATATATGTTTTTTACAGTTTAAACTTTCTTTTAGGAATACATTAATACAGAAAACTATAAGCATATCAGATGGTCAATAATTTATTGATAAATAGTAAAATCTTTTCAGTGCGAAAAGAAGTAATCAAATCAATCGACCAAATGTGGAAGAACATTAATTAAAAAGGTCAAAATACTATGGTTAAGTGCATTTTACAAGACCACCTAGGAATACTGTTTTTATTAATTTTTCATTTAATCTTTCTAAATACGCGAATGAGCTGAAAAGCTAGCAGAATGAATGTGATAGAAAAAATTTGCTTTTCCAAATTGCGTTTATTGCTCAATCTAATTCTCAACTACCTTAGTACATTTAGTGCATTTGAACTGTCTCTAGGCCTTGATAAAATTCAGAACTAAAAAGTTTTTGTTCTGAGAGCATTTAGAATCGCTGTCTGTTGAAAATTTCTGCAAAATGTTTTTCTAGGTGTGAGAACAAGTGTTAATCTGGTGAATAAGACGAATGCGGCTATAATTGAAGTCGAATTTGTAAATTTTTTCCATAGCTACAACACTTGTGTAGGACCGTGCTTACCTTAATGGTCGAAAACGTTTGTTTCTTGGTTGAAACAGGACGCATTTCACTAACTTTTTATTTTAATTTGTATGAGAAACTTGCATAACAAGTACTTATGATCGAAGGTAATCAATAAGAAGAGTATATTTTACATCTTAAAATATGGAAGTAATTATGTTTCCTGCAGATGGACACCATCGCTTTTTTAGGAGAAAAACCACTATGCCATCACTGTTTAAATTGTTGTTTTGTTTCGAGCCTATAATGATGAAGTAAACACACAGAAGAAGTTTGCATTCGCACCAATTTTTGATTAACACTAAACAGTTGAGGCACCCACTTTGCGGATAGCTTCGTTAAGGTCAACTTTTCATTCAAAATTTATGTTGCGCGATCATTAGAGATATTTACAATCTGCGCTATCTCAGACGTTTTCAAACTACAGCCTCTTAACACCATAGCATGAATTTTTTCAACAATTTCCGGTATAGTCGCAGATTTTGGACATCTATTACGTAGTGCATCTTGAATGGTTATACGAACACATTTGAACGCATGAAGACATACATCAATAGTAAAAAACGAAGAAGGCGCATTATTCAGACAAAGCTATAGCTTGTTATGAATATTTATTGATGATAAGGTTTTCAAGAACAAATATTTAGTGACAGCAGGAATTTGGATCACCTTACTTTTAAACAGTTGCCACAACGAACCTAATAAAAGTAGTGATCCAAAATTTGTCGTAGTTAGGAAAAACACTTGCCAGCGCATCACAAAAATACTTTGAAACTGCGACATCTATCTGTCATCGAATGAATTTTTTGCCCCATTTGATGGAGAGCACTTATGTCAACGAATAGTTTCCTTGTGTAAACACTTTTTATCGGTACTTTCTGCAATTTCCTCCAGCTGTTTCCGGGAATTTTGTTTTATGGTTTCCATAGATTTAAAACGTCTTCAATGAAGCGGTAATTTGAATTTGGCGACCAGGAAAACTCCCACTGGATATGTGTGATGATGAGTTGATGATATTTGTTGAATTTTCGAAGTTCACATACAAAATTTGAGGTTTGGGAGAGCATATTGACTTAGTCCAAAATCCCTTACATATCAAACCTTTTCTGGCACAGTCTCGCAAACGTGCCATAACGGTCAAATAGTACCATCCGTTACACTGGAGGGAATTCAGAGTGGACGCTATGATAATAAAAAAAGGCAACATAACTTTTATTTTCGAACGACTTTGACATGGTACTTTATTGGAACATTATTCCTAACTTTATTGGTTAGTTTGCTTGTCAAACTGATAAATCCATGTCTCATCATTCTATGAATATACGGTCCAAATTTGTTCATTATAGTATTCTTTCACAAATCTGTTAACGTATTTTTTACAACAAATGCGGTCCTTTAGGAATGAGCTCTACCACCACTCGTCTCATCTTCAACACATAAATTAAAATAATGTGAAAGGATTTTTGAGGCATTTTTCTGTTATTGGAAAGTCTCATTAATTGAAATGATAATTTTACATCACCATTTACTTTACTTTGTATGTTTTCTTCGGAAGAAGATGGTGAAGTTTGTCAAAAACGAAGTTATATACCTAGTCTTTTTTGAATACGGCGAATCACTTGTGGTTTCGATCAAACTGTCTTGTTGGGGTCTTTCAACGCAAAATTTCAGGCAACTGTCTTTGATGTTATTTATTTCTTAAAATCATGGCATAGGTTTGATTTGCAATACGATCAGTTTTAGGAAACTAGTTGATCTCATGCGAAACTTAAAATAACGAAAAAAGTATTTAAGACTATGTATTTACAATTAAAGAAATTATAAACAGAAAATTTAGTTAGTATTAGTATTTTTAGGCATGGTAAAAATCTTTAAGAAAGCAGCATGAGTAAAAATATAGGAATGTCTTGAGAAAAAAACAAGTTCATTTCCAAGGAGGAACTAAGATAAGGAGAATGTTTGAATTCACTGCTACTATTTTCATGGACGAAATGATTTTTTACTAAGCAAAGGATTGTACCACATTCTGTTGGGGATAAAATTTGGTCGATATCTATGAATATAATTTCGCAGACGATATTGTTATAGGATAAAATGAAATTCAAAACCATGATATTATCAGATAATATTTTTAGATATTTATTTTTTCTTCAATGTAATTAAAATATTACACGAAACATCAATATAAAGTGCTCTGTTTTAAGAAAATACATCGATGGCGCAAAATAAGATAACACAGATAAGATATTTACGAACTGCAAGACAAACTCTAATAGCATGTAAGCCAACAAAACACGTTAAAAACGAGAAATAAATTGAAAGCTCATCAACTGAATAAAAGCTAATAATTAATGAAATTTGTTTAACTTGATTTATAAATTGTAGTGTTCCGTGAACGCAGATAACTGAATTTATTATAAATTTTAGGACTCCAGTAATCAATATATCTATGCGATACCTGATACCTATGGTATGGTATGGTATGGTATTATATCCGTATATTTCGCTGTTTTTTAAACTGGTCCTAGTCGTTGAGCGCAAATTTGAGGCAGGTAAGTACATACAAATATGAAAAAGTCAATTTGCCTGAAACCATTATATGTTCCTTCTAATACTGGGCGTACACAAATAGAATTTTCTTGCACCACATTGTTCTGCAGAATATATTGCTTATCACCAGTTATTTGTCACTTCAAACTTACTCTTACTTAAGAAGCAATCATAAATATTTACGCGCGCCGTCAAATGAACTTCTTCGAGTTCACGAGGAAGTCAAATATAGAGCTTGCTGGTGGGACTTAGCTTTTCTATATTTTGTCCTCATTAAACTTAGTAAGCCTCTTTGACTGACGAGCATCGTTAAGATTAAAATCACTAGTATAAAATTTCCTGAACCATCGTTGGTATTGACGTTCTTGAACAACGCTGTTACCGTACACTTTACGTAAATTATCATAAATTTGACGCACGTTCTTTCTTTAAAAGAGTAAATATAAAGAAAATACACACTCGAATTTTTTATAAAATTTCAAACACTCAACCAAATTGTTTGTTTGCTTTTCGAAATGAATTTCAAATTGTTAGCTGTTATATGGCATAGCATAACCTCTAGCATTAAGAGAATGAAAAATGTGTTATGATAGGCAGATAGATAATTTTATTAAAATACTAGTCATCTAGAACAACCGCATTTCAATGATAAATTAATAGAGCAGGTTAACTGCTTCCAATGCTTGGTAATTTTAACCGGATAGGCAGACAAAAGGTTGACACAAATAACAATATAAGAGAGGCCAACAAAGTTTACCACAGATTGAGAGATTCGTTTAAATAGGATGGAAATATATAAGGAGGCAAAATTTAATTTTGTGAAATCTTATTCAGGTATATTCTTATATACCGAAGTGCAATCTAAGTAGGAAGAAAGTAAGATTGGAGTTGCAGAAATGGAATTTTTAGAAAAATGAAAGAACTAAACCGAAAATATAAAATTAGAAACAAACAAAAGGACACTTATTTGAAATACATTCTGTTGTAGAATTTATTGAACAAAGGCCTGGATGGTGTAACTGGGAACGACACGTTAGAAAGATTTGAGAAGCAGAAACGTCCACGGAAAAAAAGACAGAAAAACCAAAAGTGATATGGGATGCTATTTTTGAAAATATCTTAAAAAACAGAAAAAAAAATCGGGGTGGAAGTAAAGAGGATTGCACAAAATTGAAAGGACAAATTTTTACACCTTACATATAGTTTTGAATATGTAACGAATGTTAAATAAGAGAATTTTCTACAAATAAATGATTCTACTTGTGTTACTAACAACGTTTAATGTATAAGAGCAATTTATTGTTTTCTGCACATAAAATTGTAGTAATTTTATATTAAAAAAATATTGCTAACGATATATTTAGTTTTATGTATTTACATATATTTAATGTACGTTCTTTAAAATAAAAGCAAATAAATATTAGTGTTTGGGAAATAAGTAAATGATATTCCAAATTAAAGGATATTCCTATAATTTAACATTTGATGTGCACGATTTATTCGACACTTAATTCTCCATTTTTCCACTGCCTTGTTAATGAACCGCACTCGCGGAGAACTTGCTAAATATTTAATAAGAAATCCTAAAAACTATAACGAAATATTATATAGAATTCAAAATTGGGCTGAACTAAGAAATGCACTTTCAGTGCAAATTAACGCGGTTCCAGCCCGGAAAACCCAGAAGCAGATAGCATGGACCACGACCGCGGAAGTCTACGTACCAAATATAACGAAATATTATATAGAATTCAAAATTGGGAAGATACTTTAAAATTAATATACAAATAAATATTAGTGTTTGGGAAATGATTAAATAATATTCCAATTTAAAGGATGCTTCTATAATTTAACATTTAGTATGCATGATTTATCCGACGCTTAATTCTCCATTTTTCCATTTCCTTGTTAATGAACTGCGTTCGCAGCGAACTTGCTAAATATTTAATAAGAAATCTTAAGAACTATAACGAAATGTTATAGAGAATGCAAAATTGGGAAAACGAGGCGGATAAAATGACTTGTTCTGACGAGTTAATATATATTCAAATCATGATATAAATGCACATTGACACATCAGTGCTAAATGGAAAAACGAGTAGGCGAAAATCGATTAGAAATTAGCATTCTGTAATGGCCCCTCGTTCGCTCTCATTTCAATACGGGTGACTTTTTTGAACTGGTATTCGGTAAAGTGGTATGCATACAATTTTCAACGGTGATTCCTATCTCACTTCACATCAATGCTTAATTTTATTCAGGGCAACACACTTAATTTAAAATCTTCTTTATGAAAGGCCGAAAAAGAAGCAGTGGATTCTTCCCTAGGTTCTTGCAAGCAAAGGGAAAAACTTGGTGTTGAAATCAAGGAGTGTAACGTGCATTTAAAAAAATACCACTCTCACTCATAACTTAAACCCGACGGTAATAAATTTAATGGATTCACTTTGATAACAGAAATGTAAAGTGCTTTTAATTAGAACATTTATAAAGTACGATTTTTAAACATTTATCTGTAATGCACAAATAAGTAGTAAAGTATAGTTATACTTTTTCACTTTTTTTTATTATTTTTGATTGTTTATTTTGATTAGTGCACACACTTTATGAAATTCATCAAATACTTCGCATATACAAATTAGAATTAATTTATTATTAGCCCAGTTTAACCTCTCACCTCTGGTAGATGAGATGGACGATGACAGCCAACTAAATACAGCAAGTCTATTTAATTGAATTTAATTTTAAACTTATATGAGGATTGATTTTTTAATATAAAGCCTAATACATTAAAACAATAATTTATTCTGAAGAAGTTGTTGCAATTACTCAAAATTTATCCAATCGTGCGTAGATATGTAAACCAGTGGCGACTCCTTGTTAAATTTAGAGGTCAGTTTTGCAGAATTTGAGACAAACGTATTGTTAATGAACAAAATTGGTGTTTTTTAAAGAATATGTTCTAATTACTAATTAAATAAAAGGTGTTTCAATAAGACATGTCATTCTCAATAGCCCGCCATTTTAACAGTTGTCATGACTCAACCTGTAACTACTTAACAGATGACAAGTAAAAACTACGCTATTAATAAAAATAGAACGACATATGCTTTAATAACGCAATACAATTATTAAAATTCACTACCAAAATGGTGAAAATTTCGCGGTCACAGTTCGCAAAACTAAAGCATTTTTGGGTCGTCGTGGAGCACCGTCTCGGCCAGCCATTGGGAATCCGGTGGAAACATTTAAGTGGTTGGGACAAGTTAGTGATGTGGAGAGTCGAACTCGTGCACGTCGCTCAAGAACAACTGGAGAATATTGTTGTTGTAGCCCATAGTGCTGAGGAAAACCCAGGTTTGTCCATTTCTCGTCGATCTTCGGAATTGGGCATTTCGCAATCGACATTACATCGTATTTTGCATAAAGACGTAAGGCATTTAAAGTTCAGTTATCACAAGAACTCACCCCTACCGACTATCGACAACGTCGTGTCTTTGTTGATTGGGTCCTTGAAATGCATGAAATTGATCCGAAATTTCATCGAAAAATCATTTTGTGTGATGAGGCCCATTTTCACCTAGGAGGCTACGTTAACAAGCAGAAATGTCGTATTTGGGGCTCGGATAACCCAAGAATTATTGTTGAAAAACCTCTCCATCCTCAACGTGTGACTGTTTGGTGCGGTTTTTGGTCTGGCGGGGTCATTGGACTTTACTTTTTCGAAAATGAGGCTGGAGCGACTGTTACGGTGAATGGATTGTGCTATCGAACGATGATTAATAATTTTATATGGCCGGAATTGGAAGATATTGATGTGGATAACGTTTATTTTCAGGACAATATTTTAAAATTAATTAAAACTGGCTTTCCGGGTACAAATGATCTAAAATTAAAAACTGAACAGTTGAAACGTTAGTTAATTTCAGTCACTAATGTATCACATATTACCAAAGGCACCTGAGCTTTAGAATCGTTACCATTTTTTCTTTG
This sequence comes from Dermolepida albohirtum, assembly GCA_031893035.1. NCBI lineage: Eukaryota > Metazoa > Arthropoda > Insecta > Coleoptera > Scarabaeidae > Dermolepida > Dermolepida albohirtum. The sequence continues at coordinate 316,314 of JAVIWB010001056.1, forward strand.
TCTTTAAGAGCTGACAGAGGGAGAGACGCATTATTGAAAATACATATTTCGCATAGAATTTTGTTTTGAATATTTTAAGTCGATCGCTTAAAAAAGTGTATATACTTTTTAGCCGATATAATATTAAAATTACATTTTTGGTTGTAAAGAATTTCACAATCAGGCATTATCATTGAACCCAATGTAGTTGTTTAACAGTAATGGTTATGGTTATTAATTAAATAATCCAATTGAGAACATCTCTAATACGAAGAAAACAGCTTTCGAAATGTTGTCCATGTTTCCGAACGTTTCTATAGGTCGAAGTTAAATTACGAAGAACGCACTTTTGTTTAGATAATGAAGGTACTAGTGCTTTCAAAAAGAGAAGTAAATCACACACCACTGGAAATATTGAAGAATGTTTTTAAAACTGTTCTTTACATGCGAAAGTGTATTACTTGAATTGGAAACGCTTCGAAAATATGTAATGCATCTTTTCGTTATTAAGCACTGCATCTTTTTCCATTCCATAATGACTAAATAATATATAAATACTACATACGACAACAAATTCATTGAAGCTGCGTTACCTATAAGCTATTACTTGCATTGGTATGATAGACAGTTTTTAGACGCGCATTATAATATAAAGCACTTACACTTACAAGTTTTCACAGACAAACGAAATGAAGTCTAATAATAATTTCTTTTAATTCTGAATCATACCCAAAAACTTGTAATGTAATGGTGTCGTTACCCTGGTTTACAAGGCACATCAATCTTCTGCCTCCAGTTCAATTTTAGGTAGTGTTTACTTAAGTTCGTGGCTTTAGTATTACGTTACTCATTTACAGTCTTAAATATTTTAACGGTCAAATTCTGTTACTTACGTAGTTATCAAGCTTTATTTTAGTTAAACTTGCAAACTTCCGTGGTCGTTGTTCATAGTTTCTTTGCAGTTTTCAGTTAAAACCACGTTCCAGGCACTACTACTTTAGGTTTCCTTTCGTCCACCCTTGCAGGTGATATCCTCAGGACTATTGCTACTCTTGACGTTGCTGCTCTGAAACTGAAAGTTCATTCCTTCGGGACTGTGTTCTATAAGAGTTGTTCGGGATCACCGCAGAGTCGAGGTTAGGGAAGGTAATTATGATAAAAATATTTACTAAGTACTGTGTAAATGATATTTGTCATTACGATGAAAAATATTCGGATGATTTAGAATTTCTGTGAATTCTTGGACTTGCAATTGCAATAATAGGAATTTTTGGACTAGGATAAGCGCAACGTTCTAGCATAATACTCGTGTAAGATGTCACTGCTGCACAAATATGGAATTCCGTTAACGTCAAGAATTTCTGGATGGTTAAAGAGTGAGTCTATTTGTGTGAAGTGAGATTTAAAAAGGCTTGGATATTTCTGATAGGAATAGTCACACTTTGTAAGATGACTTAGACAAACTAGAACTGTGTTGAGAAACGGAATTTAATTTATTTTGCTGTGGATATCTTGCTTATAATATTTATTGCTTATGTAGATTTTGGTAACAGGGCTAACTGAGACGCTGAATTAAATTCGAAAATATAAAATAGAAGGCTCTTTGCATTAAGAAATCTATTACACTATATTTTTGTACTGAATTATTGTGGAGGGATTTAGATATATATTGATATGTATAGGTTTGCGAAAAAGAGAATGCTCTATTGAAATATCAGTACGATAGTTTACCAGAATATCCAAAAAACGAACTCTCTGACTGAACTTCTATAATGAAGTAACTTCCATAATGAAATAAATGAAACTGTGATGATGAGAATTAAGGTAATTGTTTATAAAATCACGTTCATATGACCAAATAATAAATATTGAAGTCCGCACTTTGGTTTTTGGGTACAGGAACAAAGCTTTTCCAATGCCTCCACGAAGATGTTAATAACAGGAAAAAGTTACAAATGCATAGTTGCATAAGACACTTGTTCCTTGTAGCAAATAAGGAATTTGGAATAAATGGCAGTTAGATAAACTTATTATAGTATTTTTTTCATATAATTTGAAAATCACTCTAATAAATGTTGAATTTATTTGCAAATATTGTATTTTGTTGACTAATTGGTATCGTAACTTAATCTTTTGATAGATAATACCCCTGCTACTTCCGATGTCCCTCATATTATATTCGTTAGTTGTATTCCGTAGGTAAATACTTTCAAAGATTTCACTACTTACCATGTTTCTGAGATTGTACTTTCGCTTTCATACTGTCTAAAATAGAGTTTAATATGTTGAAAACTGTTAGGTATGTAATAAGAGGGGAGAATATCTTTTACCATTATCTATAGAGATGTACAAGAGATAAGAAATAAAAAAATCAGAAGCAGAATTAACAGCTAGTAGCCAAAATGGCTATAGTTACTCCTTACAGAGGGATGTGGTCATGCATAAATTATAACTGGTCACCAGAAAGAAAAGACATTGTAGAATGATATAGTCGGTGGAATAATGCAGATACTCAACACAGAGGTAGATAGTAATTAGCCCCATTCTCCATTAAGAATGATAAAATGAATCTTTTGGGAGACAATAGACTGACGCTTAGTACTGCTTTCGTAGTTTCCTTCTGCTGTTGAAAAATTGCGATTGCTCCCATATACTTACCTCAGAAAAGAATATTATACACCATTTTATAGCCCGCCAGCTTTGTCATACATTGGCTGGCATAAATTGCTGTAGCTAATTAGTTTTAGAGCTCGGTGGTGTAATCGTATTGCAGAAAGTTCTTAACTAAATGGATATTTAGAAAATTGGTTACCTTTTTTTCTAGGACGATAAATAAATACGTTTGTATTTTGTAGACATTCAATTATGTTAACTATACAGCTAACTTGTTTCAACATATCTTAATATAATCAATAAATAAAACTAACAAAACCATTCAACTAAATGAAATGTTTTATTATAAACTACAATTTAATTTACACCTTACTAATACAATACAGGATCTTACCGAACTTTAACTAATACTTTTTGCATTTGATTTTCATTGCAGTTTTGTTCGGTATTAGTGCTCTTCCAATTATCGATATTTTTATTTTGCTTAGTGTAATTATCGAAATTCGCATTCGTTTTTATTTCTTCCATGAATTTCAGAAGTGAGACATGACTAGCACTCTCACTTTCTACTTCTTCAGCAATATTGGGAGTTATGTGTTCATTTTGAAAGTAATTTAACATATCTTGTTCACTTTCGCTATCGGTTTCCTCATCGCCGTTTATATACATTAAATTTTTGAAAATGCTCTGCGCAACATCCTTTTCTTTATTGTCATCTATAGCAAACACGAACTCTACTTTACTACTTGTTACGGATTTCTTACTTTCATGTTGTTTGGGTTTTATTATAGTCTCCTTTATATTGTCTTTGTGTTCATATATTGGTCCTGCATAAGGTATTTTAATATCCAAATATTCCTTAGTCCTCATTAAACTATTTGTCATATCAAATGTGACGTTTTTTTCTTTAGTATCATTGTCTTTACTAAAATCGGACTTTGGTGGTTTTTTATTTGATTCAGCACAGTTAGCAATTCCTTCCTTTTCTTTTGTATTTTTGTCAATTTGCCTGTTTATTGTACTAACACTTCTTTTAATGCTAGCTATATTTTTTGTAGGGATAATATCTCTAGATTTTGGTATGGCCGAAAAGGTTTTAATTCGTCTTATAGCTAAAGATGATGCACTACTTCGTTTCGTTACTTGCTTGAAGGGTGCGGACTTGGATTTCTGCATATTATTCGTGGCAATACTGGATGAACAAGACGTCGCCGTTTCTTGTAAAGACGTTTCAAATGGTAAAGTGGTTGCCGTTAAACACCATTGAAATTCCGATTCGTAACCGAACTTTTGTTTATTTTTTAAAATATTCAATATTCTTTCTATTGTGTTTGCGGATAACATATCGTTGTTTCTGAAGTCGGCTACTTCCAAAGATTTACTGTAATCAATAACGTCTATTAATCTACTTGAAATGTTGTCGGTAATATTACATTTTTGCATGTCCAACGCTTTAATCCACAAGTCATCATCTAGTTCATTGAGTATGTGCGTCAATCCCTCGTCCCCAATATTAGGGTTATTGTTCAGTGTTATTCGCTTCAAGCCGGTCATTATTCCTATATCAGGGTCTTCGTAGCGTAGGGAACTATGCCAACTTTCGCAGTATCGATTTATTTGCTGATAGCGTATCACTTTTGCAATATACTGAGCACTTAATGATCCTAAACCGCAAGCAGTTAAGTTTAGTATTTCGATATTGGCGATATAGCGAAGGCACATGCATAATTGTTGACATCCGCTATCTCTAATCGGACAATGTTTCAACGATAACATTTTAATGGTTTTATTTTTCGATAACGCTTCTAATAAAGGTTCCATATATTCAGTTGTAATGGGCAATCCATCTAATTCTAGGCATGTTATAACTTGTGATCGTTTGATGAGGCACGTCAAAGACGAGATAAGAGATGTTAATATGTAATTTGTATATATAGAACCACCTTTTCGTTTCATTTCGCGAGCTTTTCGTTCCGTATTTACATCTTCTAAAAACTTACATTCGACCCGACTTCTAATAGCTATCACGTGTAAACTCGTATCCTGTCGGAGAGCACTCAGAATTAGACCCCATTCTTCGGCTTTTATGCGGTCAGCCGTGAAATCTAGGACAGTTTCGTTTTTCGGTTTGGCTGGTTTTACTATCGCCAATGGCGTAACGTTAGATCTTCTACATAATTCACCATACCATATGTAAAAGATATTTACCGGTTTTGGACTGCTGATTGTTGGTGATCTCAAAGAACAGGACATCGTATACGTGCAATTACTGATTGCACTTTGGTAGATAGCTTAGAACTAAATGATGATATGTAATGGTGATTACTAGAATACGTATTTTGAAACATTTGACACTTGACGTACAGTTGACACAACGAACATTGTGTAACTACAATTTCATTTTGAGTTCTTTTAGTAAAAGTAAATTATAACACATTGTAATTAGATAAAATATCATTCTATCTTCACTAAGGATAATTACCGTAGTATAAAAAAATGCTGTAAATAGAATATACATATATTTCGAAGTTATGAACTAAAATAGAAACATAGAATTCAAGGATATGCTGCATCTGACAAATGTTTACAAATTTAATCTTTTCGTAGGCATCTGGAAACGTTCCCCTTTCACAAACTTGCTTTCTATGGACATTAGAAATTTAAATTTCCACTTTTATATTGTGCTGCCATCTGTGGTGCACTAGAAGAAGATCGCGCTATAATAGCTATGCAAAACACGACACCTGCTACAGCGGTTTACGCTTGATTTGTTCAGAGTAATTCTGAAATACTTTTTCTGTTAATTTTTGACAAATTAACTGTTTATTTCAATCCAAGGTAAGTAATGCCTTTTCTTCATTAACTGTGTACAGTAAACATATTTGCCAGTATCATTTTCTGTTTTTATAATAAAAGTATTTTTTGTGTTAACAGTTGTGTGGGAAATATGCTTAACTCTTAAAAGATGGTCTATATATAAATTGCTTGTATAATCAGCTGGTATAATATTCAGTATGAAACTGTGTGATATTATTCTTTTCAGTATTTAGAATATGGAAAAGTCTAATGTAAGTAATCCAAAAGATCAAGAAGCTGCGTTAGCATATTTCTGCAGTTGGCTAAATAATAAAGTAGATTCAGAAGCTGAAGGAAATACAGAAGCAGAGGAAGGACTCGAAGCGCTTGAACTGGCGCAAATATTTAAAATTATATACATTTTAATAATGAATCAAGTATAGATGAACAATTAGAATATATTCAGAAAATTTCTAATGTAATAAATGATGCCATTGTACACGATTGTAATACAAAGAGCGGTGATGAAAATGATGACTGGTGCGGAGACACAAATTATTAATTTAATTTAAATATAAATAAATATAGATTTAAGAAAAAAAGAAGCTTGTTAACGTGCAAATTTGAAAATAAAGGTAGAGAAATTACTTCCTTCTGAAAACTTGGTGAAAGACTATTATGGAATTCATTATACATCAAATAAACTTATATATATATATATATATATATATATATATAGTTTATATATTATATATATATATATATATATATATAAGTTTATATATATATATATATATATATATATATTTATAAATATATATCGGAAATTTTAATTTATACTGATGGAGAGGAAACCCATGCACTTTCTGGTATGATAATTATTACGTGCATATATAACTTATCACATTTGACGAATTATTGATCGAGTAATCCATATTGAGCAGTGTTGGCTAAATAATGCCTACCAAGCGTTACAAAAAAATTGTTGAAAGTGTCTATGAATAACACCACTGGTGTAAAGGAGAGTCAATAAATCAATTTACAAGCCCACGATCAAACAAGAATGTCAACAAAAATCCTATAAAAGAAACACTCGTCGTCAATAATTCATCCGAGACTTTTAATCGAGGAGAAATAGACTTGTTAAATAAAGGTTTAAAACATTGTTTGTCTTACCGCGAAACCCCTACCGAGGAGGTGATCGCAAGCATCGAAGCGGCTATTAAATATTTAGATCCAACTTCAAAAAATTTTATTAGAGAAGCTTGTAAGACTCAAATCAAACAGAACTTACAAGAACAAAAACAAAAAGTAGTGCACCACGAATGGAGCTTAATTAAGAGTCTCAGATCGAAAGACTGTTTTTATTTAAAAACAGATAAAGGGAATAAGTTAGTAATTTTGAACAAAAGCGACTATTTTCTAAGAGTGAAAAATTTAATCTCAGAAGGGCCATATGTTGAATGTAGGAAAACTCCATTACCAAAAATGATTAGGGACACAAAAAACGCGTTAAAAAGTTGTTCAAAGTTAATAACCCCGAATCTGAATTATAGGCTAAGTGTAAGTAATCCGTTGATCCCTAGACTATATTGTTTACCTAAAATACACAAACCAGGCAACTCAATGAGACCAATTGTCTCAGGGATCAACTCCCCTACTTACTTGATATCAAAATGGCTAGTGAATGAATACAAAAATTTGCCCGAAAAACTTGAAAGTCTCTCAGTCACTAACTCATTAGAATTTATCCAAAGGATCAAAGATTGTAAATTAGAAAAAGGAGAAATTTTAGTTTCATTCGACGCAACGTCATTGTTTCCTTCGGTACCGATTCCGGAAACTTTAAAATATTTAGAAGAACTTCTTCACAAAAATAAGATCGAACCAGAGAAAATAAAGGAATACGTGAGATTAACAAACCTTTGCATGTCCCAAAATTGTTTTCAATTCGAAGGGAAGTTCTATGAACAAAAACAGGGAACTGCAATGGGCAATTGTCTTTCTCCATTCATAGCGGACCTATTTATGAGTAACTTTGAAATAGAATTAAAAAATAAAGCTAAATATTTTCCAAGAATTTGGGTCAGGTATGTCGATGATATTTTCGCGATTTTCAATACACAAAAATGCAACTTAAATGATTTCGTTAAACAGTTAAATTCAAAATTCCCGACAATTAAATTTACAGTAGAAAAAGAAAACAATGACAAGTTGCCTTTTTTGGACACCTTAGTTATTAGGAATGATCTCAAAATAGAAATTGATATTTTCCGAAAAGAAACCAATGTCAATAGATTCATCACGGCTGACTCAAATCACAGCATGCAACAAAAGATGGCTTCATTCAATTTTCTGATTAATCGTTTGATCAATTTCCCACTAACAAAAGTAAGATATGAAAGAGAATTGAACCTCATTAAGAATATCGCGATATACAACGGTTTGGATTCGGAAATAATCAATCGATTAATTAGAAAGGCCAACATAAGAGAAACAATCCGTGACACCACATGTCTATCACCACAGAGCAATCGGGAAAAGCATTTTGTTTGTTTACCTTTCCATCGTATGACAAAAAATCTAAATAGTATTTTTAAAGAACGCGGGTTTCAAGTCTGTTCCCGCCCCAATAATTCCCTTAAAACGCTTTTAGGAAATGCAAAAGACAAAATCGAAGAAAATAAAAAATCGGGAATCTACCGAGTTGAATGTTTAGAGTGCAATAGACAATACATCGGCCAAACTAAAAGATCGATCGAAACCAGGTATAAAGAACACCTTTCGCACATAAAATTCAACCGACCGGAAAAATCGGGTATAGCGAGACATGTATTTGAAAATAACCACAGTGTTAACATGGATTGTTTACATTTGATAAAAAACGTGTATAATTATCGCGAACTAGACACGTATGAAAGCATGCACATTTTAAAGAATTTAAACCATGTGGTGAACTATAACGACGCCGGCCCCTTACAATCGTCCCTTTTCTCTCTACTGAATGTCAGAGGAAGAACAATATCATAAATCACAGGCAGGCACTTGTCTTGACCGTAATAACTTTTTTCAATGTAGTGCATGTTAGTTTAAGTAAAAGTAATTTTTTTAAAAAATCTTGTGAAACAAACACAGTGTACATCTTGGTTTTGAGCGGTGTGGATCGCGTACGGAGTTTGATTTTCGTACAGTTGTTTTTCGCCGTGTTTTACTAGGTGCGACACTTTGAAATTATCTGCTGATGATGACAACTTGGTTGTCGAAATGCGTATACAGAATTTACAAAAGTTAATATGGAAAGGGGTTGTACATCAACTTTATTGATCAAGTCAATCAACTACAGGCTCCGTCAAATTCAACTAATTTATCTCGCTTATAATCCTTCTTCATCCTTCGCGGTTTACGAATTAGTGAATTAGAATTTATAAAACAATATATGCCAAGTAAATTAATTAAATGGAGCTATAAGGTATGATGTTTTCCGGATTCTGTATCTGAATACACATATAATTTTGATCGATATGTTGGAAAATCGGAAAAAAACAAAACACCATGTTTACTTGATGAAAAAGTGAATATGCAACTTATATCCAAAATCAGAAGTCGAAACTCTTTGATAGTGTCTGACCACGACCATTGTTAGTAGTCCCTTATAAAGCAACTGACAAAGAATACAAAGCATTCAACTGAAATGTTAAAAGGAATCATTCAAATGTTAATAACACCCTGTCCACTACATATGTTTCAGAGAATGACTCATCGTCAGGTGGACTTGTGTTATTAAGAAACGATTCCTTCGCAGGGTTTATAGTACCTTTCTGATACAGAAAAATAATGAATAATCATTGTCCCCCCTTCTCGTCCAACATAAAAATGTATTGAACGACAAAGTGAGAACGCGTCTATTTCGCATGTCGGCAACAAAGTTTCCAGAGTGTATATAGACAGACGCTTGCACCACGGCAATTTGCCCAATAAAAGAATGTTAAAATGAATTATTCACATGAATAACACCCTGTCTACTACATATGTTTCATAGAATCACTCATCGTCAGGTAGACTTGTGTTATTAAAGAACGAGTCCTTCGTAGAATTTATCGTATCTTTTTGATACAGAAAAATAATGAATAATCATTGCCTCCGCCTCTCGTCCAACATAAAAATGTATTGAACGAAAAAGTGAGAACGCGTCTATCTCGCATGTCGGCAACAAAGTTTCCAGAGCGTATATAGAGAGACGCTTGCACCATGGCGATTTGCCGTGAAGAAATCATTCGTTAATAACACAAATGTACCTGAAGATGAGTGATATGTTGCCGATATGCGAGATAGACGCGTTCTCGCTTTGTCGTTCAATACGTTTTTGTATTGAACGAGAGTGGGAGGCAATTATTATTCATAACTAGAAGAGAGTTAACAGCGTTCATAAAACTAAAGAAAAACCTAAACTATCAAGAGGTGAACTTACGAAAAAAAAATGGACGCGTAGTAATTCGGTAAACTTATCATTCTCACGTTTTTCTCCAGATGTCACACAAAAATACAAATTAGAGTGGGACAAAGAAAAGATATACAAATTTTAGCACAATGCTATAGGTGGCGTTAAAAGAACTGATCAATTGCGAAAGAGGTATGATATTGAGCGGACAAGTAGGAAGTGTGGTTTAGAATATTGTATTATTTCCTAGAATCGGCAATAATAAATGCTTAAATAATAATGAAAACAGAAAAACCAACAAACGATCAGTTCAATTTCCGAGCAAAATTTATTCTTTTTCTATTAATACATGTCTCTCTTTTAATCTATTATAATTTATAATCTGTCTTATTTTCTAAATTTTTAATTGCTGTGTTACTTATTTTCTGATTTTTTTCCAACATTTACTTCCAATAATTGTCCAAATTCTACACACGGGCTTTCTTTGTTTCCATTTGTTTCTATTTAACTATAACCTTTTGACTTTTACCAATAAATTTGCCAATTATAAAAGATTAATTAATTTACGGAGCCAAATGTTATGATATACATTTTGCTATATGTATTAAAATATTATATGAAATCAAACAAAGATTGCTTTTGCTATTATAACGGCAAAAAAATGACATCGATTCGTTAATATTTCTATTTCAATTTCACATCACAAACACTTCTAGCATCAAAACAAATTAACCAAATGAATGGATGTCATGGAAATAACAATTTCATAAAAGAACCAGTGAAAAAACAACTCATTTTTTTTTCAAAACTTAATTTAAAACTTTGCACTTGTTAACGTCTCGCAATTAAGTTATTTTCCGCTTCAATTTAACTTCCAGGCTGGTGAAAATATAAAATGCATATTTAAAAGAACAAACTTGGTAGCAGAATGAAAAGAAAGGCGAAGAAAAATCTAACACCACGTTTTCTGGTAAAATATGTCACGTGTTCATTCCATGCACTTCTTTTCTTTCTTTGCGATCCTTTTTCCCCTGTTTTTGTTCTTTTGAGCGTATACTAAAATTCACTACATCAGATAATTTCCTGAAGGATTTACAAACATCCGCAATCGTAAACTTATAATCCTGTTACCGGTAGTTTTGCGCGTCCCCTATTGGTGGAAAACACTTCCTTAATCCGGTCGACCTACCAAGAGTAGTAAAAAACATAATAACCCTACTTTGTTACCACCTTTACTTCGTCTAAATTTATTATACAGAATATCAATCTTTTGTTCGTTTTGTAAAATTTTAAAGTAACTGTTATAGCAGTAACGTTTATTTCATACAAGTATTTGAGGTAATTTTAATTTACTATCTTCCATATTTTCGGCATGTAATCTTGTAGATTATGTTATTTATTCCTTTTTACTATTTTTTTGAAACAAACGCTCTCAACGTTTTTATGAAAGTCGTTTATTTATTTAATACATATATATATATATATATATATATATATATATATATATATATATATATATTGATACGATAAAGGAATATATTTATTTTTCAACATAACTCCTTTCAGCTCTATATACATTCTCAGCTATGTTCAATAAATTTGAAACCCGTTTTTAATAAGAACTATGTTGCTCCTCAAAATAGCCATTAACTGCCGACATCACTTCATCGTCGGAAAGTCTTTGACCACTGAGCGATTATTTCAAATTTGGGAACAGAAAATAATCCGTGGCGGCTAAATCTGGCGAATAGGGTGCATGAGGTAGCAATTCAAACTTTAATTCATTAATTTTGGCTATTGCAATAACGGATTTGTGAGCCAAATGTGGCCGTTTTTGCTTAATTTCTTCGCTCAAACGTTGCAATAATTTCGCATAATACTCGCCATTGACAGTTTTTTCTTTTTCGAGATAGTCAATCAAAATTATTCCTCTCGCATCCCAAAAAAACCGATGCCATGACCTTGCCTGCAGATGAAATGGTCCTCGCCTTCTTTGGAGCCGGTTCTCCCTTTTGAGTCCATTGTTTTGATTATTCTTTTGTCTCGATTGTGAAGCGATGGACAAATGTTTCATCCATGGTTATGAAACGGCGCAAAAATTCTACTTTGTTGCCGTAAACTTCGCTAAACGCTCAATTGAAACATGTTCACGACACTGTTTTTGCTCGGGTGTGAGTAAATGCTGCACCCATCTTACACACAGCTTTCTCATGTCCAAATTTTCAGATAATATGCGATGTACCACACTTTTTGAAATGCCTACTATGTTTGCTAGCTCGCGCACTTTCAGTCTACAATCATTCAGTACTCCTTTGTGGATTTTCTTCATCATTTCTGGAGTCGTCACCTCATTTGGTCGACCACTGCGATGCTCGTCTTGGCAGCTCGTACGGCCTTGTTTAAGCTCTGCTACCTATCACTGTTGTAAACGAAAGAGCAGACACACTCAGAGTAGGGCTGAGGCCTTTCAAATAAAAGTATTGTGTCATGTAACAATTGCAAATTTTCTTCATTTTTACAAATTCACTGAAAACGTTCACTATTGATGGCTGCCAAACAAATACTAAACAATGTGGCGTCTTCAAACTTGAAACGTATGCTTTGTAGATTGCGTGCTTTCTAATAGAGTGATATTTTTCAACTACCGCCATCTCTAGGTTAGGTTTGGTAGTTATGGGACCACCCTCGTTTATTGTTATATTTTTGGCAATCGAACAATGCAAAGGGAATTTTAGATTACACAATTATGTATGTGGTATGATTTGCGTTGTGTGTGACTAATTTGAAAACCTACATCTTAACTATATAATCTCAGTAGATAAAAGGATAAACGTATACTTATACCTTAATATATTCTCACTTTATTTTTATTAAAAGGATATATTTTTACATTTAGAACATTTTCTTAATACAAAAATGTCAAACTGAAACCGTGAAAAAGAAAGAAAGAACAAAAACAAATAGTAACATCATTCTTACTAGGACAAAGTTACGTTAGAATTGTGTCGATATAAAGTAATAAATTACCTATGGCCATGCTTACTTAGTTTTCTAACTGAACGTTATATATCAAAAATAATACAAACAATAATGTTGAGAGACAATTCTATTAACAGTAATCGATGAAAAATCACGCTATAAGTATGTCGTATATGTGAGTATCAATAATTTATCGATAAATATAGTTAGGAACCCTCAGAAAAATCTGTAATTATATACTGTAAGTTTGATTCCAGAGATTGTTTTCAAGATGATGCCAGTATAACAGGATACAAAAAATATCAGATAAGTTAAATTTTTAATTGAAACATGAATCAAGAATATTGTTACATAATTAGAAACGAAAATAACAAATTTTCGGAGAACAGTTAACAAATTAAACAATTTAAAAGAAATTCCAAATGAAGTGCAAGGGATGCAACGGAAGGTACATGAATCAACATGAACTGCCCCAATATGCAATCCATCTTGACCCACGTATGCGAGAAACATAAAAAGAGATACGTCTCTTTAGAAGAATAAGTCTGGCATGTATACATACATATTTTTGTACATATATGTGTATATTTATAACTAATGTATATGTAACTCCGATCGCCATCTTGCTGCGAAACCGGGGAGCTTAAAGCATCAATATACTTTCTTAATTTTAAATTAATCTTTGTTTAAATGAAATATTGTCAATGGTAATTAAACAACGTGATATAACTATTTGCTTAAATTTTGTATAAATTGAAGTATATTTTACAAACATGTAACAATATAATAAATACGAGTATCAACGTACAGCAACATAAAATATTTACACCACACGTATATTAATTAAAACTAATTCTTTTCACTTGATACAGACTCACAAAGAAATGAAAGGAATCGTAAATATAAATAACCATATTGACTTCCGTCCAGCTTATCTAAAGTACCTAAGATATCTTGCTATTTACCCTTTTAAGGTTTCTAGGAATCTTAAGGATTCTTACCAAACAATGTAACCTATAAATTTATTTTTTGTTTTTTGCTTTTTATTACATATTTTAGACTTTACTTATATTAATAAGAATAAGTTGATAAATTTATCGCCTCATGATAGATCCTCAGGAGAGAAAAATTTTAATATTCCATAAATTTTATATTTAAATTTATTTTTAAACATAATTAACATTTATAGCTTTCGGTAACATAAGTTAGTAGCTATAATATTCTTGTTCAACTCTAACGTTGTTAACATCTTTAAGTTGTAAACTACCAGAATCTTGCAGAATGCTACGAAGAGATAAGTGACATGTTTATAATAAATAGTAAATATATATTAAATCAAACTAAATTAAGCCATAATATGATAGAGCATCAGTTTATGTTTTACTTAGTTCTTCTATCGATATTTCCTTTGTTTTAGTTCATTTAAATTATTAATATTAGATGTGAGTTTTATGTAAAAATGTTCATTAAGCACAAAACTTAAAACTTTGAATAATTTTATTAAAGTACTCTTAATTTTACATTTAGTATGGTGAAACATACATTTTTAAAATTTTATTATATTTTCTCGAAATGTTAGCTATCGTAAACAATACCCATCAGCAATCTAAGTAGCTAGTTTTAAGAGCAATTTTCCTGAAAGGGTGACCCGTTGCATTGCCCAAAGTAAGACGTATTCTCTGCAGTTTACTTTCAAAAATAAAACTTTCAATTATCGTATCCTTTTCTAATGAAGGAAGTGGAAACTGAAGCCTACAATTTTTACAGCAGTTGAGTCAAATTTCGTGAAAGATTTGTAAGAATAGTTGGTACTGAGAAACTACAATTTTTCAGTCTGACTTCAATAGCCTCTGTTTTTTTGACAGTTAAACGCTTTTAACTACGTGTAAATCTGATTTACGAGTTCGGTTCACCTTGTCAAAATTATATTTTAGATCACTTGAACTATATGAAACTAATTGATTATTACTTATTAATTTTGACAGTCCTCGACATTTCATATACTGGAAAGTACTACGTTTAAGCTGTCGAACATATGGGCAAATAGCTTTGGAAGTACAAGTATACTAAATTTTTTATCAATTTTTATCCAGATACATTCTTGAAAATTTAACTGAGAAAAGAATAGTCTACTTGGGTACCGTTTTTAAATATAAAATATTAGTAATCAAACTTGATTTTCCATGCATTCAGGAATGTTTTTAAATTTAAAAAAAGTTGATAATCTCCTTTTCAGGAAAGGAAATTGGGCCTAATGTAAATTTAAAAATTATATATCGAATATTAAAAAGACCTACTATTAAAAAAGAAACACTAGAGTAAATATATCTCGATATATACACAGGCATTTAGCGTGAAATTTATTCTAATGAAAGTCGCTGCGGAAGGAGGCTCCACCGATAGAAGAACTCCACATATTTTTAGAGTATATTTGCCGAGCGTGTTGAAGTTGATCACGTTCCTAGAAAGGCGCTGCTGAAGATGGATGTCTCTTCGTCAGAATTTATATATACATACACAAATGTACACACACAAGTATATATATATATATATATTGTATATATACATGTGCATATTATATATGTAATACAAAACATGGTTCGAAAAGTCATTCCCTCTCAGCTGGTTAGTATGCATACGACGACAACGTCTGCCTCAATCATCAGTATACATAACGTAAATGTCTCTTATATTCGCGCCTCTTTTCCATTACCAGCCTTCTTCGTTCTACGTCGTGTAACTTCTCACACGTACATAGCAAAAACGCAGAAATAACTCTTCCTTACTTCGCACCCTGTTCAGTGATCTGGATAATTTATGAGTATTTATAATGCAGTTATTTCATTTTCTGACTGAAAGCGGCGGGGATGATGGAAGCAGTGCTAGAAAGGCAGTTTTATTTCCACATTTTTTCACGATTTCAATATAGTCGGAACCAATTCGGTATGGGTATGTATGTTCTCGTAAAATATCAAATATATTTTTCTATGGACAACTACATGTTCGTTTCTTACGCACAGTCGTATTCAATTTTTGAAAAATTGTTCAGACTGCTAAAGCGAATACCATCTGCCCCTATGATATTGATTATCGGTATATACAATATGCAGTTATATTCTAAAAATTGCGATTCCTTAATTTATATATTATCAGCTTCTTTTATACAATAAAATGTCTATAAGTTCACAACATTCGTACTTCATTTAAATACATAATGAACTAAAGTTTTTTTAAACGAAATTTTAGTACCGGCGCCGCCGCCAAAATATAACTTACTAATTTCCACAGACTATAATTAAATTTTTGATTCTGATGAAGGCAATTATTTTAAGTGTTGCGATTTGCGTACATATAACAGTTTTATATTAGGCTCTTTATTTGTTCTTTTTTACACGAATTGATTTAGAAGCTCTAACAATTATTAGCTTAGGTAACTTTTATGGTGTACAAACGTTTTTAATGAGAAATCACTTTGTCTAAATAACATTTATGGATCATAAGCAAGGCTTACTTTCCAAGAAAGTTTTATCCACAACGAAAATACTTGAATGCAGACTGTTTTACAGAATATTTTCCTTATATTACACATAATTTTACTATCTAACTACGGTCACGCAGCATTAATCTCATGACCGAGAATAATATTTAGTATCTGTCAAATATATACTTGTTAGGTAGCTTTTGTTGTCATCCTATCAACTATTATTTTTTATTATGAAACAATATCATCGAAGTAGGTCGCCTGACATATCATTCTAAAGTGCTTTTCGTGACAAAGCTTTTAATGATATTATTTTAAGTGTTGCCAAAACTCCTTTAATTATATCGCGTCTCTAACTATTTTCTTAATTTTAGCGTGCCCTTTCTGTTTCGTCATCGGGCAATTAACGACTCCAGCTACCCACTACCCCTCGCTCCATCGATTATTCTAAAAGCTTGATTTTTGAAAAATATCCTCCCATACCTCCAGTACCCGCAACTTAACACGCAGGACGCCGTCATGAGTTGATATTTTACCTACTATCCCGTACATGTATTATTCACACCTTCAGGATATATCGTTTTCGCGATATATAATAAAATCTATCCAGAGATACCTACACACACGCAGTTATACGTATTAATTATCAACTACTGTTTTATCAAGCCTCGCATATTTTATTTTTGCAATGTTGTTACCTATTTTAATACAGCCTTTATATGGTTGATTTTGTTTTTTACATATTATTTTCACTTATTAATTTTTTGTATTTTCAGGCCTTTAAGATTTGTCTTTATTTAATTCAGTTAAATAGAATTTTAAAGATAAATCTTGTTTTTCTTTCACTAATGCTTCTATTTTAGCTTTCGATATGTTCTTGACTTTTGATGCTCATCATAAATTAATTTCTTACAACTTGTTTTCATTATTGCAACGTTAGAGCTAGGAATTCATCAATCTAATTTATTTTTGTCACATACGCGTGGTAATAATAATTTGCTTTATTAACTTGGAACGCCTTTATTTTTTTTGCTTCTGATATTACACTGCTATAAGAATTTGATGCACCACCGTATGACGCTTTTCTTTTTCCAAGGTCGTAATAATTTGGCTTCACAATGTGGGAAAATGTTTATGGCACATATAGCAATTGAAATATTAGGTACTTTTGCCTTAATATTCATAGCTTTTTGTATAATTAATCGCACCTTCGGTTGAAAATATTTATTATTCTAGTACTAACTTTAACTTTATTTATAAATTTAGAATACTACCGTAAGATATAACACGAAACATGATGTATATGCTCTGAGAAAAATATTTTTTATATCTGGATAGCTATACTAACAGCCATAGGGATAATAGAAAAAATACAACATTATCGTATTTTCTTAAATCACTCGCTTGTACAATGGTGTGGTAAAAAGAATATAATAAAGTTGTAGCAAGAAAAATATCATAAAATTATGTCAGAATATATTTGCTATAAGCTGATTGCAAAAGTCATTAGGTATTAATGGTGGTAGCATAATCATGTTACCACATTTTGTAGTGACAATCTCTTCCTTATGATACTGTATCTTCAAAAATTAGTATCTTTAAAATATCCCAAACAAAATTTTTTGCTTGTATGCGTATTTTTGTGAAGTCCCGTAGAAATATAGTTTTTTGTTATGATCTTATATGCTATGATGAGATTTCGTTTAAATAATAATCTGCATCTCCAGTAATAAACTGTATTATTTTGTATAAATCCAAATTTTCAGATGTGTACATTATGATGTATAAATTATTTGATAGAAAGGATCCATTGCAAAATGAAGAATGCACAATGAAACATGTACGACGCAATGTGTGCGATATATTTATTAAAGGACCAAGTAGATTGGAAACTTTCCCCTCTATTAAACTAATTTTCTTGTAATCGTATATTAACCTCGCCCTGAAAATAGTTGACTAGTATATATTCCGTCTGTGTTAGATTTACCTTTTGGTCTGAAGAGGCTACAGTATTGTCGAAACAATTGTTACTATTTTTTAATAAAGATATTTTGTGAATATCACAACTTAGTTTTTATGTTTAATTTTAATAACATTGTTATTACATTGATCACAATGAGATATTTCTTAAATTACGCGTTCAGTATCAAGAAGAAAAACAGTCCTAGAATTATTTGATTCTATCGCGAATTGTTTTAAAAAGGTTTTGTCTTCCTGAAAATAACAATAAAGTATTTCAAACTATTGAGAACATCACCAGTTTGTAAAAAATTTTGCAGGATCATGAGAAATTCGTTTTAGTATGATGCTTACGAGTCACGTATTACATAAAAAGTAATGTTGTTTGATAATATCATATAGTAAAATTAATTGATTTATTCAGATTTGAGATTTAAATAACATTGTGTCTATGTAATTAATAGTTGATCCTTTAATAAAATTTCTATTAACTCTTATAAATTTAAAAACTCTTAGCATCATAAATTGCTAATAACTTTGAGTACTGACCTGTACTTGTTTATCAAAATTTTAGTAGGATTCAAGTTTATTAATTTATTATATTCAAACATTTATATAGCCCATACATAATCTAGTAAATGTCGTTAATTCATATTAAGAGAGTAACGAGATTATAATAAATTTATAACATACTTTTAATTTATTATTTATATTTAAAATTGTATAAAATGTATATATAATATAGTAGATCATCTAATTTAATTATAAAAATGTTCGTATTACTTAAATTAATCACAAAAAACTAGTAATAACTTTTATAAAATAGTTTTGAGGGAAACGAGATTACAAATAAGAACAATTGAAGAGGGAGACCCTAAGAAGAAAATTTAGTAATTTCGCATGAGAATTGAAAAATTTTACTCCAAGATATAATTGAAGAAATAATAGTAAATCTACATTATTTAGATGATAAAATTATTTAAAGAAGTTTAGTTGACCAACCCGTGGTACACGCCATTGTATTTATTGGTATTCGATTTCTTTAATTATCCTATAATAAAGATTAATTATTAGCCGACAATATATTTCCGAGAAACCAGTATTCAGACCGTGTAGAACCATTATTAATAGTTCAAAATTTTGAACCTTTTTTTGAACTAAGTGTCAGAGATTCCTCCTAATTCATCCTTGGAGAAGAAAATTTAGCTATTATATTGAAAGTTAAAAGGTACCTAAAGCTAGCTATTTGTATCCAAAATTCATCAAATTATATTACTAGAATTAGTAATATAAAAGGTAAAGCCTTCATTTGACTAAAGTGTTAATTAGTAAACACAATATTGAAATTAAATTTACAATAAAATTTTGACAATAATCATATTTCGTAAAATACTATACCAAATAGTTACTTTTCTATTATTCCTTTATGACAATAGATGTTTGAATTTCAACAACAGTACTTACCATTAGTTCATTGAATTTTTGCTATTAACACAGTTTAAACATTGTAAACACTTTAAATAGGTTAATTACTTAAATAATTTTACGAAAGAAAATTTATTAATTAACATCGTATAATTGAATTTATCTATTATGCAACCTAAGTTACATACTGACCAAAGAAATACATACGCTCAAGTTTGTTATCTTATAGTGATTTTCAAAAAATAAAAAAATTAATTATTCATTTATTTAATTCAATATTTAGAATTGTAATGTTTCGAGAATATTCTTGTTTACATACGAGGGTAGCCGTTTATATTTGGGGAATAGCAAACAAAAAAAATTTTGATTGTCGAAAATAAATTTATTGCTTTTCAAAATATTTTCCTTGAAAATCATGCATTTTTGCATTCGTTTATACCAATCCGAAAAGCATTGCTGCCACTGTGAAGGTGGTATCTTCAAAATATGAGTTTTGAATGCCTCGATTACCCCTTCCGGCGTAGAACACGTTGACCACGAAGTTTATTCTTCACGTGTGGGAACAAAAAGAAATCAGAGGGTATTAGATCAGGACTGTACGGCGGACGAATCATTAACGACTTGCGAGAGCTCGTATTGTCATGGTGGAGAATGATCTGTGGTTTTCGGTTTGTTTTCCTTATTTCTTCAAAAACTTTAGTCAAACAAATAGTTGTGTACCATTAGGAATTGAACGTGACCGGTTTTTTCGTAAAAACAGGGGACCATTTGTTTTGATGTGCTTTGAGCGCGAACAACTTTTGTTGGTTTTGGTTCATCTTGGAATACCCACACAGTCGACTGCTGTTTACTATCGGGTTCATACGTATGGCTCCAAGGTTCACCACCTGTGACGACTTTATAAATGTTCTTTGAAACACCGCCACTGTATTTTTGTGTATTTCTTAGCACCAATCGACGCGAGTCCCTTTTTGAGCGGTTGTCAAATTATGTGGTACACAACGTGAACATAGCTTCTTAACGGCTAAATGTTCATACAGGATCTTATGCACGCTGGCATTACTAATACCTAGAGATGCCTCGATCTCACGTTATGTCACATGACAGTCCTGCGTTATCAATTTATACACTGCATTAATATTTTCCGACACAACAACATTTGTGAGACGACGTGAAAATTTTTTTGTTTGATATTTCGTTTTCCCGGTTATAATCTATATGGATACAAATTGTAAGTTTTTCTATTTCCTTTAGTGTACTTTTCTTTGTTTTAAGTTATTGTGCAATTTAAATATTTAATGGTAAATTATTGTTTGCCATAATAAATCTTTTGTTTTTACTCTGCACTTTCCTATCTCTTTTCCTTTTCTGTGCTTTTCAGTTTTTGTATTTCTCGCTACCTACTGGTTATTGTAACATTTATACTTCCTTTCAATCTCTTATTTCTGTTGTACTTCCATTTCGTTACCTTATTTGCCTGTGTATTACTTACATAAAGTCATGGGCATCACTGGTGTTAAGAAGGTGTCCTCGTTTAAATATTTTTAATTAGTCTTCTTCATTACATTATATATATATATATATTATCTAAATCGATAACATAAAATGTAATAGATAAAGTAAATAAACACTTACTTCAGAAACTAAAAAAAAAATAATGCTCCGGCTAGCTTTAATGATTGGACTTTTAATCCCAAACAGCAGAAAAAGACGAATGTAATGAACTGTTAAGTTCTAATTAAATTTTATAATAAGTATTTTGAAAAAGAAACAACTTTTCAAAATAATGAACTCAATTTTAATAAATTCGTATAATAATCTTTGCAAGTACGAGGGTAGCCGTTTATATTTCGGGAACTGGCAACACTGTTAGTGTTACCTCCGATCTGATGATTGTATCGTGAAGTTTGTCATTTTTGACAATATATTTACCTTGACAGTTTTATTATTCGGTCGCTATTTCTATTGTTGGCAGTAACTTCAAAATTTTATGTCAGCGAAAGAATAGAATTAACTTGCGAAATTTTTTGTGCAATTATTTTTCATAACTTTCAGCGTGGCTTATCTCATCAAGAATTCAAGAGATTCTTTACATGGTGTTCAGGCACCATCGAAAACTACGGTATATCGTAGGTATAGTAAATTCAAACTTGGACGGCGTTATTTGGACAATGAATTTCATGAAGGTCGTCTCACAAATGCTGTTGTGTAGGAAAACATTAATACAGTATCTAAATTGATATTGCAAGATCGTCATGTGACATACCGTGAGATCGAGGCATCTCTAGGTATTAGTAACACCAGCGTGCATAAGATCCTGTATGATCATTTTTAGTCTTGAAGAAGCTATGTTCAGGTTGAGTATTGACAACTGCTTAAGAAACGACTTGCGTCGATTCGTGCTAAGAAATGCACAGAAAATACAATGGCGGTGCTTCAAAGAACATTTATAAAGTCGTCACAGGTGATGAATTTTGAATCTATAGTTATGAGCCCGATAGTAAACAGCAGTTGACTGTGTGGGTATTCCAAGATGAGCCAAAACCAGTAAAAGTTGTTCGCGCTCGAAGCACATCAAAACACATGGTCGCATGTTTTTTCGAAAAAACCGGTCAGGTTGCAACCGTACCTTTAGAGAGTTGTAGATCAATTAATTCTGAATGGTACACAACTATTTGTCTGCCAACAGTTTTTGAAGAAATAAGGACATCAAACCGAAAACGACCGATCATTCTCCACCATGATAATGCGAGCTCTCACAGATCGATTCAAACAATTGAATGTTTGACCGGGCAAAACATTGAATAGATGAGCCATCCGCCGTACAGCCCAGATCTAACTCCCTATGATTTCTTTTTGTTTCCACACGTGGAGAATAAACTTCGTGGTCAACGGTTTTCTACGCCGGAAGAGACAGTTGAGCCATTCAAAACTTATATTTAGAAGATACCGTCTTCATGGTGGCAGCAATGCTTTTCGAATTGGTTTAAACGAATGCAAAAGTGCATTGATTTTCAAGGGGAATATTTTGAAAAGCAATGAAACTATTTTCGATAATAACAATTTTTTTTTGTTTGCTATTCCCGAAATATAAACAGCTACCCTTGTATTATCATTATTATACAATAATTTTCTATAAAGTTCATCAGTTTATTTTATCGAAATATGACATCAAAATGAATGGCGGAACATCTAGAATATTAGCATTGTGGTACGTTAACATTTTAAAATTAAATTTTAAAAAACTATATAGTTCTTTATTTATCACAATATATAGACTTTATTCTTCTTTATTGATAGTTTCCATCGTTGTGATAATAAAACATTTAATTTTTGTAACCTCCATTTTTTTCAAGTTATTTATTTTTTTATTTAACCTGCAATACTTTTATAGTTACACATTTTTATTTGAGAATAACAGTTTTTCGTATTAATAAATATTTACGATTACTTACATTTTTTATTATATATTTTTTTCATTTTAATATTGAAAATTTGTATATGACACCAGTATATTTAACATTCACAAACGTGTATGTTTGTCTGAAGACCTGACTTTAGTGAATATCTTTTTGTGGGTGCTTTCGGTAAGCGTATCTGTTACTTTCTTTTCTTTTGTTCATGTCAGGAAGTATGCCTGTCTATTTATAAATGCATGTTGACGAACGCCTTTATACAATGGGTGTTTTTTAAGCTGCCTGAGAACTATCGATATCGATAACTATGGTTTGCCAGTTAATAATGTCAAATTGTGTTGACATTTCTATTCAGTAAGATTTGGAAAGTCATCATGAATCACTTAACGACAGAACAACGCTTCCAAATTGTGGAAATTTACTTTGAAAAAATAAATCTGTTCGTGAAGTTCATAGAGCATTTCGTCCATTTTATGGTCAACATAATTGGCCTAGTGAGCAAGCAATTCGTGCAGTTATTGATTGTTTTCGCACTAATTTTACTCTTCTCCGTTCAAGACCAACAACAAGACCAATAAATGTGCGTACCGAAGAGAATATTGCTGCTGTAGTGCGAAGTATTGAAGAAGACGCCAAAATGTCGATTCATCGTCGTTCTAAACTTGTTGGCCTTTGTCCTTCGACTACGTGAAAAATTTTACGTAAGGATCTTGGCTTACGTGCCTCTAAAATACAGCTCATGCAAGAATTGAAGCAAAACGGCCATCGCTTGCATCGCATTTTTGTTGATTGGGCTCATTTGAAACTGGCCGAAGATGAGCATTTTTATCAAAGAATTGTATTTAGTGATGAAGCTCATTTCTGGTTAACTGGCTACGTCAACAAGTAAAATTGCTGTATTTGGAGCGAAGACGATCCTCAAGCCGTTAACGAATCACCATTACATCCATTAAAACTGACTTGCATCATCGGTCTTTATTTCTTTCGAAATGAGGAAAGAGCTGCCGTTACGATGAATGGCGAGCGCTATCGAGCCATGTTGACTGAATTTTTGTTTCCAAAAATTAATCAGCTAAACATTGACGATATTTGGTTCCAACAAGACGGTGCAACTTGCCATACAGCGTGCTTAACAATCGATTTATTGCAAAATTAATTTGGTGAAAACTTTATTTTCAAGTGGTCCTGTTCACTGGCCCCCTCGTTCGTGCGATTTAATGCCTCTGGATTAGTTTTTATGGGGCTATGTTCAGTCATTGGTTTATGCCGACAAACCAGCAACTCATGATGTATTGGTAGCTAATATTCAAACCACCATTGACGCCATACGGCCAAATTCATTGGAAAAAGTAGTCAAAAATTGGACTGATCGAATGTAGCATGTATGTCGTATCCGCGTGGACATTTGCCGGAAATCATATTTAAAAAATAAATGCCATGAAATTATCTATAAGATTATAATAAAAATAATTTCATTCCTACAATATTTCCGTTTTGTATTATCATTTTAAATTCTCAAGCTTTTAAAAACACACTCTATACAAGTATATGCAGACAATTTATTTTCTAAAAAATTCAGTTACCGTAAATGTCATTATGATAATGCCTTTTCTATCATTTATTGTGTTTTGCTCGTTCTTTTGAGTTAATGATAGAAGAGACATATATATTTTATTGATTTGGGGAAGATAGTTTTCCATTAATTAACAAGTACGTGCTCCCGATATTTATCAAAACTTTATTTATAAAAACCTACGTTCGAAGTTGCGAAAAAAGTCATTTTTTAATGATGTACTAAATAAAATTCCAAGAATTAAACTGAGAAATTGATACATGGAAATAGAAATCCTCTATTATATTTTTATAACAGTATAATTTTACATTTACAAGATACAATAATGTTAAAACAAAAATCCTCATTCATAACGTGAAAGCACATTTTCAGGTTTACATATTCCATAGGAATAAAGCGATTAAAACGAATATACATATAGAAACATGAAAGCGTCGAGCAGAAGACATTACCGCTAGGGCAATTAATTCTAATTCAATAAAACCTCGTTATACACATGCACTAGCAACCAGTTAATAAAGTATAATAACGTTATGCTGTGTGCATAATATTAATAATTAGACAAAGTCACTTCGAGAGTAAATTGCATTACGCCCGTGTTAGAGAGTATCAATTTCATACGGCGATGCTTGTAACGAAGAGAACAAATGGAACGATTTAATTCTTTAAACAGTGCCATCGTCTAAGCTAGAACGAGACTACTATTATATTATTATATAGCCATATTTTCAAGGTTTAAATGCTTGGATGATTTTAAGATAAACAGTTCTTGTCAACGTATATCCAACAACCAGTTTATAAAGGTGTCCCAAAATTAACGCAAGATTTGAATTAAATAGAAAACGCAGTTTTTAGTCTCTTGATTGTTATTTTTTATTGAATCATAAAGTACATAGGATAGGGTTATTTATGGAATAATAGGGTTATTTGCATGCACACGCACTCATTTTTCGAAATTTTCCATGACCATTATGCATAAATGTGGCTGAATTTCGTTGATGCAGCGTTGAATCTCCTCCTTTAAAGCACCGGTGGTTGTGGGCTTGTTGACATAGACCTGTGATTTTAAATAACTCCATAAAAAGCAATCTAATGGTGTTAAATCACACGATCTAGGGAGCCAACTCTGATCACCGAAACGGGAGAGTACACGGCCTGGAAATGTCTCATGCAGTAATTGAATTGTTTCACGGGCTGTATGGCATGAGGTACCGTCTTGTTGAAACCACATATTGGCCACATCAATGTCATCCAATTTCGGTAGAAAGAACTGTGTTATCATGTCGCGATATCGAGCACCAGTAACAGTTTCACAAAAGGTATGGTCCAATTATGCCTACAGCCCAAAATCCACACCAAACAGTGACACGTTGTGGATGCATTTGTTTTTCGACAATCACGTGTGGGTTCTCAGAACCCCAAAAGCGGCAATTTTGGCGATTAACAAAGCCATCAAGGTGAAAATGTGTTTCATCGCTTAGGATGATTTTGCTTGAAAAATCAGTATTCATTTGTTGATGTTCAATAATCCATTTAACGAACTTTCTTCGCTGTGCATGGTCATTAGGCTTCTGTTGTTGTCTTAATTGAATTTCGTAAGCATGGATACACAGATCTTTAGTGAGCATACGCTGTAGAGAGCTTCTTGAAATTTGCAATTCTTGTCCACGACGCCGAATTAAGGTTCCTGGATTGTCACCGACACTCTCACGCACTGCTTCGATATTGACATTTGAACGGCTTGTTTTTGAACGATCAGTGTGTTTGGCGTCTCCAACGGATCCAGTCTCCCTGAATTTTTCAATTAATCTCTTCACAGTTGACGAAGTTAAACACTATTCCGACCATATTTTGAATGAAATTTTCGAACTGCGGCCGCCAAGCTTTCATTATTTTTGAAATATTGTTCAATAATGAAGACACGTTGTTCTATCGTGTAACGCTCCATTTTTACTAACCCTAAACTGTCAGCTGTCAAATTGCTTTTTTTTAGGTTCGCCAATGTTTACTGCACAAATGGCGACAAATTTAAATCTTGTGTTAATGTTAAAATTCTCCCTTATTCTTAATTATTAATGCATAATCATTGTTTAGTCACACAGTATCTGCTTCAGACGTTTGAAGTAAGGTAAATTCTAACTTACTTTACAAAATGTATAATAAACGTTATAAATATGAGAAAAATATGTTTTTCGAAGTTATCAAAAATTCATACTGCACAAACGTCTATGACTTTTGCTTTTTATATTATATTCATATTATTTTACATGCATATTATTTTATATTCATAACTTGGCATTTGATTATTGTTAATTTAATAATTATCTAAAGAAGGGAACAATTTTTGGCTTTTATGCTCTAATATGTTTATGTTTCTGAAAAGATTTTTCTGTTCACCCGACATAAAAACCTGGACGTGTACCACATATTAATTTATATGCAACTGACTTTTTACTTTTCTGTTGTAAAGAGTCTAAATTGCTAATACCATTAAGAAAATTAGAAATAAATTTGACGGTAAACCTAAAAATAAATGGAAAAGAGACTTTCACAAGAAAATATCAAAACAAAACTACTGGTGAAAGCAGATAACGCGGAAGGCATAAAACTTTTCTCCGAGATGAAAATATATTCTTATATGTAGAAAATGACCATTGCACATCTAATGATGTAATGTTAGCGTAATTGAAATAATCTTTGAAATTATGTGACGAATCTGTACACCCACCATCAATATATCCGACTTAAAATGCTAAAATCTAAATCTTTCTTTAACACCCTTTCTAACTTTGTAACAACAAAGAAAGAGCTGGCTGTAACAACGTGCAAGATTAGGCTGTGGTGGTTCAGGGAAACTACCACTGTCTGCGAAATTCTCGAGTACGTTAGGAAAACTTGTGGAACACCGCCTTTGTACTTGCAAATTTACTTCTTGATAAAATTTTCGAAAGATTTCTGACACGAGATGAGACGCACAGCCTACACAGCACATTACTGACTTTATCACTAATATACATTAATAGCTTCTTCGTTACGTAGTTTTAGTCTTTTGCACGTTAATAACAGTGGAGGTGACGATTAAAATTATCAAGAGGACACACTCTAATGGTAACTATAGAACGTTTGTGTATATCTATTGTCTCGTTCTCGCATAACCACATTTTTTTATTTGATAACTGAGATTCATTTTGTTTTTAATTTATTTGTGCGGAATATACTCTAAAGAGTCCAAAGTGCTAATGCTATTAAGAAAATTACAAAGAAATTTGACGGTAAACCTAAAGATAAATGGAAAAGAGACTTTAACAAGAAATATATCAAAACAAAACTACTTGTGATAAAAAATAACGTAGAAGGCATAAGACAGAAAGCAGTTGTAAATGCTTGTTGAGAAAATGCTTGAAGAGTACTGAAAATTCCAAATATGTGTAGATAACTACCTGATATCAAATATATAAATAAATGTGTACTAAATCATTATACGTCCTAGTGAAACTACCATACACGAATAGAAGAAAATATAAATTATAACCTCTATTGTATAGCTAAGCAATTACGAAAGTCATTTGGCAGCAAATATTAGAGTATAATAAATTGCATGGAAGAAACAATGGTGATTGAAGCATTGTGATAATTCATGACTAGATGAGGAAGTACTTTCTCCCTTTGTTTGAGATACTAAATAATTGCTATTATCGATGGTTAGTTTCCTAATTTGTTATAAAAACAGTTACGAACTAATTATAAAATAATACAGGCTGAGATCAATTAAATGGACGCTTTTCGGCTGTTGGTATTTTAGAAAAGTGCTAATTAATATGAAGTTATACTCATCGGGATAACTTTAAGCATTATATTTTCATTCTGCCGTTTTTTTATGGTGACAAACGAACTTTTGTTAATTTTTAAATGGTAAACAGTGTGCATTAAGTTGATTAATTGACTGATATGCAACAAATTAACAATTATATGTTAAATATCACTAGATTGCGTAATTTAAACGCTGTGAAATAAGCATCATCTAAGATGATGTGCTACCAGAATTATCAAAAACTGAAAATGAACAATAAAATGAATAATTATGTTGAACAGCTAAATAAATGATATAAAGAAGTATCGTGAATATATTGATACATATCGTAAATATATTGACACATACGAAATATTTAACATGTAAAACTAGATATGTTTAAGCTGACAGCAGTGGCTATCACGAACTTTTCATTTCTCAAAACTATATGTCAAGCGGCAATTTAAGTTGTCCAACATCATGATCGCTCTCTCTCAAAGAAAGCCAAGATATTTTCGTTGCCGGGTGGGAAAAAAGTCTACGACTTTTTACGAGTCGAGTAGACAATTTCTCAAAAAAACGCTCTGGAATGGCCCATAAAAAAGTTGTTCGCGAACTATTATGATTTTAGGTTTTTGCCTAACTCACCCTATTCGTTAAATACAGTACCAACTGAGGGTTACTACTTAATTTCTCAAACTCAGGTTTTTTCTTACTTAAAAAAAATGAGTTGAAGAACCTATTGAAGCAACGAAGCAGTATTTTGAGAATCTGGAGGGAGACTATTACAAAATAGTGTAATAGTACTTCAGTATTGCTGATCCAAGTGCGTTAAAGTTGATGCAAACTATATTGAACAGTTAGACATAACCTTATATCTTACTTCTTTTATTTTATTTCGAATTTTGAATTTTGTGTCTCACCATTTTCCTATAAAATTCAACACTAGTATTTGGTATTGATTTGTGTGCAAATTGATGTTTGTTTAAACATTTTCACTAAGTGCTAATCTACACTATTATCCTGTACTAAATTTGTTACGAAATACTTAATATTACAAATTTAAGATTTATATTTCTCCATATTTATCTTATAAAATATTTCTGTCATTCTTCTACTGTATTTTTTATATAGTGAATTTTATTCATTCACAGAGAAACAGGAACATTTGAACCAGATTAGTCATGCATTATTTTTTACGTATTTTTGAAACTTCGACATATATATTTTATTGTATAGTAGATCTAATCAAAATTGAAGAAACATATGTTTGGATTGCTTTTTGTTTTGTCACTAACTTGCTTGACAATGTGTAAAACGAGTATTGGAATTTTTAAACTGACCGAAGACCACTCCACACTAGTTACTTGTTTGTTTTTTCAAGAAACCAGAACTTGTCTTGTATATATAAATACTATGATTAATGGCCTTTTTATATATTATTCTCAAATGTTTTATTAATTGTTTGTGCATTCTTATATTCTGTGTAGTTGCATTTTTGTTGAAATAAAGAAATTCATTCACACAAGCAGATTTTAATATATTAACACTTTTGAGGCTTTGTAGTTCGTTTCCATTACTTAAGAAAATCTATGTATTTGGTTTTTAAAATGCCTTGAAAAAACTGCTTTTAAATTATAAAATACTGAAACAAGAAGGCAAAATTTACCATCACTCCAATCACTAATAAAAATTAATAGGTGAAGGCATTAACAATTGCCTGAATGACCAGATGAGGAAAAGAGAATTACTGGAATTAAAAATTCTAGGTAAATTGTGCCTATTTCAATATCAAATATGCAAAGTATTAACTGCAAAACGCAATACTAATTGTACAAATATTTCCAAAGAAACTTGTGAAAATAACAGTATCACTAATGAATTATGTCGAGCAAAAGAGAAATAGAAATGAATGAATAATTTAACTGTACATTACAAAATGATACTAACATACATTGCTATTAAAAATAATAGAAAAATTGTGTCAACGCTCGAATGAATAATAGTACAATAAATGAATGTTCAATTGTATATCGGAAAATTCTATTGTACTGAAATTTGAGCAACAGCAAAAATTTCGAGATTTTAACTACAATGTAAAACCTATCTGCTTCTGGGCTTCCGGGCTGGAACCGCATCACTTGTATATCTGCTGATGTTTCGTACCCATTTGTATGGGACATCTTCAGGGCTCAACTACTGTACTGAAACTGAAACGAGACGTCGGCAGATATACAAGTGACGCTGTTCCAGCCCAGAACCCCAGAAGCAGATAGCATGTACCAGATTAATATAAAACCTTTTCAAGCTAATTCTTTTATTTAAAAAAACAAACAAATTCTTTCAAATAAAGATTGTAATAAAAATTAATAAAACAAGAAACTTAAAATAATAATTTTTATGTTCATGTAACACCTTTTGTGTAGCAGTTTTTGAAATGTTCTTGCTTGTTGTTACTTAAATTATCTCATTGAATAAATTAAAGGTTACATTTTAAGAAGAAGCAACATTTATTATTTTTATCAACTATCATTTATATAGAAGAAAATTTCTGGTTAAGCATTTAACCTAAGATGTGTTTAAACTCAAAACTATATAACAATTTAAAAAACTAATACACATTGATACAATTATTTTTAATGCGATTTAGTCGGCATTGTATATCTATTCGACTCAATAAACTTGATCCGCTTATGGACGAGGGAAACGTATATTTGTAGTATTCAGGTGTCGTAAAAAAGATACCTTATTATACGCTTTACGAGGCTATCCGTTCCTCATTTCTTGTACAGAGTTGTTTCGGACACCCATAAAACTTTCGGAAAGTTTTATTTTTTTAATTTTTTTTACGATAACCACTTACCACGGTAACTTCAACGACTAACCACTTACAAGATATCCGTCCTCCGTGCCTATAAATACGAAATGTGACTTAGTAATTAGTTAAAAAGTAGTTCTAATTAAGATATCAAATATGTATTCTACGTGTATACATGTTTAAACGTAAATTATGTAGGTAGAATTAAAGTTCTGAAGATTGATTGCACTCCTTAAAAAGTAAATAGCAAATTACCTGAATAATGCGCAATGCGGTGTCTTTAACGATCTAAAGAAATTTGGTCTTTCATTTACAATAAAACGAAGAAGAGTTACATTCCTGTCACTTGGTCCTGATGATGAATCTTTAAATAATCTACAATCGATTGTTAATGAGATAGCAAAATACTTTAGCGGTGTTATTGCGTGTTCTTCTAATACCTGTGAAAATTGAAATTACTGCTTTAATAACTCATGCACAAACATCGCAAATTTTCCGAAAGCGAAGACTTGCAATCAATATTCAGAGTAAAAGACAAATATGCTTCTGGTTACGTGCTTTCTTTATCCAGAATTATGTGCCATCCATAAGCGCAGTTGCTTAGATTGCGTCCAAATGTTTCGTTTTTCGTTGAAACGAAAAGTAAGAGAAAATTATACATAATTCTCGGACAGAATACAAATATCCAAGAAATGAAAGTATGTTGCTTTAAATCACTAATAGCTGGAACATCTATTGCCAATGATAATAATGACCCTACATATAAACGGCCAGTGTCAAACATAGCATTCTATTAATGAGCAGGTAATTATCGCTTGGTCAACTATATGTAACTCACCTAGTCGGTAATAAACCGAAAACGATAAAATGAAGAAGCAATACAGCTAAAGCTGCTCTTCGCTATGCTTTCAGTTCTTGGATGATTTTCATTTTTGTTCAAATGATGGTAGTATTGATTTTCTCATTTTGGGATTTATCGTTTTTAATTTATCATCGATTTAGAAAGTCGTGTATAATCGACAAACCGAAGGCTACTCGACGATTTCTCAATAAACATAACACTTAGTAGTCAGTGCTTTATTGACTGCAATCTCTCATTAATATTTCGTCTTTCCCTGTTGTTTGGAAAATTATCCTATAGTGTCAGGATTTAAGTCTGAGGATTTTTCCAACATAGCCAACTATCATCCAATTACAATTTTATCTAACTTTGCTAAAGTATTTGAGCAATATATGTAAATTATTATTTATCCTCATGTAAAGTTTTCTGTTATCTTCTCAGCATAGTTTGACTGAAACACAATCTACGATATATGCTATTTTACTCAATTCTTGTCTCAAGCTGTAGATACGCGTAAAGAAAGTTGATGTATTTTCTCTCATTCCACCTGAATTGAGTTCGTTTGGATTCAGCATCTCCTTTATCTTTTTTGTGTCTTACGTTTAGAACTGGCGTCAATATGTGTATTATAATGGGTACAGCTCTAATAAATAGAACGCTTCCACAGACGTTCCTAAAGGTTCAAATCTTGGCTATTTATTATTTATTACGTTTATTAATGTCAATTGTATTCAAGTTTTTATTCGATTTTTATCAATTAGTGTAATGTCTGGCCTGTTACTGGTAATCTGTGAGTATTGTCTTGTCCCAGTGTACATAGTTTATACAATAGTAATGATTTTCAAAGATACTTTCTGAGGTGTATTTGTAATATACCGTGTTAGTCTTTAAGAGTTGATGTTTGAATGCAAATTCTTGGTATATAATCTTTGCTGAAATATTGTGATTATAGCCAGTAAGTAGTTTATTCCCTCCTATTATAGAAGTGTAGTTTCTTGCAATTGATCACATTGTCTGCAATTGTCATTTTCCAAAAGTTGTTTAGTTATATGTTTTCTGTAGCCCTTTGTAGCGATTACATTGTTTTGTATTGTCAAAATAAATCCTTCTGTTTCTAGAAACAATTATCCTATTTTCAGACATCAGTATGATAATTTTTTATATATATTCATGTCTTGCATATATATATATATATATATATATATATATATATATATATATATATGTGTGTGTGTGTGTGTGTGTGTGTATAATGTAATTTTCTTGTGGTTTACTGAACCATTTCCCTTTCTTTCGTTGTGTGGTTATTATTTGCATTTTTATTTTGTGTTTTTTGTTTTAGATTTAATATGTATTTGTTGTTTGTTGATACTATTGCTTTGTGTATGGAGGAGTTTTTGTTTTGAAATCTGTGTTCTACCAGGTGCGACACTTTGAAATTATCTGTGATGACAACTTCATTCGAAATTTTTGAATTTTTGAAAGTATTGTGGAAAAGGGGTTCTTACATTTACTGTTTCTGTATTGTATAATGTTTGTATATCAACCATACTTCTGCCATCTTCTTTTCTGGTTGCAGTAATACTTCTACGCAAGAATCTGGATGTAGCATATGATATTTTGTTAACCTTGTCTGACTAAGATAATGTAACTCTTCTCTCTAGTTCTGTGTTGTACCACTTAATTATGCCGAAAGGGTGCGTGAGAATGGGAGTTAAGCTCTGACTTCAATATAGTTAGTACAGTGTTAGTCTTTGTTCATAGTTTCTTTTAATTTGAAGTTTTGCATATTAATGGTTTATTTTTGTATTTTTTCAAATCCTTTCAAATGTTTATGAGTATTTTTCGGCAGTATATTTGTGAGAATTTTGCTGTTAAGTGTTTCTTTTCTTTCAGCAGTCTTAAATTTTCCTCTTTCGAAATATAACATTCTGTTTCTGCATTGTTTATTCCAAATTCCATGCCAGTATTTTTGGCTATCCTTTCTGTTATTTTTAAGGTCCTTGCATTTGTGTTTTATTTGAGGTAAATTTTTTTATACAGTCCGCGCAGAGTAGATGGTTCATCGCGTGTAATGGAGTGTTTTGATGTTTAATTTTTAAGTCAAATATTGTGTTACTTAACATATTGCATGAAGGCATAAACAAAACCATATGACATTATGGCAATTACCTTTAAACATCCCTTTATTAATGTTGATTCCATCTACTATTATGTGCTTTTGTTTCGTTATTAAATAAATTGACGTTCTTGTTGATTGCATGGCTATCTATATATGTAATAAGTTGTTTATGTGTGTCTGTTCGATAATTTTCTAGTGATTACATTAGCCAACTGTGTGTTATCAAATCAAATGCTTTTTTGTAGTCGATGTTATTATTTGTTATTATTATTATTATTATTATTATTATTATTGCAAAATTCAAAAAGAAAATTTGCCTTCAGTGTTATTGTTATATGTTAAATAAAAATTAAAGTTGCATTATACGTATGTACATATGTACATACGAGTACATACCTATATTACATTTGTAAGTTAAAATTGCGCATACATGTTTCTTTTTTTTTCGAACGGAAAGTTTGAACGCGTGCAAATACCGATAACGTCCTCCCATATATGTGCACAACAAAATATATGTATTCTTAATACCTGCAGTAAACGTACTTGGCACGCAATGGATTGTTTTGATGGGCGTCTGAGGGGAGCATTGAGCCAGGTCAGCAGGGCTCAAGCACGTACACACCTCAAGTGCTTGAAGTGGAAATGGTTTGGATGACCAATTAGTTCTCGCCAACGTTACTTAAAATAGGTTTTCTTCGATCACTGCCGGAGTTTCCTTTATGCTTTATCGACTCTTTTTCTTACTTCTAAGGATGGTATAGGATTTACACTAGAGTTTATAATACTTAGTTAAGTAAACCTTATAATCTATAATCTTTCTATTATTACGTCAGACGATACTCGTATCATTTTCTCTCAATAAATGGTAGTATATCATTTGTGTTTTTCGCCAATTGGATCAGATTAGTTACGTCATATACAGTACCGTACAACAGAATTAGGATTACCATATAAATATCACTTTTAATAAAAATTAAATACAGTAACAACAACTCAAATTAGCTAAATTTATTTTCACTATACAAAGGGTACTAGGAATGTTTTGCAATATGACGCAACAATGAATCGTAGGAAGCCGCTTGTTCATACGTGCATAGTAGCCGCCGCGCCATGTCGATGGGCTCAGTAATTTATTAGCAGTGAGAGTGTAAATGGCTTAGATGGCATCATGGTCACGAAATGAGATAAGGGCAGTTTTGTGTTATAATTTCATGCGTGGTTTAAACATAGACCAGTGCTTCGAAGAAAAGACTCTTGCAGTAGGTGATGCTTGTCCACGTCGCACAACGATATTCAGGTGGTATAGAGAATTCCAAAGGGCAAATTTAACTGTGGAGGACGCTGAGGGGCCGGGAAGGCCACGAACGTCAGTTACTACTGTGAGGAAAAGGTTTGGCGAGGACAGGCGAATGACCTACCAACAGATAGAGGGTACTTCAGGCCTAAATGCACCAGCAATTCTTTTGATTCCGCGTAATCCGTATGATTCCGCACGTGAAGAAACTTTATTCTCTCTAGGTGCCGCATCGACTGACTGAAGGCACATGACACGACGTGTGACTTGTTGCCGATAGATGCTAAAAAAGTTTAACAAGGGACAATCTCGGTATGTGAACAACATCGTGACAGGTGACGAGGCTTGGCTGTACTATTACGATGTGCCGAATGAAGCTCAAAACAAAGTTTGGGTCTTCGATGTTGAGG
Organism: Dermolepida albohirtum; assembly: GCA_031893035.1. Taxonomy (NCBI): domain Eukaryota; kingdom Metazoa; phylum Arthropoda; class Insecta; order Coleoptera; family Scarabaeidae; genus Dermolepida; species Dermolepida albohirtum. The sequence goes on from JAVIWB010001056.1 coordinate 352,248, forward strand.
ACACACCCGATCTGTAAAGAAGAAAATGATAGCTGTATTTTTCAAATCGAGTGGAACTGTGGAATGCGTCATTTTGGACATACAGAAGACAGTCACAGCTAAGTAGTATACTGAACAGTGTCTGCCTAAAGTCATTGGATCTATGAAGTATCTGCGGCCAAAGTCAAGAATGGACACCTGGTTCCTCCATCACGATAATATCCCAGCTCACCGCGCCAAAGCCTGCACCGAACATTTGACCACGACAGGATTGAACAGGATTGGACAAACAATTGTCGCATAAAATGAAATGAGACAAAGTCGTCTCATATCAAATTCTCTAATAACATACATGATTAAGTACCAGTTATAGTCAGTGAAGTTAAATAACTGAGAATGACATTAGATACTAAGCCAAGGTGGAAAATGCACTCAAATGTACTGGTTTCTTGGAGGCCGTACTGAGTTTTCGATACGTTATAAACTGTTTTTCTATAAGTAAACTGAAAGCCTGTGTGGACTAACAATATCCATAGTATTCTTGAGACATTTCAAAACAAAGTACAATATCGCTAATGCACCATGATACATCCGCAACAAAGACGTCCATCGCAAATTGAAGACGCCTATGGTTGAAGATGTGATCAAGCATATTACAGGCAAGCACCAGAGAAGACTTGTTAACCACAATAATATCAAAATAATCTGGCCACCTGTTAACAGTAGTCCTTTTCGACGACTAAAGAGATTAAAATCGTTCGAGTTAGTGTACTGACTACCTGGATAAAGTGATTAGTGTCATGTGCAGCGCATCATTGGATGCGTATCTACCAAATAGCTAAGCGTAGGTATTTGGAAAATATTTTTAGATAGATTTTATCTGGTTGCAATTTCCAATGCACTTATGGCATGGCCAGGAAGAAATATTTGAATATACGTAAATCACATAAACTCATAGCTTAATAAGGTCTTGGCCTACTCGACCAAATTTTTTTGAAGCGCGTTATACCAGTCCTGGGTCTTCCTTATAAGGTAAATTGTAGTTGGAAATAGTACAAATGCTAAAAATCGGAATTGGACAGTGATAAGTGATAGTGATGAAAGAAATAGCCGAAAAAGAGGCAGCAGTGTCAAGAATGCGGTTCACTCTACAAATCGAGAAAAAATGATATTGCATTTTACAAGTAAGGCTTTTTAAAAGTTACACAATATGTTCGTATTAGCGAAATTTACTCTTATTTGGTGAAAGTAATTTCATAAATGGTAATAAATTCAATTATAATATCAAAATTAGAAACAAATTATTCCGATTCCCCGAAATTGAAATGAACTTCACAAATTTTAGTAGAAAAACATTTCCCAGGTCAAGCAAGAAAAAATCGCATAGAAAGCATTTCGCTTTGTACTCGGTATTGATTTTCCCTAGACTATTTTGACTTGTCTATAGAAAAGCCAAAAAAAAAATCCCATTTCCGCAACATTTCTATAAACATATACATACAATATGCATAGAGGTACATACGAACATATGCCGAAAAATGTAAGGAATGAATATTCCGTCAACAAGTGCATTTTAAACATAATTCAATGGAAGTTGAACCGTCACTCTAAGTAGAAAGTTGACTTTCGAATAAGTTAGCCGGGCAGAACACGTGTCACAAAGACGTCCCGGCGCTCTGCGTCTCTCGCCGACAACGACGCCGCCTTGGATCCAAGCTAGATATTGTGAGGAACGTGCTTGGACTGGAAACGAAACCGAGACGTTATATTGCAAATCTCATTTGCGACAATAATTTATATGTAAATATATCCAAGTCGTACGTGTTACATACAAAAATGTTCCTTTCTAATGTGTTTAGTTCTTCTATATATATTTTTTTGGTCGGGTATTTTTCTTCCTCTCTTACTTCGTTTTTTTTCTTTTCTTTTCTGTAGTATTGGTAGCACTTCAAACGAACATGTCTGAAAAATAAATCTTGAGCACATGCTAAAGAAACGTGTCACCCTTAATATATTATGTTTCAATATTTACAATATGTACCGTTCTACGAATATTAAATTTTTACTTTAGCGTACTCTATTGTATCAATCTTGGAAAAAGAGAAGTAAATTTCCTTATTACGAATAATCGATACGGCGTTTGCTTCTTATTTACAATTGCGCAAATATTTCTCGAAGAAAGCATGATAACCGCCTTATAGCGCCGATTACTATAATTACATTTTTTTTGGAAACAACTTTGGAAGAAACTTAATAAATATGCTAAGTAGCATATAAATTGAAACATCTAAAAGAAGTGTTTTACATTTATCAATAAGTAGTACGGCTGACAGGTATAAATGGTAATTACCATAAATAGTCTTTTGAGGGAGATTTCATTAATGTCCTTCTATATATTCGTGTTATAATCAGATACATTACAGACTCTGGAGAAATCCTAGACTTTTCTATAGACAAGTCGAAATAGTCTAGGGCGATTTCGTTAATGTCCTTCCGTGTTCATCGTATATTCGTGTCATAATCAGATACAGATCAGACTCTGAAGAAACATTCTGTACGAATAACGAAACTTCAATTATAGGTCACACATATATGGAAAATCCCAACATAAGACTTTAGCTAATGAATTCAATACCTTTTTCAATACATCATCAACTACAGATGCAAATTTTAATGCTTATAATGATATTGCAACGAGAAAAAAACAAAATACGCATTTCTTGCACTTCAAGCCAGTGACTGTACCTGATCTAAGGGAGGTTATGCAAAAAGATCTTTGGATATTAAAAGATTTTTGGATATTATTGACACATTATTGAGAATTGCTTTGCTATAATAACTGAGCCACTCAATTACATCGTTAATGTGCATTGCATGTGGTGAGTTTGCAAAATTATTGAAGCATGTGGTTGTGACATCAACGCATAAGAAAGTTTGGGTATAATAAATTAGATAAATAGATTTATCTATTAGCTGATTATCTGCTTTTACCAAGATCTTTGAGACTATAGTTTTTGAACAAGCTCTTTTGTGCTTCAAGAAATGCAATCTTCTTAGTAAAAATCAACATTTAATATTTTCCCACATTTGATTTTGCTCTATAATATGCAATAATATTGCTTAAGAAGTATAGAAAAACTTTATCAAATATAACAGCATTAAGTATTAGTATTTCACAGTAGTGTTCTAAAACATTTATTATTTACAGTCCATATAAATACTCCATAACAAAAATTATCAATTATGCGGATGATACAAATTTATTATTTAGTGGCACAGATTTTCCAACTTCAATTCAATCTGGCTCTGAAATGTTGCAATAATAGAACAATGGTTTACAAGCAATCGCCTACAAAGAAATAATCAAACAAATGAATTGCATTTTTTTAAAAGTCAATAGAAATAGAAGTTTTTATTGACATTTCATTGAATTGTCGAAAAATAAAGTTACTAAGATGCTGTTCTTTTTTGTGTGTGTAGTTGTTGATGACACTTAAAATGGAATAATTATGTGTAACAGGTATATGCGAAACACAGCATTAACTAATTTCGCAATTCCGAAGTATATTATACTTCCTGTGTTACAATAATTCAACGGTATCTTATAGTGGTGGAATTGATTCCCCGGTATAGAGTATCTATCCTGCAAAACAGAGCGAGTGTTGCTGGATATGAACTACGAAGTATTTCTTTGGTCTTTATTCAGAGAAAATAATGTACCCACTATATATAGTTTATATACCGTGCTTTCATATTAAAATGCTACAAACATCGTATCATATTATAATCGGGTCTAGATACGAAATGCCGATCAGAATGTAAAGTGGTGGGACGCGAGTCAGTCGAATCACAACAACGACTGACTACAGATTACAGATTAAGTAGTTGTTCGTGGTACTTGGCGGAAGGTCTATCATTGATTGTCCAAATTGTTTACGTCCAAAAATTAATAAATTATAATTACTTTTAACTGTACAATTAGGTATTTATACAATAAGTTTCGCATTGAACTAAAAGACGTTTTCTAATAAAACGTTTAAAAATAAAAAAAACTCTTAAAGAAGATAAAAAATAAAATAACTTCTCTGAACTTAAAAAATACTCTTTAAACAGAAAATAAAATTTATATATATTTAATATAACTTGCCAAAACTTATAAAATACTTTTTAAATACAGAAAATAAATTCAATTAATTAAATTCTCAAATGTCCCTCCTGCTTGTGCTAAACAGTACCCAAATCTATTATAAAATTCATTTCGAACATTGGCCAGTACAAGAGGATTAATAATTTGGAATTGGTGTTCGATATTAACCCGTAATTCTTCCAAATTATTAGCCCTTTCGTCTTGATGCCCATATAACTTTGATTTTATGTAACCCCATAAAAAAAGTCATTAGGGGCTAAGTCTGATGACTTTGGTGGCCAGCGAATTGTACCACTATTAGATATAACTCTTTGGGGGAATATATTATTTAAATATTCATTCAGAATTCTAGTTCCATGGGCCGGACAACTATCATGCTGGAACCATACGTTCTCTAAATTGGGATTAATAGTTCTCAAAGCAGGGACAATGTCGTTTCGAAGAAGATTCAAATATATTTCCCCATTTAAATTTCCTTCGATAAAGAATGGACCAATAATGTTATTCCCATAAATACCAGCCCAAACATTCAATTTTTCAGGATACTGTGTCCCCGTATTCAATTATCGATACTCGTTTTCAATAGACCAATATCGAAGATTCGACGGATTGTGTTTACCGTGCAACGGAAACGTGGATTCATCGGTAAACACGATAGTCTCAATGAAGTGTTCATTCGCATTTAGACGTTCTATTACAGTTTCACAAAATTCCATTCTGCGGTGTTAATCAGCATGAAAAATTTCCTGACGAGTTTGGTATTTATAGGATGTGTATTTATTTTTCTTTAATATCTTATGAACTTTACCAACGCTAATATCTATCTCTTCTGATATTTTAGATATAGTAATATTGGAATTTTCTTCGACCATTGCGCACACCATGACTTCCTGCATTTCTTTATCGTTATTTATTCTCCGTATTTTATGACATTTACATCCCAAAATGCAACCTTCTGATTTAAACTTTTTAACTACTAATGATATTGTTGCTAATGCAGGAAAAGGACGATCTACATACTTTTCAGAGAAAAGGCGCTGGATACGCCGTAAAGAATTACCTTTCAAAGCCCATGTTCTCATTTGAATTTTTTCTTCCAATGTATACATTATCAAAGTAATATAATTAAAAAAAATATTTAAATTTAAAGGTCTTACCGTAACACACTCTCCCAAATGCAAACCACGAATGACCGTTAATACGATATCGATACGCCTACAGTCAAATTAGTAGTGGGGCTGCAGCTGGTACAATCAGTAGTCAGTTATAGTCGTGATTCAAATGACTCGGGCCCCACCACTTTACATTCTGATCGGTATTCGGCAGCTAGACCCGAATATAATGTGATACAGTTTTCGTAGCGAGGTAAAATGAATGCACGGTATATTTGAGTACCTCTTATTTCGTTCTTAGATTAAAGAAACCTTCTTTTATTTCGTTCTTAGATTAAAGAAGCCTTCTTTTATTTCGTTCTTAGATTAAAGAACTCTTTAGTGTAAACATTTACAACGCATTCACATGGCATTCATTGTAACATTTCAAAATTAAATTAACAAAATTTACCTAAAGTGTACAATATAATTAACATGGATTTTTAATAAGTTATCTAATATAAAGTTTAAAAAAAATATTGTTAGATTTAAGCGAATGGTATTTTCACATTTGTGTAGTAGTGAACCATACTTTCGAAGAGTGTATCTCGATTTTTAATGCAAAAGAATTATAGTCTAGTATATTTTGATGATTCTACTACTTCTAACGTAATTACATCTAGTAAAAATATAGTTTATATATATTATATTAGTTAAGTGTCCTTAAGGTTGGATGAGAAAATTGTGTATAACAGCAAACTCATATAAGTTTGTCCACATAGAAAATTTAATAATTGCAATCTTTCTCAAGCAAACGAGGTAAAATATCTAGGTCTGCAGTTTGATGAAAGACTAATTTGACACACACGCATCTTCGCTAAATGATAGATTTAACTTTAGACAAATACGTTGGATCATTGAACAATCACAACTCTCTTATGAGGATAAACTTTTAGTATATAAAGCCATAATGACGCCAATCTCGAAGTATGACATACAACTATGGAGAAAAATTCGCAATATCAAATATTGTAAAAGTTCACGAATAAAATACTGTGAATAAGCATCCAAACTCCATACTATATGCCGAATTCTGATTCAGCAAAACATTACAATTCTCACAGTGAAAAAGGTTACTAGTGTCAACAGTGAGAGAGATTCGGTGGATCTTAATGCGCTAGCTTAAAATTTATTTCAACGAGATATCGAAGGGCGTCCGCTAAAAAGGTTTAAACCGTCAGACCCATTAATACGTTTAAATTAGACTTAGTTTTACCTATTTCATGTTCTACTTTAATTGTGATCTTACAATTTGATTATATTACATTCAGGCTCTGACACAACGAGTTCGCTGAAACATTTCAGTACATATCAATTTCAAAATTGTCATATCAAATGCTTATTTTGTTTGTAAATACATTGCTAATAAACAATTATAACATGAGTGGAATTATTAGTTTAAGTAAAGTAGGACGGATCAGTAGTTAGTGTCCCTGGTGAAAGATTGCAGCACTAGCAACCAAATCTTTGTTTTTAAACTTGGCCATTCTTCATATCATATCAGTATTCGCGTTAATCCAATTTCAGGACGCTTGTTATTTGAATAGAAAACAAATTGTTTTAGCTTGTTTTAAAACATGGAAAAAGTAGAAAATCAATCAATGTGTAGATTCCTACTTTTAAAGAATAAAGCAAACGATGAAATCAAAGCTGCGCTAGAATCTAGAATCTCCATCGATATATATATATATATATATATATATATATATATATATATATAAATAAAATGACTGAGTCATTTTGGGAACATGCTCTTAACTTCACCTATCACTAACAATTAACGCAATAGTATAATAGTTTACGGTTTTGTATGTAGTATATAGTAAGAATGGCAAATCACATATTAATGATTTTTAAATTAATCCAGTTTTTTAACTCCTGATGAAGTTGTAAGTTACAGCGAAATATTCAGTATAAAACCAAGGATTGGTTTTTAATTTTCCTAATAGTGACCGAATACCCGACTAACATTATTATTTTGGATTATATATATATATATATATATATATATATATATATATATATATATAATGATTTTAACGTTTAACGTGGCCAGTATAGCATACTCTAGAATTTATAAAAGAAGTACGCGGAATGACTAGATAACTGTCAAATAAAATTATGCAAAGTAGCGGAGCTTCTATACATTTTCTATGAGTTACTAAGATGAGTGCTATATTTGTAAACTATGGACCACAAAAGCTAACAAGCAAAAACTTCAACCTTCAATTTAGCTTTATTAAGACATGATCCGAAAGACTTTTGGTACCAAATAATAACGGTTGTTGAAACCTAGATATCACAATGGACAATGAACTGAAGCTGGCAAAAGCGTTTCAATGAAGGCAAAGACCATATACTAGAACGAAAAAGTTATGATTACTGCTTTCTTGAGACTGAAGTGGAATCTTTTTTATCAACTATGTTCTAAAAGATAAGAATATAACAGGCAAGATCTACTGGATACGCAATTTTAAGCGAAAGGCCCCACTTAAAAAAAGAAATAAATACTTTTTCTTCACGACAATACACCAATACATCTGTTCGTGCCTAGACCGTTTCAATTAAAAAATTCACGAACTAGATTTCCACCTGCTTTCGCTTCTAACTTATTATCATATCTATGCCTCTGAGACTTTTTATCGAATCTAAAAACTTGTTTCGCTTACGAGAGATTTGTATCAAAGGAGAAGGTAATCACCGAAGTGTACATTTCGAACAGTTTCATAAAACTTGTTTTTCTGAAAGAATGAAGCAACTTTAATATCAGTGGACTAAATGCAACGAGAAAATAAAATATTTTTTATGTTTTCTTGCTTAAGTTAATCGTGAAAACTGAGATCAAGTTACATTAATATGTTGCGATTTAGGATGGCAGCTAATCGATTGCTAATCAGTCGTTTTCAGGAAGGATATCTTAGAATTCCGGCTTCAGGCTTTCTTCTTCGCGATTATATCTTACACGATAACGTTTATCGTGTTGTGGAGAAAAAGGCTACTAGTAACAATGCTTTATTTACAGAATTATAACATTTTCAAGAATTTTGTTCTTAGAGCGGTATGCGAAAGATGTATGAAAGGTAGATGTTTAAATCATTGCAGAAAATTGGAATTTTTCTAATGAAATAAGAAATGTCTAAAAATGTAAACATGCGATTAAAATTTCAACCAAAATGGAAACCGCTTAAAAATGCAGTGTATATACTATCAAGGACGTAAATATTGTATACAAAATCTAGAATATTAATATAGGAATACCCTTTTCATGAAATCTGAAAACAGGAGTAAATATCTTCAGAATTTTTAGAGTTTCCTAATATAAATTCAAGTCTGTTAAGATTCCAGAATCATTAGTTAGATTCCAGAATTATTAGCTGAATGATATGCAATAAACTGTAGGAGACGATGCTTATTCGAAAATAACAATTCTCGAAGTTACTCAACTTAAAGGTGGTGATGAAATCATCAGAGATGATGTGCGAGCAGGACCATCAAAAATTGAAACGACTTCGGAAATGATCGATCAAATTGATTGTATTGCTAAGCACGACCGAAGAATTAACACCAGGGAGATAACTAGCACCGTGAGTGTATTGACTACACATGTCCAAGATGCCAAAGAATGGTTGTCGCGAATTAAATATGTGATCAAGAACATCAAAGTCCAGAAGTTATTTAATAAGAACTTAACTGGTTTATTTGAAAGATTTGTCATGATTGATAAAGTCTGACTGCATACCTATGTTCTAGAATTTAAAAGCTAAACGAAGGCCAAATCCAGCAGCGGGACGACAATGGTTGCTTTTTTTTTTTGAGAATTTGAAAGGTACACTTTTCGTAGATTATCTTGCTAAGGATTAAACTGGTAATAACTCTGAAGAAAGAAGTTTCTGAAAATCGATTTGGAATAACCCAAAGAAATGTTATCTTCCATCAGGACAACAGGTCTCATTAGGACCACTGAGATTTTAGATTGTGTACCACTAACCTGTTCCAGATCTAGTCCCAAGTATTTTTGACTTATTCCCAACACTCAAACTTTTCTTCGTTGGAAAGAAGCTTCTGTCGGACGAAGGACTTATTGCAATAAAGGGGCAGTATTTCAAAAATCCTGAGAAAAATCATGCAAAAGGACTAGTGACCCTTCAGTATCGTTGACTGAAGTGCGTGCATACGTTGATAAGGAGGATAAGGCATAATCCATATATATATATATATATATTATAAGGTGTAAATTTTAAATTTAGGTTCATTGTAAATAATAGACGCTTCATGTAGAGGTAAGGACTCAATACCTATGAACAGATTCAGTAAGAGAATAGAACGCATTATAAAAAAAGTATGATTAACACATAGTTTGTAGATTTCTCAGCACTCTGAGTTTTAATTATATTTATAAGAATTTAACATGTATATTTTCTGTCAAAATATAAAACCTGAATTTTGCTTGTAATGTATTATGCATAATTGGAAAATTTTTATCATAAAACATATTGACTAAACGTTAAAGCTATCTAAAGTGCATTTATAGAGGTTGATAAACCGTAATACAATATTTTTGCTAGAATATAATTCACGCGACCAACACAGGCATAAACACACGAGGCATTTAATATTTTTTCCACATTTTTTCCTTTATTTTTTCCCGTTTTCTGATCACGACTCGTTGCCCCTGGAGGACATGATATTTCTCTAGGATTCATCTCACATACACTTCTGATGCCATTAGCAGTTCTCTCTTCTCCGTTGACAAAATTTGCGATAATAAAATGAATTACCTCGGCGAGATATTGGCCTGGGATGCAGCATAATTGTGTGGGGAAATGGATCTTGGTGAGTGTGCGGACCAGTTGCGTTCGATACAGTCATTATATTTGTATGAAATTAACGGAAAAGAGAGAAAACGCAACGAGAAGAATAAAATTTAACCGTCTCTTTTTGGCTTGCTCCGTGCTAACGCCGAAAGAGTTCACTTCGTAATGATGGAAGAATGTGTTGATGTAAGTATGGCTTGGCATTAATTAAATTTTAGAATCGGATGGAATGTTAAGAAAAATAACTCAGAGATGCAATTATATTTCAATTAGGATGATGCCTTTTCTCTAATGAAAATTTCGTTTCGCTTTGTAATTAAACCGCCAAACTGACGAACTATCTAATCTTTCTTTCCATATTAATTTATGAATATAAAACGAATTTATAAAGATCTACTGTAATTGTTTTTGCTTTAGAGAAAAGCGAAACTAGCACCGCATTTCGTATTATATTCTAATTCTTTTTTGTAATAAGCGAAATTCTCTTAATTTCTGATATTCTATTTCACTGTTTTCATTTAAAAGTTGCAGCAGTGTATAAATAGTAGCTGAATCTAAAGAGAAAATACTAAAATGCATAAGCTAGCTATTAAATGTTTATTTTTTAGATTAATAACCAATTCTGAAATTTTGGCAACATTTACAGAAATTTACGATATGCTCCTTAAATATGATAAAAATTATCTTTCCCTTGAAGTGGCAAATAACTGATGGTGAGAAGTGGATTATTTTCAATATCAAACGTTAGTTTGGCGGTATTTTAAAAGTATATTGTTAGTAAATGAACAGTTTAAACAAATTCATTATTCTGAAACGTCCAGAACTCGTTAATAGAAAAGAGTGATATTTCATTAGGATAACGCGAGACCACATACAAGTTTTAATCCTCCACCAAAAATAATTAAATATTAGACGAAATGTGCTGCCCAACCCATCTTACTCCTTGTATGATGTAACGTTCTACTTAAAGGAGGCTGTACATCAGTACCTTTCAAAAATGTTCCTAATAAAAAGGTCATTTTATCAACGATGAATTATGAAGCTGAACAAAAGTTGTCGAAGCAAACTAGTTTCACTTAAAGCAGATGAGTTTACAAAAAGCTATGCGTGATAACGACAAAATTTGTCTAAATAATAAATACTGAAATCGATAATTTACAATCTAAATGTAAGGCAGAAATACAAAGTTAAGAATTGTAGTTACTAGTGATAATAGCGTACGGTATTAACTTGAAAAGATTCACAATTTAACAGGACGAGTTTGATCTCAAAAAAAGTTATTTAACTTCTTCTGGGCTTCCAGGCTGGAACCGCGTCACTGGTATAACTGCCGACGTTTCGTACCCACTCGTATGTGACACCTTCAGGGCTCAACTACTGCTACTGTCTGTCGCATTGAAATTGTTATGTCAGTTTCAGTGAGACAGATGTCCCATACGAGTGGGTACGAAACGTCGGCAGTTATACCAGTGACGCGGTTTCAGCCCGGAAGCTCAGAAGAAGATAGTATGGACCATGACCGCGGAAGTCTACGTACCATATTAAAGTTAAATTCCCAAACTAATATATTAGTGTAATTTGTAGAAAGAGAGAAAAAATCTGACCTTATTACGTCAAAATCAGGGTTGTTCCATGTGGCGATTGTTGTCGGTCCTTATCAGCGCTACAAAAACAGGCCTTTTGTACAGGAATTAATTCTTCAGAAGAAATGAAAACAGCTTAACAGCCAGAAAAAGAAATACGACGGAAGTTAATATTTGAAAATAAAGAAAGTGAGGAAATAACTTGCGATGGTATTTTTTCTCTTTACTCTCTTATGTGTGTGAATTGTAAAGAATGCAATATTTAGTTCTTCCAACGGAGTAAGAAAATGACGTTTCATTTCCAAAAAATTCAATTTTATTTCCCAAATTGAAAGAGAAATAATAACTAATACTGAAAAATAATTCCGCTAATTATCACAATGTTGGTCTGCGAGTTCCGTAATACAATTACAGCATAGTTTCAACAACAAATTATTATATGAGGGGAAGAGGGAAGGGGCATGATTGTAATTGAAAATTGGATTAACCGATTAATATTCTTTATACTACTAAATGACCTAGAAGAGACAATCCAATAAAAGTTTCTTACTATTCTTCGTTTACAATTTAATTTATGAACGAGACATTATTTCCTAGATTTTGTAAGTAGTATGCAGGCTATGAGTCATTATTATGCCTAAGCTCAGTATTTCCTTGATACTGTATTTTTAGTGTTTCCTGGAAAATTATGGAAGAAAACCTACTTGATGTTCCTAAATTCTAAATTATTATTTAGAATTTACAAGGATGAAGGTAATTGATGCTAAGGTTTTTTTTTTAATCGGAAAATTGTTTTTCACAGTTAATACTAGAAACTTCTGATATATTCCACGATTATGTTAACTTGCATATTTCTTATGGCTAATAGCTTAGTGGTAAATTATTGTCTTAGGACACCGATGTCTAGGGATCGAATTTAATTCCCGCTACACTGAAAAGTCTTTCCATTTAGGTGACTGGTGACAGTTGAATATGTTAAGTCACACCTCAAGCTTAGGTGTAATAATAACTCATAATATATAAATGTATACTATTTACAAATAGTGTTTGGCTATTGGGGTATGTGAAGACACGGATTACTATGATTATTAATTAATTTAAAATTTGTTTTCGTAGCACCTAGTGTCAAATTATTAAATAATTACATTTTTAAAAACATCGTTGATGATTTGTTGCGAGATTTTGTCGCTAAGGTGCGCTAGTTATATTTATATCTTTATTTGACAGCGGGGCTTCCCCTTGTTTTTTTAAGAGGTCGGTTGTGATTAAAATAAAAAAGCATAGAGAGTTTATTATTCAACGAAAGCAGTGGTTTTTAGTTATTTGGTACTTGTTTTTTTGTTTTGTAATAACGTATATATGTAACAAGAGCATAATATACAAAATATAACGTAAGTAATATGGTGGTTAGATTACTAACCACTGTGACTATAACACATTCTAAATAATCTGTTTTCTCACATAATTTTGTGTTATATATATATAATTAGAGTGCCGCGCGTACCCAATGAATATGACATCGTCGATATTTTGTATGAAGATATACCTTCTGATAGTGAAAGCGTGTGTAGTTTCGAATCTGATGAAGAAGGAAATCATGAGCAAGAAACCGATCTGATGGTACTTGGTGATATACCGTCAGGAATGCAGCCAGAACTTGATGACTGTTCTGACTCGGATAATGATATACCTTTATCAAATTTGGGTACTGCTTCTGCCAGTCAGTTACCTACTATGAGCTCCGCAGTGGTACAACCTAAGTGGAAAAAAAATTCAGAATGGAAAAGCCGGATGAATACACAGGAGGCGGAGCAGTTGCATGAGGATATAGTAGAGTTAGAGAATATAATACCAATAAAATTATTCCGTTTATTTTGGACAGCAAACTTGGTTGAAACAATCTGCTTTCAAACAAATCTATATGCTACGCAGAAAGGAGCACCATTTACACCCACTACACCTAAAGAAATTGAAGTATTTTTGGTTTTGAATTTAGTGATGGGTATAAAAAAATCGCCCAGCTATAAAGATTACTGGTCTTCTGCCCCTGATATGGAAGACGTATACATATCTTCCTTCATGCCACTCAACCGCTTTGGATGGCATTTGAATAATTTACATTTGAATGACAATGCCCAAAAAAACCGATATAATTACGACAAGCTTTATAAAATAAGACCTATGCTAGATGCACTCAAAATAGATTTTAATAAAAATTATCACGCACCAGAAAAAGTGACTATAGATGAAACCATGATAAAGTTCAAAGGTAGAAATTCACTCAAATAATATATGCCAAAAAAGCCAATCAAACGAGGATATAAAGTTTGGATGATGTGTGCTGAGTTCGGATATTCTTTGGATTTTGAAGTATATACTGGAAAGGATGGTGAGAAGATACAAACTGATCTAGGAGGAAACGTCGTTCGAAAATTTTGCTCGATCTTGAAATCAAAAAATCATAAAGTATTTTTTGACCACTATTTCAATAGCTATCCTTTGCAAGTAGATTTATATAAAGACAATATATTGGCCTGTGGCACTGTCAACTCAAAGCGCAAGTTTCTATCACAGCTGCAAGAGGACAAACGTCTAAAACGAGGAGAACATGATTACATGGTCAGTGATGACAATGTGGCTTTTCTAAAATGGAAGGATAAAAGATCAGTTTTTATTCTCACCAACAACATAGATCCAATTCAGGCAGGTGTTGTTACTCGCAGAGAACGAAATGGAGAGCTAAATGAAGTAAATTGTCCTGAAGCTGTCATATAATATAACAGATGTATGAACTATGTTGATAAATTTGATCAGCTGACAAGCACTTTTGCCATTGACCGAAAATCCAGAAAATGGTGGCATCGAATTTTTTTCCATTTTCTGGACTGCACCGTTATAAACTCTTATATTATATATAAAGAGCTCCAGAAAACACACCATCCAGAACTTGATCAGCTCAGTGCCAAAGAGTTTCGAAGAAGTGTTTACCTCGGGTTCCTAGCACCAGTTCAGGAAAAAAAACCAAAATCAGGCACTAAGCGCTCAATTTCGGAACCCTCTTCTCCACTACCGGTACAAATAAAGAAACACAAACCATCAGTACCAAGAGAATTGCGTCTGGAAAGCAGTATGCATCAGCCAGAGCGATCTACATCACGAAGATGTGCAAAATGCAGCACCAAAAAGAATCCGGTGCGTACTATATGGGAATGCAGAACCTGCAAAGTTCCTCTTTGCATACGCACAAATAAAACATGTTTCTCCGATTTTCACCAGAATTAATTTTTTGTTATAATATTTGCCTGCGAATACTACGCTTTACTTGAATACTTTTTATGCCAACCGTCATGGTGGTTACTTAACTAACCACCCTATTCTACAAAAGCCTGAAGTCCAAATTTATTTTTTTTCTTTTTTTTATAATAAATAAACCTCAATCAAACCAAAAATGCAGTTGGTTCGTTAATAAAATTATATTTGTAAGTCTGTGGATGAAAGAGTTAAAATAGTTGAATTTGATGGAGCCTGTGGTTGATTGACTTGATTAATAAGGTTGATATATAACCCCTTTCCACATTAACTTTTGTAAATTCTGTATACGCATTTCGACAACCAAGTTGTCATTATAAGCAGATAATTTCAAAGTGTCGCACCTGGTAAAACACGGCGAAAAACAACTGTACGAAAATCAAACTCCGTACGCGATCCACACCGCTCAAAACCAACTGTGTTTGTTTCACAAGATTTTTTTAAAAATTATTTTTACTTAAACTAACATGCACTACATTGAAAAAGGGAATTACGGTCAAGACAAATGCCTGCCTGTGATTTATTATACATATTGTTCCTCCTGTGACATTCAGCAGAGAGAAAAGGGTCGATTGTAAGGGCCCGGCCTCATTATTGTTCACCACATGGTTTAAATTCTTTAAGATGTGCATGCTTTCATACGTGTCTAGTTCTCGATAATTATACACGTTTTTGATCAAATGTAAACAATCCATATTAACACTGTGGTTATTTTCTAATAGATGTCTCGCTATACCCGATTTTTCCGGTCGGTTGAATTTTATGTGCGAAAGGTGTTCCTTATACCTGGTTTCGATCGATCTTTTAGTTTGGCCGATGTATTGTCTATTGCACTCTAAACATTCAATTCGGTAGATTCCCCATTTTTTATTTTCTTCGATTTTGTCTTTTGCATTTCCTAAAAGCGTTTTAAGAGAATTATTGGGGCGGAAACAGACTTGAAGCCCGCGCTCTTTAAAAATACTATTTAGATTTTTTGTCATCCGATGATAAGGTAAACAAACAAACTGCTTATCCCGATTGCTCTGTGGTGATAGACATGTGGTGTCACGGATTGTTTTTCTTATGTTGGCCTTTCTAATTAATCCATTGATTATTTCCGAATCAAAACCGTTGTATATCGCGATATTCTTAATGACGTTCAATTCTCTTTTTTATCTTACATTTGTTAGTGGGAAATTGATCAAACGATTAATAAGAAAATTGAATGAAGCCCTCTTTTGTTGCATGAGAGCATAGAATTAAAGAGCATAGAATTAAAAAATAAAGCTAAATATTTTCCAAGAATTAGGGTCAGGTATGTCGATGATATTTTCGCGATTTTCAATACACATAAATGCAACTTAAATGATTTCGTTAAACAGTTAAATTCAAAATTCCCGACAATTAAATTCACAGTAGAAAAAGAAAACAATGACAAGTTGCCTTTTTTGAACACCTTGGTTATTAGGAATGATCTCAAAATAGAAATTGATATTTTCCGAAAAGAAACCAATGTCAATAGATTCCTCACGGCGGACTCAAATCATAGCATGCAACAAAAGATGGCTTCATTCAATTTTCTTATTAATCGTTTGATCAATTTCCCACTAACAAATGTAAGATATGAAAGAGAATTGAAACGTCATTAAGAATATCGCGATATACAACGGTTTTGATTCGGAAATAATCAATGGATTAATTAGAAAGGCCAACATAAGAAAAACAATCCCTGACACCACATGTCTATCACCACAGAGCAATCGGGATAAGCAGTTTGTTTGTTTACCTTATCATCGGATGACAAACAATCTAAATAGTATTTTTAAAGAGCGCGGGCTTCAAGTCTGTTTCCGCCCCAATAATTCTCTTAAAACAGTTTTAGGAAATGCAAAAGATAAAATCGAAGAAAATAAAAAATCGGGAATCTACCGAATTGAATGTTTAGAGTGCAATAGACAATACATCGGCCAAACTAAAAGATCGATCGAAACCAGGTATAAGGAACACCTTTCGCACATAAAATTCAACCGACCGGTAAAATCGGGTATAGCGAGACATCTATTAGAAAATAACCACAGTGTTAATATGGATTGTTTACATTTGATCAAAAACGTGTATAATTATCGAGAACTAGACACGTATGAAAGCATGCACATCTTAAAGAATTTAAACCATGTGGTGAACAATAATGAGGCCGGGCCCTTACAATCGACCCTTTTCTCTCTGCTGAATGTCAGAGGAGGAACAATATAATAAATCACAGACAGGCACTTGTCTTGACCGTAATTCCCTTTTTCAATGTAGTGCATGTTAGTTTAAGTAAAAATAATTTTTAAAAAAATCTTGTGAAACAAACACAGTGTACATCTTGGTTTTGAGCGGTGTGGATCGCGTACGGAGTTTGATTTTCGTACAGTTGTTTTTCGCCGTGTTTTACCAGGTGCGACACTTTGAAATTATCTGCTGATGATGACAACTTGGTTGTCGAAATGCGTATACAGAATTTACAAAAGTTAATTGGAAAGGGGTTATATATCAACCTTATTGATCAAAAAAAAAAAAGAGTTAAAATGATTATACGCCACATAGTAATTCAATTTAAAAATAAAAAAGTACTAAATACATCCGTTAATTAAATAAGAATGAGATTTTTTTATGTATGTGCTTTCATTTAAATTCTAAAATGAAATCCATTGTAGGTTGTGAAAGTAAGTTCATTAAATAAATGTTGATATTATGTCGTTACATGAATAAGAAACCATCATTGAATAATTTAGCTGATTTTACTAGAGCAAACAGACCATTTTGTAACTAAAAAAAAAATAATATTATTTATATTTAGGTACATGTGTGAATGTATCTATTTGCGAGTAGTTAAAAAATATAAATATAAATTAGATATAAAATTAGTTGTATAACGAAATTAGGATACTTTATAGTAACGCTGTTTCTACGTGCGAGATGGTAGATATTTCTGTCTACGTTACTCCAAGTTTTACATTTGCTTTTATAGTTCCTCTATGACTTTTATAAACACTGCGAATAACTCCCCTTTCTGAAAACGTGCAGCTACATTCTCCCCCTTAAACGTATCTGCCAGCGGATTACTTCCCTTTAATGAGCGAAAGTACGATTTATGTGGGTTTTGTATTTTTCTGTAGATTTCAGTTTGCTCTCCGCTAAACGGTTTTCCATGTACGCCCGGTTTAGTGGCTACATATCTTTGTTTGCCCTCACGTGGGCCAAGAAAAAGAAATAAAACCGTTGTTTACTTTGGGCCTAAATGAGAATACGAAAAAAGGAAACTTATTGCGTCTGTATATCTGGCAAATGTTTATTTCGTCAGACTTTTCTGCTTTTTATATAGTGCGACGTTCGGATGAATGTAATTCTACATATCTTATAAGCAAAACATTGGCACCTGTGAAATTCGTTCTCATTTCAGTCATTGAATAGATTTTCAAATAAATATTAAATATTCTTAATTTTAACAAAATTTTCAATAGGTACAAAAGAAATTTGTAAATCATAGCATAATTTGGAAAAAGATCTATCTCTAAACTATCTCACTAAAAACTAAATTAAATTGCTTGAATAATATTCAGAATAATATGATAAAATTCATTTGAATAATAATAATAATAATAATAAGAAATCTTTGTTTCAAAACAACATATAATAAATTAAAAAATAATACATGTGTTTCTAATATGTCAAAGGAGAACAGCATTACATAAAAAAGTTTATGCTATAACAATTAATAGATAATGCTTCACTCAATTTTTAAATAGGCCAAAGCTTCTTGAATTTCTATTATTGTATCCATTATTACGTCTTCTTTTGAAACATTTTATGACGTGCTCGTAAGAAATAAAAAGTATTATACTCGTGGCTACTATGTAATGCATAAATTTAGACTTGCATTTACGCACAAAATCAGAAATGTCTAAACCACAGAAAGTAAACTAAGGGCTACTTTTGGAAACATTTCTGCACGAATTTATATTCAATGTTAAACATTAATATAGTTTCACATTTTTGAAACTAAAAATATCTCCTGTGACTCGGTCAAGGTACCTCAGCACATACAAGATAAAAAATTATTGTGGTTAAAAGTTTTTACAATTTTTAGATTGCACATTTTCTGTAAGTTTCTTATAACATAACACATATTAGAAAAATTATTGCACAAATGGTCAATGCGTGAACACCATTTTAAGCGAGAGTCAATTAGTCTTTGAGCTTTAGCAGATGCATATAAAGCATAAATCTCAGAAGTACATATAGTCCCAACAAGTTCTGATTTATTACAAACACAAACAAATTTGGTTTTTCACTACTGATAACTAATTCATTTCTACAATTCAATTATTGATGTCTTTCTTGACATTTATAATTTTGTCCATAAGAATACTGGAATTCAGTGCGTTTAACACTGTACTTGTATCATCGGCGTATAAAACACTACTTTAGGTAAGGGTAAGTTGTGAGGTAAGTCATTAATGTAAAGAGAAAATAAGGTGTGTCTATGAACGGAATCCTAGAGTACATTAGTAACAACTTCCTTAGCACTCGCCTGTTGATTACATAGCGAAACGCTTGACTTTCTTTCACTAGAAGATATGACTGAAACCAACATAATGCTACACTGTTAGTTCCATCGTGTTGTAATTTATGTACAAATATATTATAACTAACTGGGTCAAAGGCTTTAGATAAATCAATAAATAATCCAGTAGAATATTCACCGTTATCCACATTACTATAAATTTGCTTTAAAGAGTTAAAAAGTGTCGAGTCAGTACATTTACTAAACTTAAAACCATGCCGATTTGAATGTAACAAGCTAAATTTAGTTAAACAGTTTATTAATTTTTTATTTATTTTTATTCATTGATCCATATATCTTAGCAAACGCTAAATATGAAAAATGAATAACTAATTAGATACGTTAAAACTGGAGAAATAGACGGAAAAGAGTATTTATAATAACAATAAAAGATGTTATTTTGTCCTAACCGGTCGATGTGGACCTATTTAAGCATTTTATAGCAACTTCGACATCTGTTTCTACAGTAGGTGATATAAGAAAAGGTGAATTTACGGGTAGTATTTGAATAAGTTTGGGAATTGACTAAGATCTTTAATGGAATTATTACTACTTGCAAAATTATTTTGTATAAGTTGGCTAGGTATACGAGGTATGGCAATTAAATAACGAGAATGTACTCCTTCCATCGCGCAGCCGCATTGGGCGAGGCTCCAATCGGACTGTCATTGACTTTGATACTTCGCAAGCAACAACCCGTGCTTTAGTTTATTTTTGAGCTTTATTGTAGAGGACACTGTTACTTAGTAGTATTGTGATAATGGTTAACGTAAAAATCGTTCAGCGAATTAACCTGAAATTCCTTGTCAAATTAAAAAATCGCCAACAGAGTGTTTACAAATGTTAAAGGAGGTATTTGGATATTGTTATATCACGTGCACGAAAGACAAAACAGAAAAAAATACAAATGGACAAGTCGAAATTGAAGGTAATACTGATCATTTTTTCGATACCAAGGGTATTATCATGACTGACCGGGTGCCTGAGGGTCAAACTGTTCAGAAATAGTACAAAGAAAAACTAGTCAAGTTAAGGGAAAGAGCAAAGACGAAAAGACTGGATTTGTGGAAGAACGACTCGTAGATTCTACCCCAGGACAACGCACTAGCTCAACCTGTGAAGCAGTTTTTAGCAAACAAGTGGATTGCAGAATTGTTTTTCAGGCTGACAATCGCTGAATTACTGAATTGTTTTGAACAATCGAAGACACGTATAGAGCGAAGTATAGATAGGAGAGGATAATATGTTGAAGGAGATAAAAGTTAAATATAAGTTTATTTGTAATAAATAACATTTCTCATACCAGTCTCTTTATCTAATTACCACACGTCGTTGATACTAAATATCCGTTAAATTCAGTATATTGTTTACAAACTTTTGGTAAAATCAGAAAAGTTGATGTTATTATGGATTACTTTTGATTTGTTCGAAGCTGAGGAAACAAGCGAATAATTATCTTCTGTCTTTCCTGTCTTTTCTTTTGCATAAAATTTTTGTAGAACGGTTCATAGTTTTTGAATTCACTTAAAAATGTGGATATTGGGAACTAATATCCTTTTAAGTATAATAAATTATATTTTATTTCAAATATTTCTGGTGTAATCCAGCTTTCACCTTTTGATTTCAGACTACATGATAGATGAATATATCTAAAAATGTGTATCAGGGCATTTGCATTTATGTACAGAAAGCCAAGTTTCCACTTTAAGTAAAGTTGTAAAAGTATTTAATGAATTACTTCAGAAGTTGTGTTTGTATATAAAACCATTTAATGCCAAAGTTTTATTCAATACAATAGTGAAATGATCAGATAAGTTACCATTTAAGCACTGTCATATCTTGCCAAGAAAAACAAGTCCATATCATAATATTGCCCCCGTCTTATTTAATTATTTTCTTTTCGTGAAGTGTGGCAAAAGCTGTCCGATTAGTGACCGAAAACTTAAGCTATCACAAAATATTTCTCCATTTTTTATTATCTCTGTACTCACCTATTCTAAATGATTACTAGCAAAAATTAATCTTTTTTATGTGTGGGAAGGGGAAGGTATAGCAAAACGTTTCTCTTGAAGATTTTGCTAAAAGATTTTCTTAAACCAAATATAGTTCATTGTATAATATTGAGATCTTGTTCGACTTGAGATCAAACAACTACTTCGTGCATTACTTTCTCTGTGATTCCATCATTCATAATCCAAGGAGATAATACTGCAATTCCATCTAGGGCATTACTTAAAATCCTTTTTTGTGTGTACGTATCTATTTTCGTAGTTATGTTATTGTTGTATTTATCATGTTCTTGATGTTAAACAGATGGAAATTGTAGAATAACTTGATGGGTGTAGAAGGAAAAAGCAAGTTAAGTCTAGATAAAACATCTTCCCGTCATAGAGTATTATAGGATACGATATGTGCATATTTAATAAATCTTAGTAGATAATTGTAATGTAGATTCATTATTTATTTTATGGTAGCTACTTTTCTAAAATATTGATTTTCTAGTTTCCAGAAGTACCGAATTTTATCTATTTCCTTGATTTGACATTTGCATGTCTGTGTCTGAACCTGTGAAAATTACATGCGAAAATACTAAATACCAAAAGATGTCATTCATGTTTACAATAGTCATAAACATGTACATATAGTTGTTATTCGGCACTACATGCATATCTACATGTATGAACTTATTATTCGATAAACTCGATAGCAATATGTATAGCGTAAGTAATGTGATTTCTAAAACTACGAAACTGCAGTAAAACCGCAATACCTGCAGCAATAATCATGCAATAAACCTCGCGAATGAGTGACATTAGCGCACGCAACTATGGCGTCGACTCCGCCAAGGCGCCCCGACGTCGGGCGTCTGTAGACTCTACGGTTTAACCATAAAAAATAGCGGCCTTAATTTCGCTAATATGAACGTTCCTTTTTAGTGGCGTTCCTTGTAATAAAAATTAGTAGATTTATACTTCACACGATAAGTTTTATTTACTTAAGGCCTACGTGAAATGTGTCCAAAAATAAAGTAGGAACGTTTTACGTTATCCTATCCGCTAGCAGAAGACGATAAAAAAAACAAAGAATGTCAAGGCTAGGAATATGTATGACAAAATGCCGAACATGCAAACTGTAAAATATTTATATTCTGTTGCGACATACGGGCCCCTGTTTATAATTCATGTATATACATTTTCGTATTTGTAGTATAAGCACCTATAAAATTTTATGTTATCGATATAGTTGTTTGTGTAAAATTTTTCGAACGTAATGCTGTCGCTTCTCTGGGATCATAAATTTAAATTCTCTGGAGGGAATATTAGAGAGCCTAATATATACCTCAGTTATTGTTATTACTGGAAAACGCATTTTATTTACATTACGTACTTATATAATTGTGTTTTATATTAGAATTAAGTATATTTATTAAATGTTATACAGAACCGCTTGTATACAATTATTACTTATGCACATATAGCCTATAGGAAACCTAAGTTGGTTGTATAAGTGGTATTACACTTGGAGTTATTCAAAAAACGTATTACAGTAGGTTGTCTGTATAACGAACAGTAGCAGTGTATATAAAATTGTCCATTGTTCAGATATGTCCATTGATGGGAGAGAAAAAGAGTATAAATAATTTGTAATTAATTTATTCTAACAACATACTTAAAACTAACTTATTTAAAAAAATCTGAAATTTGAGTTTGTTTTATATTTTCAATTCTTCTACAATTTGTGTGTCTACATTGCATACTATCTCAGCAACATTTTCTCCTTGAGTAATGTCGCCAGACAAGAAAAAGATGTTTTGAATATCCTTTAGCATTTCCCAAGCTTCGTCAATGTTTTTAGTTTCTGAAATAAAATCATCATCATCCTTACTGTCGCTATCACGTACGCACTGTTTCGAAATTCACGCACACGCTCTTGTACGCTAATATCGGGATTCTTGGTATGTAAATTATCATCAATTTGTGCATACGATAATATGTCAGGATATGGTTTACAAAGTTCTGGCAGTGGCACACCGTCTTCAGCATTGAAGTCTATATCCTCGCAAATATCTTCGGCATTTCATTTACCAAATCCATCTCTAAGAAAACATTTGTTGATAGTTTTAACGCTTATAGTTTTCCAAGCAGTAATGGTCCATATTAGAGCACTGAGAATGTTAATGAATTTTTCTATAGACGACAAAAGTATCTTAACTAAAAGCTTTCTGTAGTTGGTTTTAAAATTATTAATAATCCCTTGATTAAGTGGTTGACAATGGGAGGTAGTGTTTGGGGGCCGAAATATTAGTTTAACATATTGTAACTCAACTTTTTGGTGTGATGTTGTTTAAAAATAAAAGAACTTTTCTATCCCGCTGTTGCATTTTCGTATCAAATTTGGTTAACCAAATTGTCATAATTTCCCTCGTCATCCACGCTTTTTTATTAGAATACCACTCCACTGACAACTTCTCAACGTTTGCTCCTCTAAAGCATCGTGGGGATTCTTACTTTTCCCAATTACTAGAATTCTTTCCTTTTCTCCAACTATATTCGCATAAAAGAGAATAGTTAATCTTTCCTTAATAGCTTTGCCACCCGAACAGTTTTCGCCTTTTAATGCAAAGATTTTATTTGGCAAAGCCAGAAAAGTCCAGTTTCATCTGCATTAAAAATGTCTTTCAGTGAGTATTCCTTTGTGATAGTTATCAACTGTTTTTTCCAGACAGATATTTCATCCACATTTACTGCGGCGGCTCCACCACAAATTGTTCGAAGTGATATGTTGTATCGCTGAGAAAACTTGTCAAACCACCCACTTGAAGTTTTGAATTTATAATTTACTTCGTACGCAACTTCGAGAGCTTTTTCCTTTATCATTTTACCGAACAATAGAGAGTATTATTAGCGCGCACTTTGCAAAACCAGTCATACATTATTTGATCCAGTACAGCTCCTTCTATTTTCAGAAATTTCTTCTTTTGTTGTGAGTTTCCATTTTCAGCAAACCGTCAATTAACATCAACTTTGTTTTTCAAAATAAGGGCTGCAGTGTTTCGGCTACACTCGCGGAAAGTACTTGGTTAATTTAAGAACACATGTGATGATAAGGTGAAAAGTGAATTCTTGACCATACTTTGAAAAATCCATTGGTGTTCAAAATAATTCTAAACCTCATAGAACTTACCTTTACTTATACCAAATAGCCTTATTTTCCGTATCAGGTTAGGTTCATACAATTGAATATATAATAAATATAAACATCTATTAATGAAAGAAAGTTGAAACGAAATGGGAATTAATGAAGACGTGTAAAAATTTGAAACATTAATCTATACTTAAATGTAACATTTGAAACAAAGTGATTTGTTGTTATATTATATTTGTAAATTACTGAGTAACAGTACACTGCATATATACAGTAAAACCATAAATTATGGAATAAAATTCATAAAACAGGAAAAATCTGGTTTCGTAAAAATGGTCAATACTTATAGTAATTTTATACATTTCTAAATTGACCATGCTTTAGTACTAGATGCTGCTTTGATTTACATTATTTATTGAATTTACGATATCCTAGACTTTTCTCAATGTTAACTTATATACATTTCTTTCTTTCTTCTGCTTGATAAAATGTTCCATTCGATTTTTGACATTTTCAAAAAAGTTATGTTGCACTAGAAAGTCAGAAAAAAAGAAAAACCACCGCATAGTTAATTGGCCACAGCTACCAAAACTAGTGTCAAAGCAAGAACTTACGACGAAGAAATAAAAAAAATATTTAAAGAAATTAACCGTATCATAGGCAGAATAGATAAATAATACCTAAATAAATAAATAATAAAATTAGTGTGCTTCTGTGGCATTATTTTTTGATTTCGAAATTGTTTTCGTTTCTTATTATTGAAGAAAAAACTTTATGTATCATGTGTTTCTTTGTGTTTTTGAAAGATTACTTACAAATTATTTTGTTCCAAATAAAATTTTATAAAATTCGATTGTATATACAAAATTTCTTAGTAGAAATGTAATAGTATCTAAGATTTTTATTTGTGTATGTATTGTGTGTGCGCACGTGTTTGTTGTTTAATAAATGGAACAAAAAAGCGATTGTTCGCAGTCAGTAGGATTCGAACCTACGCTCCCAGAGGGAATCTGATTTCTAGTCAGACGCCTTAACCGCTCGGCCATGACTGCCACATTTCAAAGTTTTCTATTTTAATATATATATATATATATATATATATATATATATATATATATATATATATATATATAGTATATTGGTCGCATATAATTATAATAATATATTTCATCTATTAAAGAATTTAACAAACGCCATTAATTTTTATCTGTATGAAACGAGTCAATACTTTTTGGTCAATTTAAGTATATAAAGTATGAAAAATTTACTTAGAATAAGTGTATGATACATTTGGCAATTGGATTTGAATAGCACAGTATTTAAGACTCTCTATCTTTGCCTCTCAAATGGATCTCTTATAGTTCTTTACCTAGAAGACTAGTGCAAATTCTTTCGTCTTCTTCCATATATTAACTTGCTCGAATAAAACGTAAGTCTAATGATTTATTAAACAAAGTGTACATATACTGTTGGCGAATTATGGAAGAAGAATTTACACATACTTGTTATACAAGACAAAGACATTTAATTCGCATAATAAGATGAGACTTTTCAGATTCGTTTTATCCTCTAACGCTAATAATTTCTTTCATTGTAGAAGGACATTCCGGAACTATGTCATCATTCGTATGAGTAAACTTATGTTTGTGTTAATATTTTCAAATACACAAGACGACGAATGAGATTTCGTCGAAACTTTTGTGAGATCCTTCGCAAGATCGACCACACACATTGTGAGTCAACCGTAAGCTCAAATAATATATTTCACTTGTGAAAATATCGGATCTAATTGCACGAACATAAGAATATGGACACAGATTGTTTTTACAAAAATAAAATAAATTTCCAACAAATAATAATAGAATCATAAAATAAATTATTAAATATGCTGTGGTCGATTTTTTGACTTTTCTCAAAATGATTTGCAATTCTTCTATATTCTTTGTGGGCCAGTGTCGGTTTCTTAAAATGTGCATTCCATATGGTCCCAGACATGTTCAACTGTATTCATGTCTGGACTTTGAGCGGACTAGGAAAGATGCTTTTTTTCTTTATTCACCAGACTGCGATATTCTCATCCCGCCAAGGCGCGTTATTTTCTTGCATGCTAGAAGTTCATAATTTTTTGTTAGAAGATAGGCAGCGCATGTGTTTCTAATAAGTTGATGTAATTATTGACATTGAACCTTTCGGTAACTATTACAATATCAATTCTTCTGCCATGCCAAAAAGCTCTCCATGTCATTGCTCGTAATTCTCCAAATTTCGCTCTTGGTTGCCTATGGGGCGCACGATATTTATCTTTTGGTCACTACGAAACAATTTCCGTCTCCTTGAACTAAATTATTCAAACTAAGATTCATTCATAAAGACGGTAGGAACTCCAACAAGCGATCTTTCAATATTCAAGCCCACTCCAGGCGTTGCTTTATATTATTTTCTATAGGCAATGTTTTTTGACTGCTACTAACTCATTGTAGCTTTCCTTATGAAGCGGGCTTCTCAAACTTTTTGTGCGGACACTTGCGGTTAAAGCTAGTAATGACTGTCTGTGATTTCCAATTTCACGGACAAATATCACTTTCTTCGTTTTTCCTGAAACTTTTTTCAGAGATCCTTTAAGGGTTTGTGAGCTGTTTTACTATCTTTAGAGAAATTAGGTCATGGTATTACACAGTACACTTTAAGATAGATCCAAATTTTTCACTATTTCTCGTACTAGCATAATACGTCCGTAATTATTTTTTTCGATTACTCAACTTCTCGTAAAGGGCAACATACCATTAGCAGTGATCGTAGGCAAACTGTTAGATATTATACCTGCTTATTTACCTTTACTTACCACAGCAGACTACAGATGCTGAAGACCATCAGATGAAATAACTGGAATTTTTTTATAAAAATCTATCTTTTATTTTTGTAACCAACCTTAACACCTTCGAGATACTCTCCATTTGACTTTATACATTGTTCAACATCGTTTTTCTGTACAGCTGCGAACTGCTTCTTCGCGTCTTTCCACGTCGTTAAAAAAATAGTTGCACAGAGCAAGATCATCTGAGTACGGGGCATGGGACAAAGGCCATGCTGTGAACTTATTTCGTCGCATACCGTTATAAAGTCTTATTAGGATCTCCAAATTTCTCAGCCATAGGCTGTTCACTTAAGTCCGACATTTCAAAAAGACGACGCGCAAACGAAAATGCTTTTACAGAAAAAAATGCAGCGTAACAAGTAACATTTCACATTTATTTGGAGAAAGAACCAACTGCACTGAACGCAGAACAAGTTGCGTCACGGGCATTTTGCGGCAAGAATGTGTGCTAGGCAAGTCCCACCTGCGGCGCTGCCATTCCGGTTATTTCTGAGTAAATGTTTCGACAAATTATAAAAATGTTTATTTTTTAAAAATATCTTAAGATTGAATATATGTATATTTAGATTAGCATTATTTGAAAGACTAGTTTATTAATTGTGATAAAAAAATTCGCAAATCTATTTAATATTAGTAAAATATTATTAGAGATAACAATCACAATAAAAATTTTATATATATGTATACATAATCTATTATAAAGATCATAGAAAGTAATAGATTGAAAATGAAATTAGGACAAGATTTAATTATTTTTTAATGTACAAATAAATTAATTTTGTTATTTAGAATTAATTTTTGTTATTAATATAGTTCATTTATTAATGAATTGGATTAGTTAAATTGAGTGTAAAGAATAAGAAGGTATATTTGCATAAATTTAAAAACTAAAATCAATTCATTCGTCTGATTTGAATTTAACATTAATTCATTATTACATAATTTGGCTACCTTTTATTGATATATTTTATTTATTTTCTGTTAGATTATTTTTTTTTGAATTCAATTCATAAGCTGAGACTCAAATACGCTATGCATAAGTGAATATAGAAACGGATTTGGTTTTCTATCTGAATCTGTATGTGTACCATCATCGCATATACTGAGTTTTGCCGTACCCAATGCTCTATAGACAGATTACCATTGCGTTCCTTGAAAATAAACAAAGATTTATAGTACATTCGTATTTAAAAATAAAATAATATAGCAACTTTTGTACATGAGCACAAGTATCATTAATACAAGTAAGTACTACACTTCGTGTTATTTAATTAAACAAGGTAATGACGCTAGCTTGAAGATTCAAGGTTTGTTTAATAGAAAATGAAGAAGTACGGTTCACAATGTTTATTATATTAAACACATTTAACAAGTAATACAAGACAACATTGGTCCTTTAGGATACGAGTCAGTTCTATTGTTTGCGCATTTAATGCAAAAAATCAGTAATTCTTTACAATTACGAATCAATACATCTATTACTTTTGTGATTTGACAATAACGCTAAGCTGGCTTAAGGCACCACCAAACTATTGGAAAACATTTGTCGCTAATCTCATCAGCGATATACAAAATTTAGCAAATCCACAAGATTGGCATCATGTAAAATTCGAAGATAACCCACCTGATCTTCTTCCTTGAGACATTAACGTTGATCTTGTTCAGAATTGCGAACTTTGGTGGAATGGACCATCTTACTTAAAACAATGTAAACATTTGTGAAATGCAAATCAAGTCGATCTAGAAAACAAAGGCGAGGAAACTCTTGAACAACGAGTTATAACTAGTTTAGTAGTAAGTCATGAAAGGTACGCAAATTTATCCGAAGAGTACTCGAATGTGACAACCCTAGAAATGTATAGTAACGTATACTTTATATTTTTATATTTTTCCATAATTGCAATAATGAGAAAAGAGAAAGAAGACGAGCATCATCTATTAATTAAGGTAGTATGAAAGCGATGGATTTAGAACTTGCAACTGAGTTAACAGCACAAATCTTTCAACTACATCAAAACGTTTCATGGGTAGGAGGGAGAAATCAGCCACTACTTATTTCGACAACGGAATAACGTTTGTGGATGCTAATGCTCTTTTGCAAGAATTAAATACATTCTTAAATTAAAAATATTCAAAAACAATATTTAATTCTTTAACTAACGATAATATTACATTGCATTTTATTTGGTCAAGGGCACCAAATTCTAGTAGTTAATGGGAGGCAAGAGTAAAAAGAGTGAAGTATCACTTGAAGTGGGTTTTGGAAAATGCGTGTTTGGACTAAGAGAATTTTTACACAATGTTAATACAAATTTAGAAAAAGTATTCAACTCCAAACCCCTTTGTCCATTATCATCCGATACTTTTAACAACAATCCATTAACTCCCGCTCACTTTTGAATTGGACAAGCACTATCGGCTCTCTCTGAGACAAGCCTAATTGATTACAAGGCAGGCATGAAGATTGAAGAAATTGCAGAGACTATATCAGGTGATGGAACGGTTCTTTCGTTGTTGGCATAAGGGACACCTAACTAAACTAGAAGCTATAACCAAGTGGAAGTATCCATCAGCAAACCCTATTAAGATAGGCGACCTAGTCGTATATTTTATCAAGTGAGGACAATTAAATAAACAGGGTGATGACGCTAGTTTGTAAATTCAATGTTTGTTTTAATAAAAAATAAAGAAATACAGTCCACAAGATTTATTCTATTAACTACGATTAGCAAGTAATACAAGACAGCAAATATATATATATATATATATATATATATATATATATATATATATATATATATTAGTTTTTCAGTCATTACAACTAGTCCATTACATCCTCGAATTATTGAACTGAAAAAATTCGTTTAAGTTACGACGGAAAGACACGAAAAAGCAGATATTTTGTATGAGGACAAAAATATACATACCATATATAATAGACGGATAAAAAGTGGTCAAATAAAGCGAAATGACATTTTTCAATTGCATGTGGTGGTGCAGTAGATAAGCTCTACACTATTAGCACGTCAACAACTCATAAACATTCTTTATCGTGTATAAGGTTTGAAATACATCTAGACATTTTCCGCAACTATATATATTAATAGAGTGAATTTCTTTTTATTGTACATGAATTACATAACCGTACAATTCGTAATATTATATGGTACTTTCGCTCAAACTTATCAAATTTAAATTCCATGAGTAAATTTAATATGTGTACATATATGTATGAAAATAGTTCGATAAATGCGGCCTAACAAAGAAAACGTTTTTTGGACAGGAAAATATTTTATTTTTCGATATAGTCTCTTGCTTCCTTAATACACTTATTCCAACGATATTCCAAATTAGAAGTGGCTTCATTGTAGGTCGATGAATTCAAGTCCTCAAAATAGCTATTTACAGCAGCGATTACGCGATTAACGAAAGTAGAAGATAATCGCTGGAGCTTATTCTGTGGAATAGGGTGAACGAAGCGCTAATTTAAAATCCAAATTCGTGAACTTTGGTCACTGTGATCGCGTGTGGTATTTTTCTATTTCTATTTCATCAATTAAAATTCTTCACACAGTCATTTGAGATGCCCATTATGTCAGCTATGTCGTGCACTTTCGCCCAATGGTCAGTCCACGTTGTGAATTTTTTTCAAACATATCCGGACGCTCATCCTTTGTGCTCACATTATCACGTTTAAATACAGAAACTAGTTTTTAAGAATTAAAAATGAGGAAGTTGACTCTAATAGTGCCTACTTTGCTTCGATTTCAGTTGGTGTTAAGCCTTTCAAATGAAAGTACTTTATCAATGCACGTAACTAAGTTTTTCTGTTATTTACGAAATCTCACGAGTTAAACACAGACTAATTGACAAATCACGCTTTACTGTCATATTTAACTTTACGAAGGGTGGTTCTACAAGATAGTGAAGAAGATTCTGCTAAACTTGCGCCATCTTCGCGTTAGGATACAAAGTTGTCGAACTATCCTCATTATGTACTGGAATGTATTAGATTAAATGAATTCCTATACTTATATTATCATGGAATTGTCATTTACGCAGCTGAAAAAAAACAGAACGAGATGAAGATAAAATTACAGTTATTTGGAGCATAATAAGTTCAAGAATATTTGGACTAGACATACTCGTAAAATGAATTAGAAACAGATGAGATGATGTACCTTTGTTTTATAGATACCAGGTGTAGCGGAAAGTCATTCTGGCTTTCTTGTAAAAAAACTACATAATTTTCAAGAAAATGGAAAAATTTATTTATTCAAAGTATTGGCCATTTGATTCTACACATCTTGCCCATTTTTCAGGCAATTTGTGGATGCCATCTCAAAAAGACTGTTTGTCCTTTGAGCAAAACCATTCATCGAGCTATTTTCTAACTTCTTCGAAATTAAAGAAGTGCTGCTCTGCAAGCGCATGTCCCATTGATGCGAAAAGTTGATAGTCGGACGCAGCAAGGTCTAGAGAGTACAGCGGGTGCGATATTATGTTCGATCCAAGTGCTTTCAATGCTTCTTTGACCGGTTTTGCTGTATGAGACGGCGCGTTATCGTGTTGTAAAATCACTTTATCGTGTCTTCGAGCCCATTATGGGATATTTTTCTATCAATGCATGGTTCAAATCGATAATTTGTTGCCAGTAGCGATCAGTATTAATTATTTTACCAGGTTTCAACAGTCCGTAATACACCACGCCACTATGGTCCTACCAACCAAAACGATTTGGTCTTGGAGCCGATGGGTCGGCTTCGCCAGGTAATAACCGTGATTTTTTGCCCTTAGAGTTTTCGAAATAAATCTTTCATCGCCCGTCACTATTCGATGTAGAAATGACTTCCGATCGTATCTTTGAAGCAGCATGTCACAGACGACTTTTAGATTTTCTACGACGTTTTTGGTCTTGCACATCGAAGTCACCACTTTAGTATAGTCGAAACAACACCTCACATGACCATACAAACTTTCAGCGGCTTTTCTATTACTTTCACACTCAATATAACATGTATGGCGCGAAGCTTGATGTCAGTAAAATAAAATGACATATGTGCCAAATCATAACATTACATACTTGAGCCTAACAACATCTGTTGGAAAACCCAGTAATGACTTTCTGGTACATCTGGTGTATCATAAGCACTTTCTCAGTGAAGGGAGTGATGTAGAAATCTCGAATTATGCAATAAGAAGAAACAGAATATCAAGAAAAATGTACACCCGTCTCTATAGTGAGACAAGGAGGAATTTTAAGTAACTGCTTAGTCTAATAATAGACGAGAAAATTAAAAAAACCGACCACCCGAATAAATAAAACAACCTGAGGACATTTTAACTTGAAAAGAGTTATGCTCGGCTTTTTATGTAGGTTTAGCTGGTGATCTAACATGGACAAGTAAAGGGAAAAAAATATATAATATTACTTAAAATTCTGATGTGAAGATACGAGAAAAAGAAAATTTAAAATAAGGCAAAGGTAATAGTAATATCAATAAAACAGGTGAAATTTTACAATAGAAAATGAGGTACTTGAACAAGTTAAACGATTCATATATTTGAGAACAACCGTATTTGAAGACGAAAGATAAAAGTACAACTAGGCGAAATAATAAAAGTAATGCAAAGATACATTTTATACTAGAAATTAAATAGAAAACAAATAATGAAAGTAATAAAAAAGCGGAAGTGTGTAATTCGTTGCATCATACGACTTCCTGACAAGGTACGAAATAATAAAATAAGAAGAAGATTCCATGTCTAACCTAATTTTGGAGGATAAACAAGAATGCGATGATATGTGTAGAATGCTGTAACTGCATTAAGGTTGATTAGAAATGTTGAAGTAATGGGAAGATCAAAGAAGACACATTGAAGCAAGACCAAGAGTAAAATTAAATAGTTTTGAGGAAAAATAACTGAATTGGACGAAAGTAGGAAAACCTGTAATGGGTAAAATCTGAAGGCACAAACCAGATAAAAGAAGATGGTAACTGGTGAAAATATTCAATTCAACACTAGCAATTTTCAATAGAGTATAGGCTGTGAATGAATGAATTATGACTTCTGAATAATTTCCTTCGTATTTATAATACCATATTAACCTCATAGGAAAAGTTTGCTTATAGAATTTATACCTTCTAGAAGAATTGGGACATCTATAATATGTATGATTTCATTTATACTTATAGCAAAAGTTACCATAGAAACTAGATTTATCTGTTGAAAATTATTAATTATGTTTATAAACTAGTCTTAACGTTGGAATTGAATTACTATCCAAATATGTCGAAAAGCGGTTTAAAATTTTAAAGCCATATATAAAATGTTATAATACTGAATTTAGTAAACCGTAACGTATAATATCTAACGGGTCGCTATTCACATAAATTTTAACGATATATAAAATATATGTTTATTCCAGGTCCATATAATATGACTTTCATGTATTTTGAAACAGTATTGATTTAATGCACCGTCGAGGTTTTAGCAGATGTGAAATAATGCGTTGAATAAGTGAGATGAAATTTGTACGAGCTTATAGAACAGTTCGTGAAATAAATGTTTTCAATAGGTAACTACGTACACAGAAATATTCCATTGAAATGTAGATTTAGTAGATTAGTTTATTTAAAAATACATAACTTGTTTTCACAATTTTTAACGAATTTAAATTTTCTATGATAGTTGACAAAGAAATGAGGGTCGTTTATATTTAGGGAACCGGTATCACTGTTAGGGTTGCCTCCGATCTGATAATAGCATCGTGAAGTTTGTCATTTTTGACAATATATTTATCTTCACTGTTTTATTATCCAATCTATATTTCTGTTATTGACAGTAACTTGAAAATTTCGTGTCAGCGAAAGAATAGAATTAACTCGCAAACATTTTCGTGGAATTATTTTTCATAACTTTTGGCGTGGATTATCTCAACAAGAACCCATCGACGAGCTGAATTCTCTATATGGTGATGAAGCACTATCGAAAACTACAGTATATTACTGGTATAGTGAATCCAATCTTGGAAGGCGTTCCTTAGACGAAGAATTTCGTGAAGGTCGTCCCACAAATGTTGTTGTGTCGGAAAACATTTATGCAGTGTATGAATTGATAATTCAAGACCGTCATGTGAAATATCGTGAGATCGAAGCATCTCTAGATATTAGTAACACCAGCGTGCATAAGATCCTGCATGAACATTTAGACGTTAAGAAGCTACGTTCATGTTGGGTACCACATAATTTGACAACCACTCAAAAAAGGACTCGCGCTGATTGGTGCCAAGAAATGCACAAAAAATATAATGGGGGTGCTTCAAGGAACATTTATAAAGTCGTCACAGGTGATGACGTAAACGCAACGATATACTCAAGGGCCCGATAGTAAACAGCAGTCAACTGTGCGGGTATTCCAAGATGAGTCAAAACTAACAACAGTTGTTCGCGCTCGAAGCACATCAAAACAAATGGTCGCCTGTTTTTTTGGAAAAACCGGTCACGTTGCAACCGTGCCTTCAGAAAGTTGTAGAATGGTCAATTACGAATGGTAGTACACAGCTATTTATTTGCAAAAAATTTTTGAAGAAATAAGGAAAACAAACCGGAAACGACTGATCATTCTCCACCATGACAATGCGAGCTATAACAGGTCAGTTCAAACAATTGAATATTTGACCGGGCAAAACATTCAATTGATGAGCCACCAGCCATACAACCCGGATCTAGCACCGTGCCATTTCTTTTTGTTCTCACACGTGAAGAATAAACGGTTTTTCTGCGCCGGAAGAGGCAGTTTAGGCATTCAAAACTCGTGTTTCGATGATATCACTTTCACAGTGGCAGCAATGCTTTTCGGATTGGCTTAAACAAATGCAAAAGTAGATTGATTTTCAAGGAGAATATTTTGAAAAGCAATAGAACTATTTACGATAATAAAAATTTTTTTTGTTGTGTTTTGTTGTTATAAATGACTACCCTAGTATTAATGATAATTATAAAACGTCCCGTAGCAAAAGGGATAAGTAAAAAACAAATATTTATTTTTATATCAATGCTTGTGGGGAAGACAATTTGTTATCCTGAATGATCATCTCTTAGTGCAATATGCATATATTATATAAAATCCATGTTATATTTTGTTATTGGTTAGTTAGAAGAAATTTTTCAATTTCTTGATTTTAGTATAGTAAGCAGCAAAGTTAAATAATAAGCTATTCAGAAAATTTACATCAAATGGTTTTATCTGATACCAAAATTTAAATTAAAGAAAATTAATAAATCCCTGTTAAATGTTTATTATCATTAGAATTAGCGACTACCTCGAATTAGCCTTCGTAGTTCTCATTGGAAATCCGTTCCAATACCAAAACCAAAGTTATTACAATGATTTTAAGCGTTTATGAAATTATACAGAAAAATTTATGAATGTTGTCGACGGGATTTATTAGGAATGGAAACGAATATAAAGTCTGATCCCTCTGCGATATGGAGTTTCGTGAATAGTAAAAGTTTTTATAATATTATATTGTAAATACTTTTACAAACACATTTGTTACTGTATATACTGGAAGTGATTGATATGGTTATCCTTAACACATTATTTTCTTAACAAATTCGTCTGTAATAATGGATAATCTAATACAATTGATGTGTAAACCTAATAAACCTAATAATTAGGCATTATTATAAATGAATTACTCATGATAATCTATTATCAAGTTTTCATTCGCTTTCCCTAAAGGCAAGTATTTTCTCTGATGTAAGGAAACGAAGAAGAATTTGTTCTACTCATGGAAAAGCGTCTTTGTCTAATTATAGCCCTATATCTATTTCTCCAACTTTGCAAAAGTTTTTGAGCAAGTGCTGTACACATTTATATATTCAAACGTCATTTCTATTAAGCAGCACGGCTTTATTTGTAGCACATTAACTTTAGCTAATCTTTGCATTTCGCAATATGTATGAGTACATATTAAGTCTTGGACAAACGTAGACAAGTTGATGTATTATACGCGAATTTCTTGCATGCATTTGTTGTAATATGTTACCAAGTTGTTGTCATATCAGGTATCCCACAGAGTTTGTAGTAGTATTGTTTTTATTAATGACTGTTTACTAAAAATGGATTGTCCGAAATTAGCTTCTGCTGACGATATAAAAATCTGTTCTGAAATTTATACTATTGATGATATTCGAAGTTGTAAAATACATTGAGACCTTAGAAAACCTTGGTGTGATGTCTTTCAATTAAAATTAAGTATCTATGACTGATGTGTTGTTACCTCTTCAAAGAGTACTCTGCTTCTGAGAATTATAAAATTGGTGACAAGATTTTTTCCTAGACATTCAGTTATTAACAATTTTAGAATTACTTTTGATTCACATTTCACGTTTAAACCACACATAGAACGAGCATCAGCTGCTATGTGCAAGTCTCTTGTCCTTATTATGCATATTTCAAGATACCTCAGCGATCCTGACGTTTTAAAGTATATTTATTTTGCATACACTATGAGTACGATTGAATACACTGATATTGTATATTCCATCTATTCTTCTCACTATATCTTCATGGGAAGTTTTTGAGATACTTATCTTACAAGATAGATGAGTACTTCCACCAATTGGAACTAGCCGAGCGCATTTACTTTCGGGACGCAGTATAACGTCCTCTTGGATAGAGGAAATGAGCATAGTGCGATGTTCCTATGGAATCTGATACACAGCAATATTGAAAGTGAATTTTTATTATCGAGGATGGCTCTTCATATGGCAAGAGTTTCTGTCATATTTGGGCACACTTTTCATTTGCCAACGGCGAAGACCGGTGTACTACAAAGTGCACCTTTAACAGTTATTTGTAGAAATGTAATTTCTGATGTGCTGACTATTTAGTTTATTTTTATTATGATTTAGCAGTTACACAAATAATGTTTTATTTATGACATACATATCACTGTTCTGTTGGTGTAATACCTGAAGTTGAATTTGATGGAGCCTGTCGTTTACCAGGTGCGACACTTTGCAATCATCTGTTGATAGTGACAACTTAGTTGTCGAAATGCGTATACAGAATTACGAAAGTTAATGCGGAAAGGGGTTATATATCAACCTTAGTGATTAAGGTGTAATACCTGTTAGACAATGAATGCATGTTATTATTATAACAAAATCCTAACAAAAAAATTCTATAGAAGATTCTGATTTTGCTCATATACAGGGAAAGAAATACAAGAATCGTACTATAAATATTCCCGACATTAGGTTGTGGAGTGATTATTTTCTTTCCACCTAGACAAGAGTTCCAATTGCAATTATTGTAAAATTTTAAGAAATTTACTTTTAGTATTGTTCTAAAACGTCAGGCTAGTTTTACACTAAAACAGTGAATAACGTAGTAAATACGATTAATTACCAAGATGTAAACACCAAAATATACTAGTTCGTCTGCGAGATCTATTTTCTATAGCGTCCACGCGACGCTTATAGGAAATATCCGCCATCGACCATCATAATTTGAATTAAGTACTTAAAGGGGACACCCTTACTGGGACCATGGGAGCATTACTTTTTCGACAGACTGTATATACACATGGATGTGCATGT
This sequence comes from Dermolepida albohirtum, assembly GCA_031893035.1. Lineage (NCBI taxonomy): Eukaryota > Metazoa > Arthropoda > Insecta > Coleoptera > Scarabaeidae > Dermolepida > Dermolepida albohirtum. Next base: position 390,455 of record JAVIWB010001056.1, read on the forward strand.
ATATTATTACTATTTTAATGTTTATGATGCGAAAAATCCTATACACACCATAGTGACAATAATATGTACACAGGCACACACAAATGTACATATAGCATTTATAATACTTCACTTGTTGTGTACTATGATTTACGAGTTTGTTTAAAACACAGCATTGCCTACGTAGACAGGTACTACAAATGTTTATATTTTTTATGTTATTGATTAATGTTTCGGTCAAGTTCATGTACTGACATACTAAAATGTGATTTATTTTAGCTAAAATGCACGTTTCAATAAACATGTGTTCAATTATAAATAGTGCAAATGTTCGATTGGTTTTAATTAATAGTAAATACCAAAATGAAATCATTACATGTGCCTTTTGTAATTCTCATAATGGCTGGACTTACAGTATGTAAATAAAAGCATATTTTCTTTCTTTAATAAATTTAATGTTCCTTAAATTAATTTCATTATTTTTTATTTAATAATTTAGTGGGTAATATGTATTGACAATTTAAGCATATGTATGTGTATTAAGAAATATTAAAAATAGTGTAGGTAAAGGGTAAGGCTGCCTAAGCTATAGGCGGAAGCATAATTATTGCGCTTTTAAGATTTAATTTTGAATTTTATTTTGTTCATAAATATATTTTATATATCTGTTCTCATATTCTATTTTTAATAATAATCCTAATTTATTTTTAGGCAGCAAATTTAATACCATTTGGTTTGGATGGATACCCAAATTGTAAATGTGTCTGCAATGCCAAACCAACACCTCACGATCTTCTGTGTAAAACCTTATGTGGGCCTTGTTCTCTAAGAAACCTACTAAAATCAAAGTTATGTCTACCGAATTCGTTATGTCACGACCATCAATGTCCATGTACACCATACAGGCCTCATTGTATACCATGCAGATCTCCACCATGTCTACCATGCAAACATCAGCCGTATCTACCATGCAAATCTCTGTCGTGTCTACCCTGCAAACATCAGCCTTGTCTACCATGCAGACCTGACGAAACTCAAATAGCTTGGTGGGAATAATTTAAAACGCTGTGTATTTATAATTATTTTTAATAAAGTGCTTATTTCTATATAAATATTTGTATTTTATACGGTTCGTATAATGCGATTTGGAAATTTTATGTAATGAAGAATCTAGCGTAGTTTTGGCTGTTTCACAATTAAATAAATTCTGAAATGTTACTTGACTATTTTAGGACAAGGGTGTCAAATTTATCATTTTAGAATTACCCCAAAGATTGATTTATTACTTGAAAAGTACGAATATAAGAGAAAATCTCAATTTACTAAGGACAAATTTCAGGTTAAGAAACAAGTTTTCAAATTTTAACAAGCTGTATATTTAAGAGGCTGTGTAAAGTATAATTTAGGCATGCACTTGATAATAGGTACATAAAATAAGATAAATTGTAAGTAGTAATGTATTAAGTGTAATGAAACACTACTTTAATCGTCATTCATAAAGTCACGAGCTGGATAGAATTTGTTAAATATTTGAAACATATGATATGCTTCCACATTTGTTTCAGCAAACCGAGTGCGTCGTGATTTCATTAAAGGCAAAGAAGAACCTGAGTAATAATCAGCCTTTTTGATGTTATAGATTCTGTTAGATACATTAGGCGATATTGGTCAGTTGTGAATGTAACCACAACTATGGCATATTAGGAGATTAGGATGATATTGGTCTTCAGATAAAACATTCTTTACGAGATACACTGGCATCATTTAAATTAGAAAACACCAAATCAAGCAAATGTCAATCAGCATTATAGATGTTAGTAATCTGCTCGATATTAAGAAACTGCGTAGATTCAGTAATTAAATTATTCTTTATCGTAAATATTGACTTTACGAAACTGTGAAATATTGAAATCACCAAATACAATCATTTTACCGTCTAAGTACAGTAACAGTGCCGCAAACATATTAAAAAATTTCGCAATATATTGAGGAGATTCTATAAACATTTAACTTAATTGAGGTAGGAGATATTTTGCTACCAATAGCATCAATATGTGGAAAGTAAAAGTATGGCAAAAGTTTTTTTGTTACTCATGGATCAATTGGCTGAATAGCAACCAAATCTTCGACGTAACAATCAGCTACTTCATTTGGGTAAATATTGAGTTCCAAATGTGTATTTCAACCACCTTCCAATTTCAGACTCCTTATTCTTATATTCAGGGATTAATTCTAATTGTTGGATTTTTCTACACCAAGACTGACTTAAATGAAATCTACACCCAACAATAACAATATCAAACCGAATTTTCTTTACACCCACATGAATTGCTTTCTCAAAGTCTACAGTAACTTGTTCTGGTTTAAATTGCATACTACTTGAACTGCAAAAATCCACTAGTGCCTTTATGTACTGTTCATGCGTTCCCGCATATTTATCTTTAAGCAAGCAAAAAGCGAGCGAAACATAATGTCCACTTTTACATCCATGAATTGTAAAAAAATGTTTGAAAGATTTGGTACAATAAGTAAACGTTCCATCCATATAAATGTTGTCACAGTTGCACAGGTACGATAATTTTTTTGCATAAGAAAATACTACTAAATTGTTTGTACTATCGTTTATGACTAAAGTTCTCTCCTTGCGTTGTTTTCCAGTTGGTATAATCCAAGGCTGCATGTACGTCCATCGCACATTAAGGTAAAGATGGATATTTTTTTCAGCGGGCGTTGTACACATTTCGTTAACACATTTTAAATCTGACACAGATATGTTTACCTTACTCATATTCTGAAGTACTTGTCGACAAAGTTTTGAGGGCCTTTGTGAAATATCTTCTGTCGCTTTCCTTTTGCAAGCACTATTAACAATTTTCTTATCAATTTTATTTTCTTTTGACAGATGGTTATGTTCAGAATTTTGCCTTACTATAATTTTCTCACTTTCTTCGCCAACGGTAAAAATATTGGCCCTACATGTACTCTTGGAGGTACACCGCCATTTCCTTTCACCACACTTCAGCAAATCTGATTTAAAAAAAGTATACGTTTGAAAAATCAAAAGAACTTGACCACGCACACTAAGAATTTCTTGTAATTGACTCATGATATTTACACTTTGTGAATTAATAACTCTTTGAACTTTGAATTGAACAGGATGAACTGAAACTGTCCTTATATATTTATATAAACGGAGGGGAGTTTCTGTAAACTTATTAAATTAATAATTAGGTAAATAAAATCCTAAATTTCTAGAAACAATTATGTAATGACGACCCTGTTTGTGTAAATATTAATTATTAATTCCTATCCTACTTAATTACATAAATGCTTTTAATTTTAACATCTATAATCCTTCGGCCCAACTTACATACTAAGAATGTTACTTGACCAACTTTCGAGGATTAAATAATGACCATTGGCCCAAATTACAATCGCCCATAGCTAGAACACGATTTTTGTAATGGATTTTGATATTTTTCTTTCTAGCAGCTACACGAGCATCATATCTTGCTTTCGTTTTTTATGCTAACTTATCTGACACTTAGTTTTCCCATACAATATGTTTAAGATTACTAGAATTCTTGATTACCGCATGAACCCTCCTAACTCTTCGAAACTAACTCTAAGTAGATGTGCCCTGTCCTTACTGCAACGGCTAACAGGATGAACGTCAATTTGGTCCATATTGACATAAGCAGATATTATTCAGATATTATACCGAAAGTTCGTAAACTATTAAAAGAAGAAAAAAAATGAGGAACAATTTGGCAAGGCATTATGTAATACTATCGCATAAGAGTTGAATTTTAATGACTAATTTTTTCCTAAATAGTATCATAAGCGACTTATTTCCCAAGATGGAAACACATTCACAAAGAATTTGTTTTTTGTGTGACGAAAATATTATAGATACTCTAAATATGTGACTTAAAAATAAATTTTCAAATTTTTAAAAAGTCCTGCATCGCACACTAGATGAATTAAAAAAAAATTATGTTGAAAAATAAAATTATTATATTTCAATTGCTTAAATTGTTTTCTTCTGTGTTGTGATAATAATGTATCAACACCATTTGTGTTCGATAAAAATGAAAAACAAACTGAAGCTAAACTAAAAAAAATAATTTGCAGACAATTGGAAAAGATCTGATAACATCCTTAGCTATTGCACGTCATAATTTCCAGATCATTCACCCATTAGTCGAAAGCAAATATTCGCTGAGTTTACAAGGTTGTCATTTACTTTGTTTAATAAAACACGCATACAGGCGCGGTTCATTGAATCTATTGTTGATTTCGTCGTCGCTCGGTGAATCCATGCGTAAGCAAGAAAAGGCAAAAATTCTTCGAACGTTATTAGCATTCGCGTACATAATACCAAGATGGGACAGTCAGATCCCAGGAGGATTGGCATGTGCGAATTCTATTCTAATACCCTCAGTAGCGTAGACGTAACAAATAAAAAAGGAATTAAATTGAGACCATTTTAAGTTTTTAAATTTTATCTATTATTAAGAAAACAATTTTCTTCAATTAAATTTTTACAACTACCACCTTCGTTGTTGTTTACTTAATTTATTTGTTCAGATAACATTACATCTTAGTGATTGTTATGAAAAAATAAATACGGAGATACAGTAAACAATGATATTTGAAATTGAAATTGTTCAAATAGATTATATTCAGGTGGAGTTGTTGATCAAGTCTAAATATGCATCCACTCTGTACATAACTTGACGTTGTACTGCTCCGAAAATTCTTTATTTGAATTTCAGGCCATGATACAATTTAAACATTTGCATATATGAGATATTAAATGTAACGTCCAATGATAAAAATAAGATTTCGTGAGACTATTTTTTCAGAAATAACAAAGATTAATGACGATAGATGGTGGTCGTAGAGCAGGAGAACTTTTAGCCGTCCTAATATTTTCTTAAAACTAAATTTTTGTACAATTGTTGAATATATAAAGTAAGATGAAAATGCTTATGCAATTCTTTAATAAAGCCGTCAAAGTATTTAACACGATACGTTCGTATTACAATAATAACAAACTTAACTCAAACTAATTTAAGACCTAATTGTTTTAATTTCCATTGAAGAAATGGCGAGTCAAGGTCTGTAGATAAATGCAAACTTCAAAAATATTGTATATCATGTCTATATACATTGGTGTATTTTGAAGTGCATACTATCTTTTAAGATTTTAGAAAATAACAAAAAATATTTCTAGAAATAAGTGTGAGTATATCAGGGACGTCGGTAAAGAATTGAACGTAACCATTAATTTGCTTATGGACTATTTAATATACCTAAATGCTTCCATATAGATAACATAATTACCTTAAGATAGGAGGATTGTTGGGTGTAGAGATGCTATAAAACAGACATATTATAACTATGATCTGCGAAATTACGAACATCAAAAGCTCTCTACTAAAATTCGTTAAAATTTGCCGCAGCAGAAGGAGCTGCTAGTTTCCATAAGCTACCACTTAAACCTAGTGAGAATGTCCAATTCCATTCACATAGTTTAGTGGTCGTGACGAGATGTAAAGTTAAAATTAAGGAGTAGAATAAATACAAGTATATCTAGGAAACCACCCACAAAAATCGATGCGTTCTCAGTACTATAACTTCATATGATACATAGAAGTTGTTGAAAATATTTACAGATAGGTGAGAATAGAGGAACATAGCATGTCATAATGTAATTTTTTCTAGCCTCCCCTATGGAAGAGAGATCCTTGGGTTAGAACTTCAGGATTTTAGCTTACAAATCAATTAAACAGACAAGGAAATAACTATTCACAAGTCTAAACGTGTGCTCACTCTGTAAATTCACGTTGTACGACTCCGAAATTTCTTTATTTCAATTTCAGGCAATGATACAATTTAAACATTTTCATATATGAGATATTAAATGTAACGTAAATATAAGATTTTGTGGGAAATAACAAAGAATTAGGCCGATAGATGGTGGTCATAGAGCAGGAGTAATTTTCTGACAAAAGGAATAAAGTGGATAAAAGGTTCAAAGAACAAAGTACTAGATTCTGTTTTTACACTCCTAGGTGAGACCTGGCTAGCAGGAGTTCGAAATGATATTTTTTCGGTTGATCGTTAACCTATTGGGCAGAATAAAAACCGAATCTATCTAAAACCTGAAAAATGTAAGAATAGTTGGAAATATATGTCATTTTGGGCTTGCTGAGTTTCCTGAGTTTCCAAAATCAATTTTCCTCCATCTTAGAATTGGCATCCCTTGGCATACAAATAATAACTATCCGTGAATGTACTCGAGATATCATCGTAGCTTGTCACAAACACGACAAGCTAGTATGGATTGGTGGCAACTCCCCTAAGGGAGTTGCCACCAATCCATCGATTAGCTATCACCAAATGATATTCTCTAAGTCTTTGGTCGTGCTGGATCTAGGTGAAGTTTCCAAGGAACGATAAATAAAAAAATAACAATATATTCGTATCAATATATTAAAAAAACATGTTTTTGTAAGAATTTTAATAATAGTACACATTAAATGGTTACTTTAAATCAAAATGTAACCCATACCTGCTATGCATTTCTAATTAAAAAATTGTCAAAATACAAAACACAAGTATGTTTCTGATTATCAATATAGTAAATATTTGTAAACTATTTCTTTCTTTTGCATTTGGAAAATTAATTTTATTTTATATTAACTTCTTGCTTTGGTTTTATTGGAAGTTACGCCACTGAATACTGTGAGTGTTTTTCATGCCAGAGTTTTCTCGGGAAGAATCATGCGAGACTTGTCCCGGCGGGTACGCATTTTCGTGTTAGCTTCGACCCCATGAATATCTGTTCTGTCTCGAGCAGAACGAGTCCGGAACAGCCGACTCCAGACCTCCGGAGAGTTAACTTTATTTAGATCCGTTTGCTTGTGACGCACACTCATTTCAATATAAACGAATGCTGTGGAGTTGTTCGACCATTACTTCGCTAACTGTCGGACTCGTCTCATATTACGTTCACGCTGACGTTACGACGACGAAAACTGCAAATTTCAATTATAAATTTCATTTGGTCTCATTTTATCCGATCCTAATAATTTTAATTCGGTTCGTTAGCAGTTCTCTTGAGCTGGAACTAAGTACTGGAGTAGTTTTCTGTACAATCATTTATATTTTAATGATGTTTAATGGTGGTAGTTGGAGATTTAATAGAGCAAATTTTATTATTTTATTATGTTTCAGTGCGATTATTTATTACTCTGACTCTAAATGAGGACGATTCATGGAAAGAATTTTTTTAAGTAACATGAAATGGATACTTATAGTAGACTTCACTGCTATGTTATACTATACCTTCACTTTTCCTTTCCTATAATTTTTAATTTCAATGTTTCCTATTTATTTCCTTTATAGAGAATTACCATAAATGTCTGAAACTAATAAAGAATGAATTACGTTAAAGTAAGACAAATACACGGATCATTCATATTATGACAATTACACGCTATATGTGTGAGAAGAAATATAAGTGAGGTTGATGATGTTCCAGACTATTCCTAATGATTTAATAATAATTTAAAAGAAATTAGTAGTAAGCTAATTTACGATGAGAATCAAAATTTAAAATACATGGAAGTAGGAAGAAAACAAAAAGGTTGTCCTTTAAATTTTATTTAATTAAATTAAATAAAATAAAATTCTCAAAGCTTTCAATATATTGAAAATAAATAAGCGAAAAAAATATGCGAAAAACAATAATTGAAGAAAAACTGTAATAAAATATGAAATTAAAATGCAGGGATACAAAATACATGACATATAAGAATTGTTAAAAAATCGGGCTTTTAAAGAAATGGGTATGGTAATAGGTAGTTGCATTCGTTAATTAGAAATTGACCGATAACTAAACAGAACATGTCAATATTCAGAAATAACTAACGCGATGTAATAAGAAAGGGATTATAAACTTGCGTGCATAGAAATCGGCCCACTGTAAACTTTTGACTTAAACTATATATTTTTTCAAAATTATTCATCAGATCAAAAAAAGAAATATGCTGTTTTAACGACAATTTAATATGCTTTAATGTGAGTATAAATTTATCAAGAAGGCTTATCGTTTATAGCGTAGCAACCGGTAAACAAATAAAACGTGGATGATTCCAACGAAAATAACAAATTTGTCAATATTAAAATTATTGCGTTTGCAACTGATATTTGCATATTATTCGTTTTTCTTAATCTCAATAGTGTTCAATTGTGTTAGTTTAATGCATACTACACCAGAAAAAGCCGCCCAAGTTATTGCTTTAATCGAAAATGGGCTTGGGCAGCGAGCTGTTGCTAGACAATTGGATATGACACGCGCAGCGGTTCGAAGAGTATGCAACCGTTATGAGGAGACTGGATGCTTTCATAGGCGACCTGGAACAGGCAGAAGGCGATTTACTACCGCTCGTGATGACCGCTTTATTGTGTCAACAACATTAAGAAATCGTCACCTTAATGCCGTTCAAGTGCAACGACAGCTCCGTGAGGTGCGAGGAGTGGTTATTAGTCAGTGGACAGTAAGACGAAGACTGCAGGAAAATAACCTGACCCCTAAAACACCTGCGATTGGCCAAAAACTTACTCTAACTCATCGGCAAGCACGCCTGCGTTTTGCACGGGATCATTTGAATTGGACGTTGGAACAATGGGGATCTGTTCTGTTCTCAGATGAGACCAGAATATGCCTCCATGGTAGCGACCGAAGAAGGAAAGTGTACCGAAGACCAAGAGAGCGATTTGCAGATTGCCTTGAAGAACGGAGTGCTTATGGAGGTGGTTCCTGTATGATCTGGGCTGCAATTTCTATAGGAGCACGAACCGACCTTGAGTTCATTCGTAGGGGCGACCGTGTTCACGGAAGAAGAGGTTTAATGGCTGCTAGATATATCGAGGAGATTTTAGCAATTCATGTGGTACCTTACGTCGACTACATTGGAGACGAATTTACCTTTATGCATGACAATGCAAGGCCGCACACCGCAAGAATTGTGCAAGATTACATTACAGAAGTCGGTTTTCGGGTTATGGAGTGGCCAGCATGCAGTCCTGACCTAAATCCCATCGAACATTTATGGGATGAGCTAAAACGAAGAATTCGAGCTAGACTTCATACCCCAAACTCTATCCCAGAGCTTATTGTTGCAGTAGAAGAAGAGTTGTTTAACATCCCTCAAGAAACAATAGCAAACTTGATTAGATCAATGCCTAATCGTATGAGAGATGTTATTAGGGCAAGGGGAGGTCATACCCATTATTAAAAAATTAAGTGTTAAGTTTTAAATTGCCAATAACCCTATTTATGTTAATAATAAAAAAGCTTAATTTGCTTAATGCATTAATTTCACTATGGTAAACATAGGAAGTCGAAATAAGTTTTCATAAAATTATACTCACATTAAAGCATATTAAATTGTCGTTAAAACAGCATATTTCTTTTTTTTAATCTGATGAATAATTTTGAAAGATATATAGTTTAAGTCAAAAGTTTACAGTGGGCCGATTTCTATGCACGCAAGTTATATATATATATATATATATATATATATATATATGTATATATATATTTGTTTAGTATATATTATATACTAAAAATAGTATCATTAAAATCTTGGTCGCAGAAAACATTCGAGAGTGATATGTCACACGACTTGCTTTATGTAGTCGTAATATATAAAAAATATAAAAGAAAATAATTGATGAGGAAATGGTTACCTAACAGGTATATATTTTTATAAGTAGTAAACACTATTCGATGTCAAAGAGTAAAAGTTTCAAAGTAATCATAATTAGACAATAGATAGAAATACCAACTAAATGTAATATTAAAAAGAATATTCTTGGAAAGGTCTGCGCGCAAGTACCTTCATCGTGGATGTGGGTTTCTTGAAAAAGGTAGAGACCTTCTTTTATGACTTACTTACTTACTATTTTCACCAAATAATGCAAACATATTGACAAAGATACATCTAATGAATGGATGAAAATTGGAAATATTTACCCAGATATTGAAGGCTTCATAATTGTCATGCAAGTTCGAGTTACTTATTATTAGAAACTATAGTAAATATATAAAACAAAATTATATGGTAGTCATACGTAATTTTAATATAACTAATGATTGGTGTGCGCAGAATGATATTACTATTAATGCTGATAAGTGTGCTGTTGTCACTTTTACTAAAAATAATAATCCCATTATTAGCTAGTACGCCATTGATCACACTGTCATTTTGAGGAAGTCGGGAATTATGGATCTTGGAGTCATGTTTGACTCCAGATTGGAATTTACAGATCATATTACTACTGTATCTGCTTTGGTATCACGTGCGCTTGGTTTCCTTCTACGTTCTTGCAGACAGTTCAATAATATTGCTGTTCTCAAGGTTTTATATTATGCTTTTGTAAAAATAATAATCCCATTATTAGCTAGTACGCCATTGATCACACTGTCATTTTAAGGAAGTCGGGAATTATGGATCTTGGAGTCCTGTTTGACTCCAGATTGGAATTTACAGATCATATTACTACTGTATCTGCTTCGGTATCACGTGCCCTTGGTTTCCTTCCACGTTTTTGCAGACAGTTCAATAATATTGCTGTTCTCAAGGTTTTATATTATGCTTTTGTTCGGACTAAGCTTGAGTATGCCTCGGTGGTATGGTATCCGCGCTATATTTATCAGAGTTTGTTTCTGGAGAGAATCCAGAAAAGATTTCTAAAGTATTTATCTTGATGGTACATACCCACTGAGAGGAGTTGATTATGAGGCGAGTTTAAATACAGAGCTGATAATAATAATACTCCTAAGATACAAAGCATTACCAAGTTACCGTTTTTTTGATATATAATAGCACCTCGTACAGTCCACACTCAAACTCAAATGTTAGGTATGTGAGTTAAGTAAAATATTTCTCGGCTTTAGACTGAGGAATGAATGAAATCTAGTCGATAATAATAGTAAAGAAAGAAGTAAAACTAGCTGACAAATTTAGCTCATGAACCAGAGGATTATAACAAAGCAGAAAAATAATTAGAAAAATCTATAGTTGGAAATTTCCTGGATTAGATAAAGTACATAATCTTTGGTATCAATAACTGACGAGTACCCACAATAAAATGGTACTATTTATGATCAAAGTATTATGAAATCTAATAGAAGTACGACTTTTCTTCACTTTCAATTACAGTGGACTGTGCAATCATCGAAGTTTTCTATAACGTTTGCAGATTTTTTTTATGATGTTTCTAATACCTTCATACTCGTATATTTGTAATTTGTTTTATAGATTTTCTTGTCCGACATCAATTTGGATATAAATTTTTGTGTGTTATAGGTAAGCATTATTATTTCTTAAAAGTTCATTTTTCTTAATTTCTCAAATTATTTCGAGTTGATAATTAATATCAATTGTTTCTTTACGAAGGCGATAAGCTGATGATCCCATTTGCTATGAAAAAGCCTGAGAAATGTCGAAACGTAATAGTCATAGTTCGCAAAAACATGGGGGTCAACTTCTTTTTCCCACGACAGTAAATATCATAGCACATTTCGCAAAATCTTTGGGACGTGCTGCTTTAGAAATTAAAAATTAGCAATGTCTACGGCTTTGAAGCGTAAAATAATCTGGCTCAAGTTTTATTTATTTTATTTAATAGCACAATTGGGTAACAAAAATTAAATTCTTCTCAATACACTAAAATGTAATTTCAATAATTGCAAAATTTGGGAGAATTTCTTAGTAGTCAGTGCAAATATATTTTAGTTTTCTGTCGTGATACGAGAGATCCTATTATAGATTACTCTACATTAAGGAAAGTATCTGGAATATATAACAACGTGAATGATTCGGATTTACGTGCTTACAGTAACTGAAGAAAACTTTGAGTAGAGTTACAGTGAGAGTATTTTAGCGAAAATTTTCTGCAAGAACGGTTACAGAAAGCACATAGAGGCTGAGCGCAGAATAAGTAGGATAAAAATCCGCCTAGACCTCAACAAGTGCTCTACTTTTTTCATAATAATAATAATAAATTTTATTTATAAAGCTTACAACACATATCGTTGTATATATAAATAGCAACAAATACATACTACGTACACACATATGCTAGATACACGTCTCAATAAGAAAAAAAGATGTTATAAATTTGGACATATACATATCAAACTTTATTTATATTTATACAATAACAATTTATCGTAAGCAGGTACCGCTTAAGGTTGGTTTTAAAAATACAGAAGTTTGTGATATTTCTAATAGAAAGTGGTAAGTTATCGTGTAATTTACATTTCACAAAATATGTTCCTTTTTGGAACTTAGATTTTGCATGTGAAGCAGGAAATACATAATTATTAGTTCGTGTATCGTATTTATGAGTTATATTGCCACTCAGAAAAGCGTTTTTGTTCCCAAAAACGAAGCATAGGAGATCTAATATATAAATGTCATAAATAGTTAATATCGAGTTACTTCGAATGTATTCTCTGCAGGAATCCCTATAGCCTAATCCAAAGATAATTCTTGGGGCCCGTTTTTGCATAAGGAACACCCTGCCCACCTCCGGCGACATTCCCCAGTGCATCATACCATATCTCATGCAAGAAACAAAATTAACATGTTAGAAAGTGAGCAGGTTACCTCAAATTACAGGTTCTGCGGAGCTGCTTAAGGGTAAAACACACTTTATTCAGTGTTCCGCATACTCCATCTAAATATATGTGCAGACCGTTTAAGGTTTTCATTAATTACCAAACCAAGTATTCTTGAAGAAGAATCACAATCGAATGCCTCATTGTTTATCTGAACATGGGAAATATGCTTAATCCTATTATGAAAGTATACCAATTGTGTCTTTTGCATATTTAAAATTAACTTGTTGGACACCATCCAGTCGTTAATTTTATTGAATGTTTCATTGGTCACATCACAAATATCACCAATATTTGAAGACCTGACAACTACACTAACATCGTCCGCATAAAGAACGACTTGTTCTACATCTCGTAGAATGTTCGGAAGGTTATTTACGTAGACCAAAAATAGTGTGGGTCCCAAGATAGATCCCTGGGCCACACTTTTGTTAACACCAATGTAGCTGGACTGACAGTTACCGATCTTGACACTCTGCTTACAGTTAGTGAGATAAGATTCAAACAATATGTTAACAATGCCTCTGACGCCATATTGAGACAGTTTGTGCAGTAGAAGATCATGATAGACCAGGTCAAATGCTCTTGAAGGATCAATGAATATCCCAAGACAAGGCAGGCCGTTGTCCAATAAGTGATAGATGATGTTCAAGTACTCGAAGAGCGCCGTATCGGTACCCCTTTCTCTGCGAAAACCATGCTGGTTAGACGAAAGTAAATTAAAATGGATTAAATAATTCATTAAGCTCCTATTCACAATACTTTCGTATATCTTGGAGAAGGTTGTTAGTAAATTAATGGGCCCTCTAGATGGTTTTTATTGCCTTTTTTATATATTGGATGATTGCAGGTAGTTTAAGATTTGAAGGAAAAATTCCTTTTTCAAAAGATAAATTTATTGGATATGTCAGTACCGGTGCAATTACTGAAGAAACATAGGAGAAAAGAAGAAACATAAATTCGTCAAGGTTTTTTAGTGACGCAGCTGCACATGTTTTTCGTATAAATCTTCACTATGGATTTCTTTTTCAACTCTATCACATTCAACGTCTCTAACTAATTTTTCCCGGAAGTGTTTCTTTTGCCGGAAAATGAAAAACAAAAAAATTCTTTTTAACGACACATTACAATCAGTAATTATTTATATATTATAGTTACATAATCGTTATATATAGTTACATATTATAATTACACTTTATACTCATATTTTTATCCATATAAATTTCAAACACATCAACGACCTAATGCTTGCGTAATTTGTGTTCATCCAAAACCATTCTCGAAATTTATTATGTATATGTTGCTGAGGGTAAAATTTGTTAGTTTTCTGTCTGGCAGTTGTTCACAACAACAAAGACACATTAATCAGAAAAGTATCTTGAACTCGAATAATATGAACTTTGAACTGTTTCTCGAGTCCGAAAAGAAGTCCTAATTCTCGTCTTGTTTCGTATCCGTCTAATATATTAATTCCCGTTGACTGACTTAACGCGAAATCTTGCACAAGTGCACTTTATCTGAAACTATAACAATCCCTTTGGGTGTAGTATTTTACATTTTTGTTCAATAACTTTCTGAAAGTTATTTGATATTCGATAAGTTGTCGACGGGGTAGTTTAGCATATTGCATTGTTCTTGTTTTCTGTGGTTGGTAGTAATTTTGACTATCAAGACAATTCGATTTTTGACATTTTTATTGAATTTGGTATCTATTGTTTCTTTATTATTTAATCTTAGATGCAAAATTTATCGTTTAAAATAGAATTTAGCAACATTCTGGCAACGATTAATCAGGAATGATACAGCAACTTAAATATATTAAAAGTTATAATATCGTCAACAAATAGGACGTAACGGAAGAATTCATATAAAAAATTAGCCCGTCTGTTATGCGAGGATGAACTGACATATATTGTCATTGTCATTTGCTTAAGCTATAATCTGTTATCATATTGACTGTCAACTATTATTCATTCATGTACATTCAACAAGTCTCCATCCGATTATAAAGTAAACGGCTTTTGTTCTTTTGCTAAAATGGGAAAAGAAACTATTATCGAAAAGCAATTAAATACTTCATTTTAAAAGGTTTACCACAAACCGAGATAGAAGGAACTTTTGCCAGTAATGCTCCTTCGTTCACTACAATAACCTAATATAGTAAGCTAATATAGGCTACTATGGACGGTACTGAGTTCTCTATATAGGACTCAATAATTGTTGCGTCAGTGTGCGAGAGCTGGTGTGTGAGATGTTTTAATTGAATGAATAAGATATATTTTACAAGAAAATTTACATGTAAAGATGGTCTTAAGTAGTCGAGCTTCGCGATTGCTAACAGTCAACGAAAAGCATCTAAAACAATATTTTTAAGCAGAATTTAAAACTGTTGCAACAATTCCCTAGAATTTTTGCTCCGTTTGATAATTGATTATCAGACCTGAATTCATTATTACATATTTAAAATCTGTTAACAATCTAAAGCATGGGTAGAAAATTCAAGTGATTTTAGGAAGATGGAAGCAACTCTATCAACTGTGGAATGATCGTTGTTTTTGGACATGCACGTAACTTACTACTTGTACTGTCTTGATAAAGAGAAAACTGTGGTAGGAAAATATCTCCCAGCATTACTGAACAAGTTCGATAATTAAATTGAAAGCAAACGAAGACACGAAAGCAGACCATCATTAATTTCCAAGTAAAAATATTTCTCTTACGTTATTAATTGCTCCCACATACATATTACTCACTGAACAAAGTTCTAGTGACTTCTTCTTCTTTCTCATTATGAAAAAATGACTGTCTCCAAAGGGATTTGATGTAGACGATAAGATAATGTCTACATTGGAAATAAAACTGTTTTTCGTAGTCTCTTCTGTTAATTTTTTTATTTTATTTTCACCTTCGAGAACAGTAATGGCGCATTTCAGTCCATCATAGTATTATTTGTTTAAGAAATGTACTACTACTACTGGCAAAATGGCAGTGTTGTCAGCTACAAAGGTAGCAATTGTAAAGTCATTTCACTGTGGAATTATCTGATATAGTACAAAATAAATTAGTTCTACACTCCCATGTGTAACTAGCTTTTATTTTGCTCAGATAAAAAAGCTAATCTTATTTGATTCTAAATACTCTGGTAGTAATATATGGTCGCAATAATTCTACAAATTTGTTACATGCTTACTTTGACCCTGTCCCAAATTTAGTGAACTTCATTGTAGTAGCAATTTAATACCTTTTGTGAAATTTTAACCAAATTCTTCCAGTCATCAATCGATTGCTCGTAATTTCTAAAGGAACAATTTTCATTTCATTTAATTTGACCTATTACGGTCCTGTTTTCGAGTTTCTAACGCCAGTGGGTCCTTGCTTTGTAATTAATTAATTAAAATTGGTTTAAGTAATGTTTATCATTCCTTTGCGATATCGCTAATACCATTTCATTGGTAATACTGTAAGTTTGGTTTCTTACTCGGTCAAGGTAAAGATGCTTCCTTCCGTTGCTATTTCGTTACTTATGTGTTAATTTGAGACTCCCTATCGATGACATTTGTTTAAGACCTTGGGTCACTCTTCAGTCGAATTTCACAAATTAATTTTCATTTTAAAAGGAATATCCGTGACCGAATATTACGACATTTTATTTAGTGCCTTTTTCTTGATCGTTGGTCAAGTAAAAGGAATATTCGAGAGCACTTTTTCGAATTTTATAAAATTATATTCATATATTTTATTTCTTTTTTATTGCAAGAGGGTTGTTAATTTGCCATTGGCAAGTATTAGATCCAAGTGCTTCAGCATTAGCAAGGGTACTTCTAGGGATTACATACTGTAGCGCCCTTTAAGGACTTTTATACAGGCAATTCACTAGCAAGTTCCTCCCTAGGATTAACGAAGGACCGCAATCACTTAAGATTGATATATATATATATACTCTTGCTACATAATTTTTTGTATTCTGTATACGTATTTCGACAACTAAGTTGTCATCATCAGCAGATAATTAAACAGTATCGCATCTGGAAAACTACGGCAAAAACCCGCACGAAACAAATTCCGTACGCGATCTGTACCGTCACAAAAACGCACACTATTAGGTGCGCAACTAAGTTCCCGCTGTTTTTTTTATGTAAATGCAAGTTTATTCTGAAAAAATGTTTACAAATGAATCATTCAAA
Source organism: Dermolepida albohirtum (assembly GCA_031893035.1). Classification (NCBI taxonomy): domain Eukaryota; kingdom Metazoa; phylum Arthropoda; class Insecta; order Coleoptera; family Scarabaeidae; genus Dermolepida; species Dermolepida albohirtum. The sequence goes on from JAVIWB010001056.1 coordinate 407,321, forward strand.
ATATTGCCCATCGCTAGCGATAACTTTTTCCCATCTTTCCGGCAGAGCTCGAATGCCGTCACGGTAGAAGTGTTCGTCTTTTGAGGCTATCCACGAATCAAGCCATTTTGAGATGTCTTCATATGAGCGGAACTGCTGATTAGCCAGACCATGTGCCATCGAACGGAAAAAATAATAATCGGACGGCGCAATATCTGGGGAATATGGCGGGTGGGATAGGACCTCCAATTTGAGCGTTTCTAAGTAGGTGTTAACGAGTTTGGCAACGTGAGGCCGGGCGTCGTCATGCTGTAGAATCACTTTCTCGTACCTCTGCTCGTATTGTGGCCGCTTTTCGCGCAGTGCTAGACTCAATCGCATCAATTGAATTCGATACCGTTCCCCAGTGATGGTTTCGTTCGGTTTCAACAGCTCATAATAAATAACACCGCCCTGGTCCCACCAAATACACAGCAAAACCTTCGCAGCGTGAATATTCGGCCGAACCGACGACCTAAAAACATGACCGGGCAGTCCCCATGATTTTGTTCTCTTTGGGTTGCTGTAATGAATCCATTTTTCATCACCCTTACGATGCGGTGAAGAAAACACTTTTTTTGCCGCTGGAGTAGTTGTTCACAGGCGAAAAAACGTCGGAACCCAAGTTCCTTGTTTATGAATCATTCCCAACGCAATCGGTGGGAAATGGCTTGGTGGGTAACTCCTAATCCTGAAGCAAGCTCTTTTTGCGTTTGGCACGGACCCTTATCGAGCAATGCCTCCCATTCAGTGTCTTCGAATGTTTTTGGTGTTCCTTCACGCGAATAGTCGTGAACATCCAAATCACCGTCTTTGAAGCGACGGAACCAATCACGGCACGTTGTTTCACTTAGAACAGCATCTCCGTAAACTTTTTGGAGTTCTAGATGCGCTTCAGCCGCTATTTTCTTCGAATGAAAGAAGAAAAGCAACACTTCCCGCAAATGACGATTATTTGGCACAAAATCAAACATTTTCACACAACAAAAAGTACATGACGCAAATAGAAATTCACTAATGTATCAAAGCGGTTTGTTAACCATATGTCTAAGCTTGGTTCATGATGTTTTGGTTATGTCACAATCGACCAGCACTTACTACTGGAGCCATCTCTTGAAAAACAGCGAGACTTAGTTGCGCACCTAATATGTGTTTTGGCTTTGGACTTTCGTGTACTAACAAATTGTTTCAGAAGTATTTTATATATTATATGTTGAAGACTTTCGCCACATCAAAGGCTTAAACGACGTCTACAAAAGTGTCTGAGAAACCTTGCGTCTTTTCTAAAGCTCCTTAATTTCTGTTATAAATATATAAATAAATAGGTAGTTTCTCTACCTTAAAATCTCAAAGTAAAATATAGAGTGATGCATTTGCAAGTTACAATAAATAATAACAGAGGTTAATTTAAATTATTGCTAACTGTAGTTTAAAATTTATTCCTTCATGAAAAAAAATTAAACACCCCTACCTAGATCGATTGCTCTCAGTTGATTTTATACCGTATATAATTGTATTATAACCAAATAAAAAAATGCTATTGTTTTCAATTGGACTATAGAACCAAATTATAGAGTAACAACGCTTACAAAAACGTAATAGAAGACATTCGCTAACTGCAAATAATGGATAGATATAATATTGTTTAATGATATCTAATTCTATAACTTATTAAACATTACAGAGTATATGTTGCTTTGAATATTCGTTCTTTGCTTTCACACTTGACTGTAGAAATTTCATGTTTGGTAATGAAGGAATTCTTACAACTGCTCCGTAATTCCCTGAAGAGATACATATCGCATCGCCAATCTATTAGATGTTGCAATCTTTTGCGACAATAGGAAGCGTGATTCAGTTCAAGCATACATAAATCAGGGACGTAGACGTTAGAAGAAGGATGTCGGTATTAATAAACCAGAAAAACTTTCGATTATTCGATGTTCCGATAAGTCTCTTGGACGAATAATTGCTACTAACTCACTTCAGTTGTGTATTGCATAAGACATAGTAAAAAGTATATAAAAATAGTAGAAAATGTTCTTCCCAGTAGAAAGTTAATATTTAATCAGAAACTGTTATTTTTACTATGTACTGTCTATATAACTTTGAAAATTAAATAAAATTTGTATACATGTGATAATAATTATTAACCTTAATATTGTTTTTTCCGCATTAGAGCAAAGTTGTTTTGATTGAGTATAATAATGCTGTGATGGAATAAAATGAAATATTCGTCCAATGTTCCTTAGTGAACTGTACTATATTTAAAGTAAAATCCAATAAATTAGATTACTCAAGGTAGTCATAGAGCTAATTGAGTGATTTTTTTAAATAAATTACTTGTTCAGGATATTCATTTTCCATTTGTAGGAACCACTCTCTTCCCAAGACCTTACATCGGCATAGTGCATGGATCACGATTTCTCCTATTATCTTTAGTGAAGATCACATCATTCATACTTTTGTTCAGTATAAGGCTAAAACTTGTTCGAGAATGCCATAAAGCCTGTTCTACAGTGACAGTTTCAGATTTATTGTGATTCTCACTTTTCTCTGGCCTCTTCTGAATTCTTTGTATATGGTTGTTGAAGTTTGTTGAGATTATAGCTCCTTTTGCTTCAAATTCCCTTATCGGAACATAAAATTCGCCTGACAGTCACAGCTTTATGTATATCTCTATGAAAATGATACAGGTTCATATACTTACCTGGCTTGTTTTTCCCAAGGTTGTTTCTTGTCTTGTGTTTTAAAACTTCGCATATATTCATCTGTTTGTTCGGTCTTCCTGCTTTTGAACAGATTAATCTAAATCGGAACACTTAATTCCTTTTGATTCTTGAGATATTTGCAACCAATTGGTAAAAATGATAGAAATCGGACCGTATTTTCAAATTTTAAATAAGTCTCCACTTATTTAGCTTTACGTGCCGATTACATTCATCCTAATCAGAGTTTCATTCTCTGGATATCTTTATCATTGCACGCATTCGGCTAAAAGTGATCAAAATGAAATCGTAACTTCGAAATCGATTCTCAAAAGTAACCCTTCTGCTGGTCTTCTATTACACACTGGAAACTTAGTAACCGATCTTGTGAGGTAGACGCGTTCTCGTTTTGTCGGTCCATACATTTATGTATTGGACGAGAGAGGGAGGCAATAATATTATCTTGAAACATAATTAATTTTCGCAGAAAATGGTTTTATAATATTTGTATATATAGTAACAAAACGAAAAATTTTTAAAATGAAAAAATTACAGATTTTCAACTGGACTATTAAAAACAAATGGTGAGAGAATTTTAAATTAAGGTAACTACAAATTAAGAACGATAAGTCAAATCCTAAAAATAACTGTACAAAAACATTAAGAACTCATATAATGGAAGCATCTTTTGCCATTCGCCGCATACTTAATAATAAAGCTTTATGATGGTGTTAATATAAAGGCGTTATTCTAGTGCAATGAAGATAGGAAACAAGTGTGTGGAAGTATCACGTATCAATTCGGGACAAGGCCTTCTTTTCCAATTGCCGTATCTGACCCTGTATATGTGTATGTTGTTTTGTGTAGAGAAACTGCTGCAACAACGGTGCCGTACTACGTGCACGTACATCTTTATTTAAGCCGAGCACCAAAACGGAGAACGAGAAGACTTCGATAAAGCACATTTAGGTCTCGCTTCAATTTAATTTTTGCCTTTCCTGCTGTTACTACTGTCGGTTTAGTCTCTCTTAATACTTCACGTCGTTTTGCTCTTGCATTATTTACATTATTGAATTTCCGAGGAAAAAATTTACACTGAACAGTATTCTGCAAAAATTATTCTAACGATTTTAAAGCGATGTCAATTTATTTTCATATATTTCTACTATGTATTTGGATTGACGATTTTATTTTGTGTAAATTGTTATTGACGTGTGTCAGAAACTACGCTTTAACATGTCATTGAAAAATTATTAAGTCCAAAGTAAACTAGGAAGAGAACATAGGTAATTGAGATTTGCATTAAAACTTGGTGCTTAGAATACTTGAACATAAAAATATTACGGCCAGCCCTTCTTTTCAAATGTTTCTAATTCAGTAACTGTTGCAGTTTTGGTTCCTTTTTTCATTTGCAGGATTCTTTTGTTTATTGTTTTTATGATATATACAGAGATATCAAAATCCACGATGACAATAAAAATTTCTTGGGCACTATGCGATAGTATTTACATTCGTTAAAATTCTAGTTAGTTTGAATAAGTAACATGCTTTGCAAATCCTGTACATGCAAACAAGTATACAGTTTTGTAAGTACTTTCATATAAATGATTGGCTCAAATACTAACAATTCTATGGAATAATACAAAGGATACTAGGAAAGTTTTGCAATACAGCTTCGCTTATTTAATTTTTTCGAAGTAATTACCTCTACATTCAATAGACCTCTCTAGCCTCCGAAACCAATCTTTAAACCAGTTCCGTCAAGTTTCACTAGGGAGTAAAGCACACTCGTTGTCCCAAGCCCGCAGAAAGTCCTCATCACTGGAAAACCGCCTTTCTTTTAGCTTCATTTTTACATGCGGGAACAGTGCTAAGTCGCAGGGAGCAAGATCTGGACTGTAGGGAGGGTGCTCGAGAAGTTTCTATCCCGTCGTAGTCAAATATTCGGTGCAGGCTTTGGCGCGGTGAGCTGGAGCATTATCGTGATGGAAGAACCAGATGTCCATTCTCGACTTTGGCCGCAGATTCTTTATAGAACCAATGACTTTAGGCAGGCACTGTGCAGTATACCACTTAGCTGTGACCGTCTTCTGTGTGTCCAAAACGACGTGTTCCATAATTCCACTCGATTTGAGAAATACAGATATCACTTTCTTCTTTACAAATCGGGATTTTCTGACAGCTACGGGTGTGTCCTCATCATCAAAGACACATACCGAGACTGTCCCTTATTAAACTTTTTAGCATTTCCCGCCACAAAGTCACACGTCCTGTCATCTGCTCTTCAGTCCGTCGATGCGGCACCCACAGAGAACAAAGTTTCTTCGCGTGCAAATGGTCATGCAGAATCGAACGAATTGCTAGTGCATTTAGCTCCGAAGTACCCCTATCTGTTGGTAGGTCACTCGCCTGTCCTCGCCAAGCATCTTGGCCTTCCCGGCCTCTCAGTATCCTCCACAGTTAAATTTCCCCTTTGGAATTCTCTATACCACCTGAATATCGTTGTGCGAAGTGGACAAACATCACCTAGTGCAAGAGTCATCTCTTCGAAGCACTGGTCTATGTTTAAACCACACACGACATTATAACGCAAAACTGCCCTTATCTCATTTCGTGACCACGATGTCATCGCAAGCACTTTACACTCTCACTGCTAATGAATAACTGAACCCATCGACATGGCGCGGTGGCTACTATGCACGTATGAACGTGTTTCAACATGCAGCAATAAGCAGCTTTCTACGATTCATTGTTGCGTGATATTGCAAAACTTTCCTAGTACCCTTTGTAATTCTACAAAGGGTAGAATTTTTCTATTTAGTCGTTTTATAAAATTATACTTTAATTAATGCTCAAAATAAAAAAATAAGAGATAATAAGCAAATAACTATAATTATCAATAACAATCGGTACGAATGAACTTACCAGTCCAAACGAGTGCCCAAATCACGCTATTAATAGATAGAAATTAGTCATTCGATGATAGCGGAAGCCACGAAGTCACGTGATCGTGAAATTTGAAATATTTGCATGTAAACATATTTCGTTGTCTATATTTTTAGTAATTTTCAAATACTTCCTGCTCTGGGTTCCCACTCCTCCATCTGTATTTCTAATATGCTCCATGTCTCGTCATATTCGATTCTTTCTTTTTCTTTTGTTATGCTTTTTATGATTTACGCGGAAAAAAAGATGGTCATGAATGAATTATTTTACAGCAGGATGCAAAGGCATTCCAAAAATATATTGTATTAACCTCACTTGGACAAGATTTAACGTAATAACAGTAGTAGGTAAAGCTTCTATCAGGACCATAGCTTTTCAACTCCTTAGCAGAAAAATAAAAGAATCGCAAGATAAGTGAAGTGCACAATCTAATAAAGCAGGGACAAAATTATATAGAAGTCGAAAGAACCGTAATCGAAGTTAATCTCAACGGGCATATGCAACAAACCAAAAAGATATAAGGACTGCAATAGGATTGCAAAGATGGCAGTAGAAAACTCTATGATCGCCTCCGGTAATCATAAATTATAAATTATTTTCAAAATATTTTAACGCGATCTGCTTCTGGGTTTCCGGGCTGGAACCGCGTCACTAGTATATCTGCCGACGTTTCGTACCCATTTGTATGGGACATATGAACTACTGCATTATTTTCAAAATATTTTAACGCAAATTTTTCAAACGAATATGTATGAGCAATGTTTTTTGTTCTTAGCAAACTATTTTTGATTTGATAGTAAAGATACCAGAAATGAAAGGTTAAAGAACTACAAGTTAGCATCAATCCGAGAATTCTAGTGGAATCCATTATAAAATGTGTATTGTGTGATGCGAGTTTGACTCCACAAACGACTTTATTTAACATTCATCTGCCTTCGACATCGTTTGAGGCGAACATACAGATCGGGATCAAGTCAGTTTCCACACTAAATTATTGTAAACAGATCACTTATCAACACCAGTTATCAGTCGCTCTAAAAAAAAATCGTTCTTCTTACCTTTAAGGAGCACATGGCAGATATTTATACGGGCTGTTAAGTAAACTTATTTGAGTTTAAGAGAAATCCACATATTGAACTTATTGGTGTATCTAACTTTTTATTTCGTCGTGAGCGCTTGAATAGCGAATATTTTAGGTTTTGCAACACCTTGTGTCATGTGCCGTGAATATTACTCATTTTGTCGCCGTCAAGATTAGAATTACCAGCATGGAATTTTGGGAACCATCGTTGACATTGACATTCTTGTAGACCACTGTTAAATTCTTTTAAAATTATAAACACTCAACTAAGTTACTCAATTTTTTTCCCCAAATGAATATAGAACTATCAACTATTGCATGGTATAGTATAAAGTCAGAAGGCAATAACTAATACGTGTGTGTCACCAAGAGAGCCAATTACATATAGAAAATATCAGGAAAAAGAGCATTAACGTTGCTCGACATATGGATCTGTGGTACTGTAACTAGAATATTCATTAGTTCTGCTGACGAAGAAGGTTTCTCTAAAGCACGTTGCATAGTCTAGCAGGGATTCATAATCGGTCCCAAGAGGTGAATAAGCACCACTATTTCTATAAAATAAATACTTCGAAAATTTCTTCAGCACTTTCTTTATAGCAAGTTATTGGAAATTATAGTATGGATACCAAATAATATAGCCTTGGGCGTTCCAATGTAAAAAAGAGTCCTGAACTTATCACATCGAAAACCCTCTACAAGTTGAAATAGAACTGTATTAATATAGACTGTAGAATAGAGGTGCGAATTAAATACGACACCCAAATCCCTAAAACTAGTATATCTCGGTATAGGCACTAGATCCAGAGAATGGTAATACAAGACTGAATTGATGATTTTTGAATAGTTTACTAAGGTACATATATTTATTAATACTCACATGAACCATGTTTTCATTACACTAGTCATGAACAGTAAATTTGCAGTGCATATCAATTAGACATATCACTGATCCTCGAGAAAATTTTGAGATTATCTGCCTACAAACGCTAAATAATAATAATCTCAGGTTGGAGTCTTGCAAGACTTCTGAAGTGACTATAAAAGCAGTAGAACAGAACACATAACTTGTTCGATTACCAAGATAATATGCTATTAGGCTATTAATAGAAGCAGTTGAGCTGATGGAGCTATTTACAAAACGATCTAGTATAATTTTATCTTCTTTTCTAGCACAAGATTAAACCCCTTAATCTTTCGAATCGATTGAAATAACACATACGTGTTCATAATATTACAATAAGTTAGCTTAAATTAAATTTGTTCCGAAATGGAAGATTTTCTGACTTAAGTTAGAGTTTAGTGGCAACTTAGTTTTACTATTGGGTTATCCTGTATTAACGAATACTAATGGATTATCTATATTTGCTGATATTTGCTTGTGAAAACGGTAAAAAGTTCTCCTATGGCTTTCCGGTATCACTTTCCACAACGCTAAAACAAAATTACATTTTTATAAAAACTTCTACCATTAATTACTTTTTAAAACATTTCTTTGACTTTCGTAAACGACATAGGTTTTGTTGAATGAATTTTTAAACAATCAATATAATTTTCAATTGCATGGCCAAATGATACAGGGAGCATTCACCTATCTGAAAAATTAATCATTTGCCAATATGTTAGTAAGCATTCAACGCACACCATAAAATTTTATTACATCCCGTTTCGTAGGATACGGAGAAGTAGGGATGACAGTCGGTATAAACCGAAACGTCAATCTGCACCCCTGTTATGCGGACGTAATGGTAAAATATGAGGCAATAACCGTGGTCGCGTTAGGTACACATTATATAGAGAGACGTAAGCTATATCGATGAAGGTACACACATACGTATATAGACAAAGGTACTACATTGAACAGTTACTAATAACTTTGGCGTTATTAGCGTTGAAGACTAATTCATGATACACCGGGGATTTCCCAGCACAGTAGTACTGACACGGAAATTCTGTGACGGAATTAACAGAATGACACGTTTTGTTCTCTATCGAATAGATATTAATGATATTACTTTCATAATTTAGAAGCCTCAGTTATAGTTAAATGGTAATACAATAAGAGACTATCAGGACAAGAAAATGTGTAAAATATATAAACACGGTTTTTACAATAAAATTGTGGTAAAGCTCCCGGGAAGTATCTTAGGGATTCATTTAAACTAGAATTGCATAAAACAGAGTTCTCTAAATGAAATTGAAGAATAATGTATTACTGTGATATGTTCTGTGATCTTTTACTTATCCTCGTACTTACTGAGGAAGAACATACAGGCTTTGAAAATTGAATTATATTGTGAGATACATATTCTTAATCAGCATATTTTAAAATTTTGAGGCTCTTTTTGTAATTTCTTTTAAAAACTTTTAATCGTTGACCTTGTGTTCTTCTGAATCAACTTGATCGAACGTTCAGTTATGCACAACATTCAAATAAGTAAAAGGATTGATTATAACTTTTAACGAGTATTTATTTATGATTAAATAATTAATTACATTAGACAGAAGGAATATGTATGTGTACATACGAAGAAAATTAAGTCATCTCCAAAAATATTTAAACATTTTAAACATGCAGTAGGGGTTGTATTTTCAATATTTGCATGTTTGAAATGAAAAGCACAATCTCCTGGTTCTTAAAATGGTCTAGGTCCAACTTGTTTCAAGGAATGAAGGTCTCAGTTTTGAAAAATTTAGTAAATCAATATTTGGATTATAATGATTATATTCAAAGAATTTCTCTTTGAATGTACAATTAAATCAAATCTATTACATATATATTCAATCACGTATCACAGTCATGACTATCGTCGATCTATTCATATGATTTATGATTCCATGTATATTAAAAGAACGCATAAAATTGGTTTTGAAATCATAGCAATTATAATGCAAAATATAGTAAATCTTGATTTACTATTTGTGTTCGCAATAAAATAACAGTTAACATTGAATACATTAGTAATTTCGTAAACATATGGTTATCATCCGCCTAATAGTGTACGACCATAACTTAATGTTTAAATAAGAACTCAAAATAAAACTTTATTTGAACAAAATACACAACCTTTATGGTTGCTACCAATTTAATTATTACTAGAATTTAAATATGAATTCTTACTTGCTTAAATTTTTATAACTCTCTACAGATGTTTATGAATTTTGCATACTTTAATAGGAAACTATATTTAAATTGAACTGAATATAGGCCTATAGGAGAAATTGTTGATATTTTTGAAATAAATAAAATTTAAAACTTTTTCCTAACAACAAACGTAATATTAATATTAATGAGGAATTTCTTCCAACTATTACATAATTAATAACTTAACTTTGTACATCAAAAATATTCCATATCTGTTTTTTATCATGTTTAATCATTTTTCCAAAAGGGACGCTTTCCCTTCCAGCTTCTGTTTAAGTCTCCAATAACGTGTTTTATCGCAGACATCACTTAATGTTCATCCTCTTATACTGTTTTTTAAATTTCATATATTATACATATTTTTGACACGGTTTTTAATACACCAGTAATTGCACTAAATGTGCTCACATGGTTACTTAACAAACACTTATTTGGAATTGAGCTAATTTCCACTGTTTTCCTTATATATGCATCGACAAAATAAAAACGAATTGTAAATAGCTTTTACAAGAAAGAATCGTATTGAGATGCTCAAACTAATGTAATGGATTTTAATTTCTTTTTTAATATAAAATTGGATATGATATTCTCAATTAATTAGCATTAGATAACTTTTATAAAAATATTTATATTTTTTTTATATCATTTTCACATTTTATATGAAACTTCGAATATTTATTTTAATAATATAATAATGTTTATTACACAAGTTAAAAGATTTTCTATTCACAATAAATAATAAACTTAATTAACTTAATCACTCAAGGTTGATATATAACCCCTTTCCACATTAATTTTCGTATTCTGTATACGTATTTCGACAATTAAGTTGTCATCATTAGCAGATAATTAAACAGTGTCGCACCTGGAAAACTTCGACAAAATACCGGTACGAAAACAAATTCCGCACACGGACCGTACCGCTGAAAGCCGAAACGCACATTATTTAATTATCTGCTGATAATGTATACGTATACAGAATACGAAAATTATTGTGGAAAGGGGTTATATATCAACCTTCAGTGATTAAGTTAATCAACCACAGGCTCCATCAAAATTACCTTCAAACTTAATTAAAGTTAAAGTTTCATTTCATAACTATATATATTTATATGTTTATATTATTTACAGTTTTCTAGAACTGCATAAATTATTTAGGAGAAGCGTAGTTTTGACATAGTTTTGGGAAAACATATTTATGTTCACATTTGTAATATATCTTGTCCAAAGGAAGCCAAACATTACTCATTACCTATGATGCAATGGTTATATTCCTCCAAAGTTAACTACATATTTGATTTTATATATTCATATAGTTTCTTATTTTGACTTCTTTTAAATAGGCCAGCTGCTTTTGGCAGAGGAAGTTCCAACACTTGCACAATTTGTATCAATCGCACAGATGACTTTATATTAAATCTTATGAACCTATTTACTTTTTTAATTCTTCGTGTCAGTTTTTGAGTGTATTCGCAGTGACTAGAACTGAGTCTTGAGTTTTCTAAAAGTTTTTTTGTGTGAATGATAATAATTCGAAAATTCGTAACTACGTTTAAAAAATGAAAAAAAATTACCGGAGCGATTATATACACCATGAAGGTGATCTATTTAAGAAAAAAGATAACTTCTAACTTACTTTCCATAACGAATCACGACCATATTATTGTATAACGAAAGCACTAATATCAATATCAATCATTCGATTTTTAATTTAGTAACTTTTTATAAGTATAAACAATTCTGTTATTTCGATTATAATAAAATTAAATTTATTTCAAAAATTGAAATGTAGTGTTAGAATTTGCTCAAAATAAATTACTAACTTACAATATTTTCCACGAATTCAAAATAATAAGCATACCCCAGAAATTTATTGTATTTCGAATAATTGAAAGAGTTTCTATGTATCACCGTAATGTTATTCACCGTATAGAGTACAGACCATAATGAATCTTGGTAGCAATTAATCTAGAAGCAAATTCCACTTTCACGACATGTACCGGTAATAATGTTAAAAATTTAAATTTACGTGCTCTGACGCAAAACCTACGGTTAAAATTAAATTAAGACGTAGAAGAATAAATTAGACTGCGAGAAAAAAGGAGTTTAAGGCGTTACATTAGTGAGCTACTCTCTGTGCTGAACTACAGCTGTGCTATCTTTATCTCATTACAGTTTACGTTAGGCATTAGAGAGTCTGCATCGGCTTTCTTTTGGTGTGTCGTCCTTTTGAGTCGAGAGTCAACTAGATTACTACCTTTCCCTTAAGCCCCAACAGAGTTGCTATAATCTACGTGAGGTCATGTTCTTCGCTTCGAGTTCAACTACGCGTTCGTTGCATCTCGAATACTTAAATTTTTCTTTCATTGTATTATCGTATACGTAAGATTCAATTACAAAATTTATTATAAATCATTCTCTTCGAAACCTTTAAATGGTTTAAATTTGTATCATTATTGTTTCGCTATGATATGTGAAAGTGAAATAGGTGAAGTTGATGGAGTCAACTACATATAACATTCCAATAATAATAAAAATATTAGTAAAGATTTTAATTTATGATGTGCATCAAAAGTGAACAAAGTTAGAACAGGACTTGTGGTCTATATGGTGTATATGTGTATTCCCGAACAAAGCGTTGTATACCCGTTAATACGTGTGAATACCACAATAAAATTTCGAGCATTATGTTTGAGTTCTAGATCTATTTGAGAAGCAAAAGCAATTTAAAAAAAAAAGAACTTTTGAAGAAATCGGTGAGGCGAAGATAACCATCGCAGTGAACTGAACTTCCTAACCATGGTCAAAAAATTATTTGATATATGAATCTGTTTGGTTCCGAAAGACGGTGGAATGAATCCACGATTCCACCGAAACTGTTTTTACTAATATTTTATTTTAAAATATGACGCCGTTCCATCCCTGTACACTGCAATTATTCGTTTCAAGAGAGTTCTTTTGTCTGTTCTGTTTAGATGACGTTGCGATGTTCTAATTTTACACTCTTAACTAATTTTTTGTTTCGAAATACTATAAAGCACCAAATAATAAATGAATTGAAGTGAAATTTATCACATAAGTAAAAAATTTTGTCACTATTGAAAATTGTTGGACTAAGGGCAATTATACCTCATCTACGTTAAGAACATAGTACTGGGGCTTTCGATATACAGACGTATTAAACTAGAGCAATAAAAGTTTAGTTGGAGAAAGGAGCAAATTCATAATTGAAATAGCCTAACTTGTATTGACTGAAACAGCGTGATGAGTATTATAAAATAGCAATGTGAAAGGTCTTAATTTTAGACATTTATTTTGAAATTTTGCATTTATTTACTCTCTATACTTTTGATTGACTCGATTTCTGTTAAAAGAAAATTACGGTCGTGCGGTCATAAATGACGACGAACATCCTGATGCAGAAAAATCTGTGGTTAGGGAAAGTAATATCGAACTTGTGCTTAAATTTGTCAGAAATGCGCCGAAATCTTCATTGCCTGGGAATGGAATTAAATATTTCCGAAGATTCAATTTAAAGCATTTTGACACAGCATTTGGGACTGAGAAAAATTTGTGCAAGGTTTGAACCACACAAGCTAACTGATGATTCGAAAGGCATAGTGCACAAAGAGTTTGTACCAACTAGTCAAATGTGCACTATCTTGATATTATGAAGCGCCCCTTGACGCGTATTCGTCGTGTGCGCCCTCAATATCGTGAAAATGGTAGCTGGCATTTGCTACATGATAATGCCCTATCTCATCGCTTGACGCTTATCACTGATTTTCTAAATACAAATGGTATTTTAACCATTACTCATTCACCGTATTAACCGGATTGGCCCCTGTTATTTTTATCTATTCTCCAAACTATATTTGTCGATGAAAGGATAGCGTTATGACGACGTCGAAGCCATTAAGAAGGCGTTAACAGCGATCTTGAGGGCCATCTCTAAGGATGAACTCAAAAATTCATTCGACATGTTAATTGATCATGCAAAATGTTATAATGAAGCAGAATGTGACTACTTTGAATAAAATAAATGAATTTTACCAAAATAGTAAGCTTTGGTTTTTATTTTAAAAAAGTTCCGTTTTCTCTGAGAGACTGTATATATATATATATATATATATATATATATATATATATATATATATATATATATATATATATATATATTTAACATAGTATGAGATATAATAAGTAAATATGCTGAGGTGTATAACACATATGTAAATAATGAAAACGATCAATTGTTGGGTACGGTCATTGGCGTCCATGACTGTAACAAAGTATAGTAATTTATGCCCTTGATAAGTAATAATTGGGAAACATTATATAAATACGTTGTCAGTGTCAGTTAAAATGGAATGTAGAACAGACAGTGATAATGAATGTTCCGGTTTCGCACAATCAGCTGAATCGGTCTATGCTAGACTAACCTCACATTCATTCGGTGCCAGGGATGCTTTATTACGTTGTCAAAGTACTAACATTGCGGCGGTCGCGTCGCTCTCTCTGTTATTAATTAAATTTATTCAGAATTGTTGGGTATTGGTTGACGGGGTGAGAGCAGAAAGGGAATTTGGTTTTATTCGGATGTAGCGATGGGGTAAAGTTCCGTAAAAAATAGTTTGAAAATATATTGACGTGTTAGTCTTGCATCGATGCTGCGTGGCTTTCTCTGCGTGTGTGTTTTCACATTTGCGTTTTTATAGTTTGCTCTATATTCAAACAGTTGTTGCAATTATTCGAATTTGTAGCGCCTCTGTGTTAGTCCGGCGGCTTTATTTTATGTAAAGTATGGTAGTTTGTCGTTCTATCAACTCGAGGCGTATTTTATTGTAGTAATTACCTATTACATCAAGAATTTTCAATATTATGAAAGACATATAAGGTACATTATATCAGATATTGACAATAAAGCATGTGAAAATTAGAGAATTAAAAAAGTATTTAGACAAAAATTTATTGATGCAAGTAGAAATAAGAACAAAAGATCATTTTTGTTTACAAAATTCGATATTACAAGATTCATGTCAAATATTGGCAATAATAATAGTAATCTTCATTTTCAACAGACAGAAGAAGCTCAATGACAAGATAAAATACATTAAACACATTATGATAGTACATATTCATTGCATATAATAGTTGTATTATGCAAAAAATACTAAATAAAAGGTAAATATGTCCTCCAGAATTCTATTGGCCATTCTAAGACTGACGTTCGATTCAAAAGATTTATCCTTCCTATCGGGACCACAAATATGTAATTCCACCTGGAATTATTGGGGATACTTGCCCATAAACCATAAGCCAAGCTGTTGAGATATACGTCAAATCGATTCTTTACGATCATCACGTACATTCAGCTACCATCGCTATGTTTTCCTCACTACTTGCTGGATGTGGCCTATTTGATCGCGTATTATTCAATTGTGAAAATTGCGTTTCAAATTTTTTGATGGTTCAGCGAATTGTGCGTTCGGTAGGCCGGTTACATAGACCATAAGTTGGTATAAGCTCACTAAACACATTTCCCGTGGAAAGCTGATTTTCGTATTGCATCTAAATAATTTGTGGACGCTATGCGAGTCTTTCCATATTAAAATATCGCACAATACTTAATTAAATTGCGTTAAACTTTGACACGACTCACGCTTTATCTGTCGAAAAATCGCTATTGAAGAAGTACCCATTACTATTGCAGCCAAAATGGTGAAAGTGGACCTACCAGTAATAAAGCCATGATAGTTTTGAGGTATAAAGGAGCAAGTGCTACTAAAAAGCCTAGAATATAGTACCTTCTAATAGAAAGTTGTCTATAATTACCCACCAACGCGCGCCTTTTTATGTACCGGAACAATTCTTGTAGCTTTCTATCGATCAAGAAACATTTGGAATGATGGTAATCACATTAAAATAACAGACATATCTATAATTATTCCCGCTGTAAATTCCTTAGGAAAACAGTCCAATAATTTAATTAGCTCATCTTCTATAGTGAGTGGAAAAGATTGTGACAAAAAATATTAAACGATTCCTTACAGAAAGAATCTGAAGCAGAAGCAAATATAGTTAAAATGTATCTCCAAGAGAATTAACGATTTGAATAAAGTTCACGAAATCGTTTCCATTATAATCAAAAACTTCATTTAATATCATAATACAATCTTTTCTGGTCCGAAAAAATTCAAAATTTGAAAGGATCTGTATTAATGGGCGATATATTCTGAGTTGATTTCAATAGAGATCTTGTGGGAAAATATGAAATTCAAACTATAATTTAGATCTTGCTGCCTTTCGTTATTTGCCCATAACATTCACAAAATTTTCCAATTAAGAACCCTTCAGTTTACTTTACTTTTTACTGTGCTAAAATCGGTTAAAACATTCTCGGGAATTTCAATAAAGATTACGGCTAATACTATGAAAGCACTATTAATTTTAAGTAAGAATACTTTTAACACATTCTTTAGAGAATTTTTTTAATATAATAACCTTATCCGAAAAGTGAATCTATTTTTCAGACATGACGGAAGACACTTGACAATTTTATTCTTCAAAAATTTTGTCATAAAGATGGCTACACACAGGCGAGCGTTATAGTAGTGAAGCTTACATTTTACAATCAGCTTGTCGTCTCTAGGTAAGTGATCAGCTTCCTTATAATAATTGTTGTATATATATATATATATATATATATATATATATATATATATATTTATATATACAACAATTATTATAAGGAAGCTGATATATATATATATATATATATATATATATATATATGTATGTATATGTATGTATATATAAACCTTCTCGTAATCCAAAAATAATATGACATAGTTTGGACCGTTAATTTTTGAATGCGTGCTCTGCTACTTCATCTGAGAATGATCGCAATGCATTTGAATTTCGATCACAGTAATTATCATCTTCCAAGATCTCTTCACAGAGTTGCAAGGTAGTTAACGGTGAATCTGTGCGAATGACTATTGCTCTGGTGCTGATTACTCTTTTCAGTTAGTAAACTAGTTAGAGCACCTGTACCACATTGCAACTTGCATTTTCCCTAACCAAATTTAAACTCCTAATACAATCGAAAACATGCAGAACTGTAATCATGGTATACTGAAAGCCACCTCACTCATGGAAAAAGTTTCTGTTGCGGATTCCTTCAGACAAACACAGATTTTGGAAGGATATCTCTGCTCATTTCATCTGTCACGATTGTTAAAGGCACAACGATCCCATAACTTTTGGCTTTCGAGCATGGCCCAATTGTATAAATTTAAAGAATATTCAAGGAATAATGTAAATAGGAATTTAAAGGGCAAACGATATTACTTTAGACAGGGCTTCTACAAAGTTCAAAAGGCAGAGCATTTATCAAGACTATAAAAAGTCTGCCTCATCATATGTTTGAATGTGAATACTTATCTGCAATTTATATATTTTCTGGTTAAGCATTAGGATGTGCACAGATCTACAGCATATTCTGATTATTGCTCCATAGCGAAGTGCACTAGATCCTACATTATAACTGTTTTGCACAGCCGACAGGACAACCACCCGAAGATCTATACGATAACGCAGAGTTCTCGTCATATACAGTTCCTACAAGAACTTCTTAAAATTTACGTATCATTCTAAAAATATATAAGGTTGACTAAAGATATAGAAGATAAAAGCGAGCAAATATATATTAATTCACATATATTTCACCAAGAGAAAGGAAAACTGTTTTGCAGGAAAATTCATTACACAACAGCCGAAACTCTAACTCCATAGTTTGAATTTGATGATAGGTACAATGTCCAAACCAACAGCAGAAAATGTCTTAATGCGCAAGCAACTAGTTATTAACGCATGAATAAAAATTATTAAAAAAAGCTATATTTGCTGATGGTATTGTTATTGAGTAATAATAGCATAAGTGTTAAATACTTACGAACTCTCTTACTAAATACTCTTACGACTCTTACGAATAACATAACAATCACGAAAATAGCACACATTTAATGAAATGGCATTTCAATATTAGTCGCCTCATTTAAGATGTTTTTTTATATTGTTTACTAACTTTTAAATTGTAGTATACGCCTGTATCTTTACACGTCATAGACACGTTGTGTTTTATCTGGCGTATTCCAGGCGGCAAATCGTATTGAATAAGAAGAAGCACTTTCCGCGTAGAAATTTGAATATCTGCACATCTAATTTCATACGCCAGGGCTCCACATCACACACATGATTAAATGCAATCGAAAAGTCGATCGGATGAATCGAATGTCTTTGACAGGATGATTTACCATCTAATTGAAGATACACGTGACAATAAAACGATTCTCGAAATTCAATTAAGTTTTTTTGTCTTTGTTTCGTTATTTCTCCTTTGGTTCATTCTTCGATTAGATCACAATGACGGCGTAATGAAAAAGAAGTAAAGAAGAGCGAAGCGGTAAGAGGAGTAATGGATATGCCAAAGGTGTGTCTCTTGTGCCCTCTTTCGTTTTCCGTAATTAACGAACCGGTAAAATGTCATCATTGTCTCAAGTCGACTCTTTATAACCTCATGTATATTTCCATTAGGGGAAGTGTTTAGTATTCGAGTAGAGTTCGAGGTTCGTAGCGGAGCCCGTTAGTTGTTCTATAAAAGTAAATCCTGCAAAGACGTGCGCGCCTTTCTGTCCTGCTGCTTCTACTCTTTCGGTATTCTGTTCCTCTATCCATTGTGATACCGTCACCCATACACTTACTTTAAAATTACATTTGATTTTGAAGAGATAGGGTTTTATATTTTTTGTATATACAAATATACAACAAACTACGAACTTTTATGTTAAAATATAAAATTATAAACATAGAACGTCAATAAACTTAGTTAAAGAATATCTTTTATTTACTGTTTGGCACATCTATGAGTACCTTTTTGTTTAAATTAAAATATGTATATTTACAATTTAGGAAAAGTTGTGTTGTATTTTAGATATTCTTGTGGAGGTTTTTACATCTGTCGCAATTACAGTGTACTGCAGTGCAGTAATTACTTAAATAATAATCCATATCTTCGTAACCTCCAACAGCTTAACTCCGAGAGTTATTGGCAGGCCATGAATTATTATTATACCCGCGTTAGTGGTGCGAGTTAAAATCCTTGGTTGTAAGAATTCACTTAAACGAGAAGGGAAACTACGAAGAAACAGTGAACTATCGCATTCGATTACGTGATAAGCTGTTCACTTATTACTCAATTCTCAGTCGGTTAATATTATTGTATCCTGAATATGAAAAAGTATATGTACGAAAATGTTGATTTCTCCTGGTTTGAAGAAATATTTGTAGCGTAATTTCTAGTTGGAGAAAGGTGGTAATTTTGATGTGAAATGTTTTGGTTAAAATGCAAAATATGCTTTTAATGAATAGAAAAGTAAAAATGGAAAATGTATATTAAATAAGTTACTACAGATTTTTCACTGTCGCTTTTTATTTGTTGTTTAAGAAACATTTTGCGATAATAAATAAATTGTATTTTAAATGTCTCCCGTTATTCTGAATGCACTATTGAACTCTTCGCTTCATATTTTCAAAAACATTGTGTAGAACTTCTCCACCTATATTATGCATTTGATTTGTGATGGCTTCCTGTAAATCTTCATTCAAATCTGCATGTAAACGATTTTTATCATTACAAAAAACATAAAATCCAATATGTTGTCATCCTTTAAGTTCTCGTTAAACCAGTGACAATATAGAACCCTCACGGTAGAAACTTTATAAGCATGTACATGTAATTTTTTAATATTTTTCAGCTTTATTGCACATCCCATAAGATAATCCTAGAAAAGAATAATGTGCGTTGAATAATAAACCTTATAGTTTGCATAAACATTTATACCTGTTTGAGCAGATAACTATCGTAGAGGTGTTGTAGGGCTTTGGCTAAAACGGGCTAGATAAATGTTCGCTAAAAGACACAGATTTTCTTACTTTTAAAGCTTTGATTAACGAGAAACCTATAAAACTTGAGAAAAACATTGCACGGACGGCGATGATAAAATCGCTATCAAGATTTCAGTTATCGAGAATCTCAGGTAATCATTTTTGGCTACTGGAAATTAGTTTTGATTTGGTTAAAAAATTGACGTCACCATAAATCATCCTGGATCGGTCTGTACAAACAATTACCCCCATTGCATGTACTGCCGGCTAAGTGGCATCATAGAACCAAATCTAAATTATGTGAATGTCAAGTTGAATGTAAAATTAAAATAAGAATCTACGTCATTCCTCCAAAATAAGCGTGCAGAAACGAGTACGCACTCATTGGCGGCGATGATATATTTCGCAAGCTGTCGGATATAGCCTAAGTCGGGCTTGATATGCATATGGTGTGTGTATGAATGACGAATTAGATTGATGATGGTGAATCGACAGCTTTCTTTGCTATGCTCGATGAGTGTTAATAGATTTCTTAACCGATTTTCGATATAAGAATACACTGGCATTATTATTAAATGTATTGTTTGCAATATCAACATTTTACCGTACAGTATTTTTGTGAGTAAAAGACATGTTAATAGCAAACAACACCAGTTAAATGCGCAACGGAATGTATCATATTATAAATTTCTATATGACTTTAATTTTATATTAAGTGTGTGCAACATTCCACAAAATATTGTAGGGAATGAAGAATTTCGAAACTTTTCGGGGAAATACGCTCAAAAATGAAAATTGCCAACAAGGGGTCAACTACAGTATAATTTTCCTCGCGTAAAAAACACGATTCAAATAAAAGCAGAGTTAAAAATCGAAGAATATGGCTGACGGTAGATGAAACAACGGATGCAAGAAAGGATAATCAAATGTGTTAGTGCGCACTTTAAAAGGCGGTGAGATTTCCTTGGCTCTTCTTTTACGTAGTAAAATATTACAGAAGACAAACGCGGAAAGGATAGTAGAAACTATAAAACATACCTTTGGGAAGTTCAATATATCGGCAACCCAACTTGTAATGTTCGTTACAGATGGGGGTTGGAATATGATTAAAAACATCTTATCCTCAATTGCTCCATGTAAACTTTTTGCTTCATGGATGTCATCTTGTAGCTGAATTTATCAGAAACAATTATCCAAAAGCAGACCAATTCATAGTTTCTATCAAAAAATTTTTATTAAATCTCTAAAACGCATTCGTGGGTTCAAACAGGTTGATCGGACATTCCTCAGCTGCCATAGCTGGTATTGACGAGATGGAGAACATGGCTTACAGCTGTTTTATACTATGAGACATTTTTACACTTTATTAAACCTTGTATCTTAAATTTAAATCCGCAAGATGCTCTAGGTATTTCAGTAAGTCAGCGACTAGTTTTACATACCGAAATCCATACTCAAATAGAGGAAATTTCCGAAAATTATTCAATTCTTTTAGCTACTATTTCAAAATTAGAGAACATCAAGCTCTTATTGCGTGAAGCGCTAAAGACAGTATATTAACTCAAAACCTCGTTAGGAAATCTAAACGGCAGTATAGGAAGATTAACAACCGATAAATTGTGTGCGGTTATATGATTTTTAGTTTCAATATTTAGCTTATTAATAATTACTATAAACAATATTTTCGTATTAGTCATCGATCCTTCGAAAGGTTCAATATTTTCATCACGTCACATATACAACATTCCACGTTATCCTAAGACGAACCCATTGGAAATGCGTTCATAGACTATATTGAGACTTGGTCTCATTCTGTCCCTTCGTTGTCCGCTAAACATTTTTCACATTTTTCCCTGTTCCGAATAACTTACGTATTCAACAGAAAAGATATAACGAAATTGCCTTCAGTTGCTGTGTATTTTCTTATTTTATAACGTGCACTGAAGTTCAAGTTTGCCGCAGCACCACCGGCTTAATCTGTTCTGTATGTGCATGAGGTCTCTAATTTACAGATTACTCAGACATGCCCTACATGCTGACTACGTACGTATTTTCTTCTATGTAAGTGGTAGTGGATTAAGAATAATATAAAATATTTGCGAAAATCATTTGCATTTATGATCGAAACTTTGTAACATTTCATAGTACTCAAAATTAACGCAACATTCCATTCTTAACGTCGTAAATTATGACTATTTGTTTTACTAACAATTATTATTATTATTTTTACAAAGTTTGCAATCATTTTCATGCATCTTGAGGTACAGCAATAATACAATGAAATATAATTTCTCTATTTTATTATTACTTTACATAAGCATTTAATATATGTACATAAATACATATTTATATATATAATTTGATAGTGTTTCTTATGCTGTTCCTAAAGGATTACCCACCCAAGGATATACCGATGGACATCGGGAAACACATGTTTTCATGTATCTGTATTCTTCTTCTTTCATTAATTCACATGTAATAGCCGCACACGATTGAGATCTAGTTTCTATTTCGGTTTGGTATGAAGAAGCGCTTACAGGATTCTCCATCCAATCCTTAACTTGTTTGTGGGAAACAAGATATACGTCACTGTAAGTTTGAAGATAATCCAGGAACTGAACAAAACCGTCATAATTGCCGTCGCCCGTAGCAAACCATGCACTTGTTATCGTTAATGTAATCGGAGCTCTATTTTCTTGGTAGGTTTCTTCAAATTGTTCTATTAGCCATGCGCTAACTTCATCTGCAGTACCGCTGTAATATAGAAATTAAGTGAAGTGTTAATGTAAGAAAGAAAAACTGTCGCATTTCTTTTTAGTGAGTATTGAGCGAGTATTAAATATAAAATATTTTACATTGTTATTCTGTTTCATTTTATTTTCATATAGCTCACCTTATACTGCAACCCTGTATTGAGTTACATTGAATACTGTCAAGTCCTACCAAGTTAATGATAGGCATTTCCCATATACCGGGATAAGATTCCTCGGGACATCTGCCAATTATGCACGGCTGCGTACTCAAATAATCTAAAGTGTACGGGAAGTATTTGTTGTAATTAAGCGCAGTCCATGTATTATCGTACTCGATACCAGATTCTTGATATGCTTCGAAAAGATTATCTCCAGCCAATTCTAAGTTCGGTACTCTGGCTCCGATGATGTCTTCAATTGGTATATTGGCAAAATTAGCTATAATTTGTCTTTGACCGTAGAATTCCTCAACTAAAGTGTCAACTGTTGCCTCCAGCCAATAGCTCGATAGAGAATTTTTACTGTAATAAAGAAAAGCACATTTCTAAAACATTAGGACATATCGAGTTTTTCAATAAAGGCATAAAAATTTTATATTTGAATAAAACGATGTAATTGAGACATTGGGCTGAAGTTTCTAGTAGGTGCAATACACATATTACATTTGATTATCGAATTCGATCTCGTTCGTATAACTATCGCGATCACATTTGCGAAGATCGATTCTTTGAAGCCAATATTCCACCACTTTTTCACAGATATCGGCCGCAATGTTAGTAAGTTAGTTTTCGATATTATCCCTGAGAACCTCTAACATTGTTGGCTTGTTGGCATTAACTAACGACTTAACATAATCCCATAAAAAGAAATTTAACAGTGTTATCGTATGAGCGAGGACCATTCCTCGAGATTACACGATTACCGAACTTCCCCTTCAATAGATTAATTGTTTGACCAGCTGTGTGGCATGTGGCAGCATCTTGTTGGACCACATATCACTGATATCAAATCCATCCAATTTTGGCCAAAAATATTCTTCCAGCATGGCACGATAACGCATTAACCGTAACATAGCGATCATTTCTTCTCATCATCATCATCATCAGTTCTTGAGTTAAGTTAATCTAGTAAGGATGTAAACCATGATCTTCACGCAAAATTCGCCACAATAGGGTTTAAGAAATTTCCAATTCCTTTGAACGGCGTGGAATCGACTGATTTGGCTCATTTTAAATTGAAGTACTTATAGCTGCGATATTTTCGGTATTTCGGCCGGTGCATTGTCTCACTGACACAGAAACATCCAATACTGAATATTTGGCTCGAATTCATCCATTACAGCACGCGCGGCCTATATAATGGGTCAATTAGAACCGAAAAAAGAAGTGCTCTTAAATTTGCGACCACCGATTCAGAATTGAGGAAGTAATTTTTAATAATTTCCAACCGTTGCTCGTTCGTGAGCTTTACTATAGTAAAACCTGACTGTCGCTTTGACGTTGATAGATCATGAAAAGCGGTCGTATTAAAAGATAAAATTGTTATGTCTCTATTGGAAAACCTGTTATCTGTCTTTGATATTATTGTTGATAATATTATATAAAACTTTAAAAGTCATATTTTATACAATATCTAATAAACTTATGACCTAAATGATAATAAATTATGAGGGAAGCACATTCTTTGAGACTATTAAACTTAGCATTACCGAAACAAAGTTATTAAGAGCGAATCGTTTACTCCTATGTGTCCATTGATTAAGTTATCAGATTTTCAAGTTTATTAATTTCTAGAAATTCTAATAAATGGAATTTACCTTTTTTGCTTTCTATTGGCATTACTTTATATTTGTAATTCAGCATGTGATTATCAGACGATTAGGACAAGAAAAATCCTTGTTTTTATTTACGTATGAGTTACGTCAAATGCAAATACCTAGACATGTACCGAATATTAACTTCTAGCCTACTGATTTTCTGTTATTGCGGATTATGCCCTTGTTATTTTAATGTATTTTAAAATAGTATTATTAATTTTGGATGCTACTTTTAAATTTTGTTTTTTTAACAATTTAATATTTGGGGGTCAAATGTAAATAATTACCTTGACAAATTATTTTTTGTTTTTGGGAAGATGTTTGAAATGATTCTATCATACAGTTTTTGAGTTAAAATATTATCTACTATATAGGGATTATAACCATTATTATTTTCAATCTGTTTTATTATATTTAATTCATTTTCAAAATTAACTTTTGATATAGGCATGTTTATCAATTTATGAATCATGCAATTTTATGCTGCTTACTTATACAAAGGGTACTAGGAAAGTTTTGCAATATGACGGAATAATGAATTGTAGGAAGCTGCTTGTTGATGTATGTTGACACATGTTCATACGTGCATAGTAGCCGCCGCGCAATGTCGATGGGCTCAGTTATTCATTAGCAGTGAGAGTGTAAAGTGCTTGTGATGGCATCGTGGTCACGAAATGAGATAAGGGCAGTCTTGCGTTATAATTTCGTACGTGGTTTTAACATAGACCAGTACTTCGAAGAAATGACTCTTGCACTAGGTGATGTTTCTCCACATCGCACAAGGATATTCAGCTGGTATAGAGAATTACAAAGGGGAAATTTAAGTGTGGAGGATGCCGAGAGGCCGGGAAGGCCACGAACGTCAGTTACGGAGGAAAATGTTACTATTGTGAAGAAAATGCTTGGCGAGGACGGGCGAGTGACCTACTAACAGATAGAGGGTACTTCAGGCCTAAATGCACCAGCAATTCATTCGATTCTGCATGATTACTTGCACGTGAAGAAACTTTGTTCTATCTGGGAGCCGCATCGGCTGACTGAAGAGCAGATGGCACGACGTGTGACTTGTTGCCGAGAGATGGTAAAAAAGTTTAATAAGGGACAATCTCGGTATGTGAACGAGATCGTGACAGATGACGAGACTTGGCTGTACTATTACGATGTGCAGACTGAAGCTCAAAACAAAGTTTGGGTATTTGATGATGAGGACACACCCGTAGTTGTCAGAAAATCCCGATCTGTTAAGAAGAAAATGATAGCTGTATTTTTCAAAGCGAGTGGAATTGTGGAACACGTTTTGGACACACAGACGACAGTCACAGCTAAGTGATATACTGAATAGTGCCTGCCTAAAGTCATTGGATCTATGAAAAACCTGCGGCCAAAATCAAGAATGGACACAAAGTTCCTCCATCACGATAATACTTCAGCTCACCCCGCCAAAGCCTGCACCAAATATTTGACCACGACAGGACTGATACTTCTCGAGCACTCTCCCTACAATTCAGATCTTGCTCCCTGCGACTTTATACTGTTCCCACATGTGAAAGTAAAGCTAAAAGGGAGGCGGTTTTCCAGCGATGAGAACCTTCTGCGGACTTGGGACAACGAGTGTCTTTTACTCCCTAATGAAACTTAGCAGAACTGGTTTAAAGATTGGTTTCGGAGGATGGAGAAGTGTATTGAGTGTAGAGGAAATTACTTTGAAAAAATTAAATTAACAAAGCTGTACTGCAAAACTTTCCCATTACCCTTTATATTGTATCGGGTCGTCCTAACTTAAGTGTATATAGTTCGCGTTTTTTCTTTTAGCATCGAGTCGAATTGAATATAAACAAAGAGGTACATATTAAAAGCAGATGAAAATGTAAACTAACATTAGTAAAAATATGGATCGGGGAATGTGACAATTCGTCAAATTATCAAATGTCAAAAATTTGTTCGTGTTGATTGTCTGTTCCATTTTGTTTATATATTGCTGCGAAATCAATCGTTTTTTTTCAAGACTACAATATTCATATAGCTCTAGAAGGTAAAAATAATGTGTTATACAAGTTTACGTATTTGAATAATACAGATTTTATTTTTCAGTTACAGTAGAACCTTCCCAACCATCGACATTGACTGTCTTCAATGAAGATTCTGCAATTATTAACAAAAGAAAAAGATATTTCTTCCAGGATACTCGAGATATAGTCTGGATAGTATATAATTATTTTAAAAAGCAGCCTTTACCAAGTTTTACGAGCATTGAAGTTTTAAAACATACTGTCTCAAGAACTGTCAGGATCGATAAATTGAAGAAACCAATGAAAAAGATGCATGTGCTTCTCGAAGAAATATAAAAGATTTTGTCTAAAATCAACAGTAGGTGAATATCGAGAGCAAGTAATTCGACGTGCGATGCTCAATATCTATTTGACAGAAAAGCAAAGACCTACTGTATAGGCAATTTTAACAAAATTCAAGATGATGAGGGAATTAATTTTTCTGTGAAAACCACTTCATTTAATAAATTACTAAAGACGTTAGACTTTTTGGTGTACGGTGAATGCAAATATAAATATAGTAAAAATTATGTTTGATGATAGTAAAAGCCAAGTAATTTTATTTTAATGGAAAGTAGTGAAATTCGAAACTGCATGTGCATATACGAAAACCATTACAAGATTTCGATCAGAGAATTGACCAATCTTTTATACAGGTTGGTAAGCATGCATGCCATTTTTAGATGATAGCTAATTTAGGCAGGATGCAGACATCATATGAATGGACTAATGACTTAATTTAGGGACTCAAATGCCCTATTTCAAAAGGCAGTTAAATAATTATTGTACATCTTGATATGTACATAACTATTTGATAACTATATGAAAATAATATAAATAGAAAGAGAATTATGAATAACGCATTGTCAGTTTTTAATAGTTATAGCTAACTGAGCAATACCAAATTCAGCGGATGATTTAACATTGGCACCTGGAAAACTACAGCCAAAACCCGCACGAAAAGCATTCCGTACATGATCTGTACCGTCGAAATACGTATACAAAATACGAAAATTAATGTGGAAAGGGGTTACATATCGAGCTTAAGCGATTCAGTTAGTATATATGTAAAGAATCTTAACGATAATAGCAGGAAATAGTAAATGAAGACAGCTGAAACAATGTGGAATAAATCATGAAGCAAAGACAACATAACAAGAATTATACAAAATAATAAAATTGCATAAACCATTATAAGAACTGTTATAGAAAATTATAGACTTCGAAAAAGCATATCATTTAACCCCGGTTACCATTTAAAATTATTGAAGTGAAAGTTACCTCCACTTAATGGTTGCCATAACCAGAGAGAAAACAGCTATATCAAATGTCTCCTTTATAATAAAGATAGACATATTTCAGCATTTGTAAATTGATCTAATACTAGGTCTAACAGAAATCGATAGCCCACCCTGTACAAAGTATTACTATTTTGCGTAAGTACGGATTTATGGAAGTTAATCATACAGACAAAATGTAAATGTTTACTGCACTATACCATATACACATAGATACATATATAAGAAAATAAAAGTATATAAAAATTAGGTTGCACTTTTTCTAACTACTAAATTTAACTCTTTTCAGAATTTAAAGAAGTTCGAATTCAAATCTTAAGAAAAGGATGTTTAATGTGCAGAAAAAAGTTTTTCTTTTGTAAATTCAAATTCAGAACATACCTGATACTATGTACAGCAATGTCCAACCCAAGATTATACAAAGAATTTACAGCTTCGTAATCTGTATATTCATGGGGTACAAAAAATGTTGCTCCCACCTGGTTACCATCTGGATTTGTTCGTCCTTCTAGGATGGGTACTAAATAGGTGTCATAAATAATTTGGGTGACTGCGTCAGTAAAAGTTAAAACTACGAACTGAAAATCGCGTCAATTAGAAAATGTTGCCTTTTCTGCATGATCCTGAAATTAGTTTATTCTTACCTGAGGGGTTTCGTCCACGGACAGTGGTGAATCCATTTCACTACAGTAACAACTACTAGCTACGCAAACTTCACTAGAACAGGCTTCGGCATCTCTAGTTGAAGAAGCAGCTAGTGCTGCAGAAACAACACACAATAAACCAAATGCAATGAACTTCATTTTAGAATAAAATAAGTGACCTTAGTGTCGCACTATTTATATGAGTTCCTTATCCCATTTCTTTAAAGATAACTATTTTTTCTATTTCAATGAAAGTGAAGATAAGGTTTTTTTCTTTTGTAAGTGTTTCGGAACGAATGTGTTGAATAGAGGCGGAATCTATTTAGATATATTAAGTGCTAAATATGTTTGTTTGAATACCAGTTAATTTTTTTTCATTTGTTACAATATCTCACTCATCAATGAAATTCATTTTGGGATGGGGGAAGTATAAATAGGAATCAATGACGTTTTTTCGTTACACTATTCATTAACCTTCGTAATATCATTTTTTAAATTTCTAGAAATTCTATTCGAACTCTCACATACGTATGTACATATTACTGTATATTTTAGACTAAGCTTTTAGTAATAATAATGCAATATGCTACAATATTTAAATGTACGAAAAATGTGGCGAGAAATTATTACACATTTATGTACATTATTTCATTATGTAGAATATTACTAAAAGTGTTACATCTGTTATACATTACACTTCAGAGAAGTTTAATATGATTTTGAAAAAGAATACGTATAACAAAATTAAAATATCTTATTTTGAAACCAAAGAATACAGGTGAGATACTTCTAGATATCTTGAAAACTACCAGATTTTATTTATTATGAGTCTTTTACCCCACAATGTCATTAAAAAAAATAAAACATTTTCGTTTCAATGTAGTTCTGAAAGTGCGTATATACTTTCTTGAAATTATAAAAATGTATATATAATACTTCAATTTAATTCAAGTTAAAATATCAATTTATATCAATACAGTTAGTAATTTCGTTATAGTTTCAATGTTCTAAAACTAATTCGAATTAGTTTCTGCAACGACTTAAAAATATATTTATCGTACAGGACCATCCGATGAAGAAAGCCAGAACCGAGATGGTAATCAAAGACAAAACGCCTTTGCACAATAATATTCGTATTCTATATACGTATTTCGACAACGAAGTTGACATTATGAGCAGATAATAATGGTGATGATAAAGTTTGTTTTATTGTAGGTTTGTATTTTAAACGGCGTTTAAAGAAAAATTTATTCTGTGTTTCCATTTGAACATCAAGTTGTCGACGTGTACTATTAAGCGGATGATAGAGATACGTGCATTAAATAACTAATAACTAAATGAATTCAATCTTAATTATTACATTTATTTAAAACATAAATTACAAATCAAGTTTAATTTATTTTGGATTACGATTGTTGCAATTTGAAAATTAATTTGATGTTTCGTTATAAAATATAATAAGTTGTAATTCATATAAGTAGGTCGATGATGGCTATGGTTATTTAGTGATGGCATTTTTAACCGAAGTTTTGATTTAATTAATATCGAAAACAAATATTTTTGTTCGTACTAATTTCTGGAGTCTAGATTTTTCAAAATTATTACATACAATTCTTAACTTCTAATTTGCAAATAATAAAAATGCAAATCATACTGCTTATTGCTTACTGGTTACATACTTTTCTTCTTGTAAGTATTAATTTTCCGTTAATTGATCTAAATGTTTGAATATATTAAATATTACCAATATCTCCTCAAAAATGAGTGTATTTAATCATGTAGAATTTAATAAATCATAATTTAGAAGTAGTAATAGTGTTATTAATTTATGTACATAACTTGATGCTAGGGCTAATTGATTTAAAAGAACCCAATCGTCAAGTTATTATGTTGTAAGAGTACTTATTTGGTAACGTAGATTTTACTCTCTGATTATTACTTCCTTTCCTAAGAGGATAAGCAGCCTTATAAGCAAGATAAACTTAAAACGAAAAAAACTACATTAAAACAAAATTTACGACTATTTATTTGTCACTAACAATTTTTTGTTTGTATATAAGTAAGATTATAAAGTAGTATGTATGTATATATGTATTTACAAACAATTTAGGATTCCAAATCTGTAAAAAAAGTTCTCGATTACCAATTGACTTATATTGAGAGCGGGCTTAGGATAATCATATTTGAAAATAATGAGGAAAGAATTTTCAAAAACTATACGAACTCCAAAATATATATAAATACAAAGGGTACTAGGAAAGTTTTGCAATACAGCTTTGTTTATTTAATTTTTTCAAAGTAATTTCCTCTACACTCAATACACTTCCCCATCTCCCGAAACCAATCTTTAAACCAGTTCTGCCATATTTCACTAGGGAGTAAAGCACACTCGTTATCCCAAGCCCACAGAAGGTCCTCATCATAGGAAAACCGCCTCCCTTTCAGCTTCATTTCCACATGCTGGAACAGTGCAAAGGGAGCAAGACCTGAACTGTAGAGAGGGTGCTCGTGAAGTGTCAATCCAGTCGTGGTCAAATATTTGGTGCAGGCTTTGACGCGGTGATGGAGGAACAAGGTGTCCATTCTTGACTTTGGCCGCAGGTTCTTCATAGATCCAATGACTTTAGGCAGGCATTGTTCAGTATATCACTTAGCTGTGACTGTCGTCTGTGTGTTCAAAAGGACGTGCTCCACAATTCCACTCGACTTGAAAAATGCAGCTATCATTTTTTTCTTTACAGATAGGGATTTTCTAACAACTACGGGTTTGTCATCATCATCATCATCAAAGACACAAACTTTATTTTGAGCTTCGGTCGGCACATCGTAATAGTACAGCCAAGTCTTGTCACCTGTCGCGATGTTGTTCATATACCGAGATTGTCCCTTATTAAACTTTTTTAGCATCTCCCGGTACCAAGTAACACGTCGTGCCGTCTGCTCTTCAGTCAGTCGATGCGGCACCCAAACAGAACAAAGTTTCTTCACGTGCAAATGATTATGCAGAATCGAACGAATTGCTGGTGCATTTAGACCTCAAGTACCCTCTATCTGTTGGTACGTCACTCGCCTGTCCTCGCCAAGCATTTTCCTCATAGTAGTAACGTTTTCCTCCGTCACTGACGTTCGTGGCCTTCTCGACCTCTCAGCATCCTCTACAGTTAAATTTCGCCTTTGGAATTCTCTATACCACCTGAATATCGTTGTGCGATGTGGACAAATATCAGCTAATGCAAGAGTCATTTCTTCGAAGCACTGGTCTATGTTTAAACCACGCACGAAATTATAACGCAAGACTGCCCTTATCTCATTTCGTGACCACGATGCCATCACAAGCACTTTACACTCTCACTGCTAATGAATAACTGAGTCCATCAACATGGCGCAGAGGCTACTATGCACGTATGAACATGTCTCAACATGCAGCAATAAGCAACTTCCTACGTTCATTGTTGCGACATATTGAAAAACTTTCCTAGTACCCTTTGTACTGAATAATATTGCATGAGAAAAGAATGTTATTAATGTCGTAAATAATACCTTATAGTTAACACAATTTTATAGTACAGTAAATCGAAACAAGTTTCTAGGTCACATAAAATCAAGGTTAAAGTCTTTGGAATGTATTTTAGTAATGTATATACTATTTCTTAGGACGATAATTTGTCATCTACCTATAAATTCACTAACACAACATTATTGCCCTAACTATATCTAAGGATAAAATTATAAGAATAAGATAGATCTTATGGGGCTCTAAAAATTTATTCACAAAATGTGCTGCAGTTTTTGCTACATCATTACATCATTATATATTCTATTTAAACATAGACTTTATAATTCGAACGATATGAAAAACTGCTTATATATCTAAAATTAGTAAATACACAAGTGTTACAATTTTCTTGAACTTTATAATTTTATAATTAATGTATGTAACAATTGTGTCACCACGAATTGATTTCTTCACATTCTCAAAATAGGATAAATTCTAACGTTCAGTGTAGAAACTCTAAGGAAATTTTCTTTCTATACATAATAAAACTAAAATGACAATAAGTCGAATGTTTGAAAATGCACGTTGAACTGAACTATTAAACTTTTTATTCTCTAAGTATATTTAATAGCGAAGAATTGTTTAGATCAACTTATTCGTTTATTAAATTATTGGATACTTTTATTCATTAATTTCTAAACATTCTAATAAATTTAGTTTATGTCCCAAGTTTTCTACACTTTATATTCAATGCTTGGCCTATAATTATTTTTAATTTAATGATTAGCCAAGAAAAATCCGATTTATATTTATGTATGAGCTGTGAACTGTTTCTTGATATATATTCCTCAAAAGTCATTCTATTTGATCGACATGAACATCTGGGCATCTATCCGATGGCTATCCAAGATTTATTGTTGTTATGGGTTTTATCTCTGTTATTTTTTATGTGTTTCGCAGAAGAATTATTAGTTCTGAATGCTACTTGTACATTTTGCTCAGTAGTTTTTCTATTCTTACTGAATACCACGTTTTGGCCTTTTCTTTCTAATGCGTGCCTTTCAATGCCGTTTTGTATCTAAAGTTATTTCAAGACATTTGGCAAGGTTTTTGTATGGTACGGTGCTGTTGATTTTAAGTATTCCAATGCATGGTCCACTAGTTTATTTTTTCGGTTTTATTTTCTAGCTTGTTGGTGGAAATGTAGATATTTTGTCGAACTGTGGGTCGAAATAAAACATGTTTGAAGATTGCTCTATCACGACAGTTTCCTATCACTTCTTTGATTTCCGAATCTGTTTATTACTGAGTAATCTAATTCTACATACTGTTTCGGCAACATCTTATTTAACTTGTAAATCGGAAGTTCAGGCTCTTGCGATATCAAGAAATTTAGTTGAGTCCTATCTCCAGGTATCTTCGTTACTATTAATTAAGCGATAATCTACAGGAATGTCCGGCAGAATATTTCTGTTTTATACTGAAATATTCTAATGTTGACCATTAATAGTTTGAAATTAATCTATTATTATATTATACGAACTCGTCTCCACAGTACTTGGTGGATTTCATCGGTTTGATAATTCTTTCCTTCTGTCTCCTTCCAAATTATAGGAACACATTTCAAAACAAAAGTGCATTTAAAATGTACGTGAGCATGACGATACCTTTTTCTTACCAACTATTTGAAAAGTTCATCTGTGAGCAAATTAGACCCTAGAGCTCCTTTGGATATATATTACAAACTTCTTTTGAGAACTTCAGTTGTGCCGTTAAATAAACTTTTGTGACAAATCTCTTGATGATCGATATTCTTATGATATTTATTTATTATTAAGCACCTTTCTTGAATAGATTACTGCTTTGATATGTGTAACATGTTCATGAATTTCTTTGCTTCTTCTTTCCAATGTGCAATTATTCCTAAGCTGATGATTAAATCAATATTTTTCATTCACGAAATTTTCTCAGTTGGAGACTTTATTCCCTTACTTGTCTCTTGCTCCTTTCTTGATATTGTTGCGCTTAGTATTGAAACGTGATTAGAATTAAAGTTCCCTTTTGTATTAATATACAATAGTTGAGTGATAACATTTTTATTATAAAAGTGTTATAAATTAGGAGTTTCATTTACCTCAATAAGTTAACAGGTGTGCCCCTAGATTGGAAGCTGCTACTTCTCCGATAACTTTGTCTAAGTTCCTACAAATCTTTCGCCTGATTGTTGTATGTGTGTCCTATAATGTGATTTTTTTAAATGAGCAATATATCGATCGGTTACATTGAATCTTAGCTTAATAGATTTAATCTCAACAAACTATGAGAAACGAAAGAAAACAGTAATAACTAAGGAAAGCAAGTAATACTTTCAGTAAACCGAAATATGCAAATTTGGAAAGCAAATATGTTCTTGTGCACGATGCTTTTCTCAGTTTTCTATAACGAAACTGATTTAGGGTTTATAACAACTTCCCTATGTAAAACCAGTTCTATTTAAATGCAATGTATTGGTTTCTCATTTTATACTTCATTGTGTGAGCATTGTAATGCTTTTCGATACTGTTCATAATTATTATTAGATTTGGTATGTGAACATGAAATTCTGATTAGATATTTATATGTGTAAAACAGGGACAGTGAAATAACACCTCGAAGTTGTTTTATTCTTCTGAAACAACTTCGACAGGCTCTTCTTTCAAACTAATTAATTCTCTCAAAGTTAATTGTTACAGTTTAAACTTTCGCTAAAATATTTTGTTAGTTTTTGTCAAAGACTTTTTACCAGAAGATTGTATTAAGTATTATGGTGTATTTATATTGTCTTTTTGGTAAAGTTGTATAGACAAATAACCAAATATTATTTCTGTATATTTTAAAGTTAATAATTTTTTAGATAATACTCTTTGTAATTATTCAGCACTGTGTTTTTTTTAGATTGCCATAATTTCAAATTAAAGTAAAACCCAAGAAAGTATCTAAGCGACCTGAAATGACTTTATTACTGTAGATAATTTTATGCTATTTAATATTTGAATATGTTTTCGGGCATATGAGCACCACGGCGGCCTCGAATATAAAACGGTCTGAATGTCTACTTTTCAACTACTCTTTAGAGTTTCTGTGGTCGTGTCTCAGCAACAAGAAGACGAACCTTGGCTTCCAGATCGTCTAACATCTCTGGCTTCTCTACATAGGCTAAATTTCAGAAGATTTCAGAAGCATCAAGTCGCACGATCTAGGTAACCAATCGGTAGGTTTATTTGGCGAAATAATTAGTGGAAATCTACTAAGAGAAACGTTCACTGAACGTTTATCTCAGTAGATTCATTCTGTCACGCGCTGTATGGTATGTAGCGCCATTTTGTTTAAACCACATCTGAACATTCATACCACGCAATCGAGTAACGAAACAGTCTGTTGTCATAATTCTGTAACGTTCGCCATTGAATGTAACGTACTAACCGCTGTCATTTCGGACTCTTCCAGCCCAAAACAGTAAATTTTCCTGCTCGTAATGGCGACTGAAGAGCCTTTTATGGATTCTCGTCTCTCCAAAAGTGTCATTTAGTTAAAAATCTGTTTTATCACTGTACAAAACTTTACAATGAAAACCCAGATCGATGGCTAATTGGTTTTCTGTCCATTAAGCAAATATACTAGGAAAAAGGTGGTCGATCACCTTTAATTGTTGCAAGAGTTGTATCTTGTAAAAATATAACAAAATGGACGGACACAAGTCCAAATACTGCGGACTGCTCGAAATTCATTCAGGTCTTTCTTCTTTTCCATACTTTCGATTTGACTTTCTCTTCCAAATCTATGTACATAGATGAGAGTTATCAACGAGCATAAGTGGGACTGAAATCTATGGTATGTATAGTTCGCTCAATAATTTGCCGAGATGGACTATTATGTCGACCGTAAAATGCGCGAAGCGATCTTTGTCTGGACGGTAAAACCACAAATCTCACTTACTGAAAATATCACAAGCGCATGAGAAAATATTAGAATATCAAAAAGTGATTGAGGGGTATTTGTAGTGATTATACTCTGTATGTATAAATATTAAAACGAAAAAGTTTTTTATTAAATAACTTACTTTCGCTTGTTTTGTAAATATTTTGATAAATAAAATAAGTTCTGCCATTTTTAAATAGATATCTATGACTATTAGATTTAGATATATGAACCAATGAATAAACGAAGCATGTAATCGAATATACCGCGTTTGAGACGTATAATTGATCTGTTAAGGTACTTTCTGGTTTGAAAGCCCTATATAATTGAAATAAAACACATAAATATTTTAGTCAATTTTATTTTGAACAACAAAGTATTCGGTATGTCGAAATGCATGTGCATATAATTCAACAAGTGTAAATATAACAGTTGAAACACTAAATAGAAAAGAAATTCAAATCGTTCTATACGTACAAATATACGTTCAAATACGTACGTAACGAAACAGTTTAAAATATCTCGCTTCGCGTTCATCACATCGAAGTACCCATGCACCCCCAATAAAATGAACACTGTCAACCTTGCGCCTGTTGGGGAAGCATCATGCAATTACCCGGCGGCAACAGTGACGCAGCCGGTCAGGTAGGCCGATCTCGGTCCCCCGGCGTACAATACATACACGACGACAAAAGTTGTTGGCGACCAATATACGTGCATTAATTTGCATATAAGAAAAAATAAATATAATTGCTATATAAAATACATGATCTAAAACAATAATGTTCGTAAAACACGTAATAATAATAATAATATACATAATATATATTCTAAATAAAAGTAAAATATTTTAATTTTAATATTGTTAAATCTTTAACAGATCAATTTGAGCATAAATCTCATTCTTAAGAATTCATGAAAACTATTAGTTTACTTATTCTTGAGGGATATAATCGCCTCAACTACATTATTGTGATATGTTAGTGAAACTGGTTTTTATTTACCTAATTATATATTTGTTTGTTTATTAAATATTTATTTATTTGTCCAACATGTCCCCATTTCTAGGGTAAAGTTATGACAATATTACAAATACACAGTTAAACATAACTAACAATAATTACATAGGAAAGGGTAGTAAATACAAATCTATAATCTAATAATACAAAATTAATACATAATCAAGTCGTTAAATTTGTTATAAACTTTAGCAGTACTAACTATGTAAAGAAGATTCAAACATTATATTGGCTTTAGCTCTTATTGCATGTAAAAATTAAGGTGATCTTTTGTTGTAGGCGGGTACAGGAAATCGTAGCTGACTCAATAAGCCAGGATTATCATTATTACTATCAAGGAGTTGCGAAACAAACCTAAAGCTCTGTTGTTTTCGTCTAACAGCAAGGGATTACTTAACTTATTGTGTCTCAAAAGCAAATCAGTGTATCAAATACTTGTAAGCAATGTAGGTGCCCTGAACTTTAAAAGGATATTTTATAAATTTCTTCTGCGTAAAAGAATTGGCACTACTAAATTGAGTACATAATCTGATAAGGAAGCCAAGAGACTTGGCAACGGATATGGAGACAGAAGATGTGTATTAAGAGAAATTTAATTTTAGACCACGAATGGAATTAACCCTGGCTATAGCCTCAGAAGCACATGTATAATTTTAAGCAATAACAATTAGTTTTAATAAATATTGTTTAAAAATATATTCAAAGTTTTGAAACAACGTCCAGAATGTGTGTAATGATCAATGTCATAGTCGCAAAACATAAAAGGAATAGTTCTATATATATGTATATAATTAAAAAGTTTGCAATACCAACAGATCGAAGAGAAAAATTAATGATCGTTACTTTTTTACGAATCGAATATCTGAATTTTAGTATCGAAATGCTCCGTCTTCAGTGCTTAAAGTTTTAAAGGAATGAAAATAAATACACTTAAGTATATATAACAAAGTTTATACATATATTTCGAAACATTTTATAAATACACATATTTACCATAAATACATTTGCGTTTCATTTATTTCAAAAAATCCGAGGACACATTTTCTTCATAAAATACCTTGAGGATTGCCCAACCAAGGATAGACGCGCGGACAAGCAACGCAAGACACCATGTATCGTATCTCTTCATCTTTGTTCAATGCACAAGATCTTTTAGAGCAAGCACTATTTGTGTGATGTACAGAGCTTGAGTAAGACGTAACGTCTTCTGGATTTTTCATCCACTCAATAACTTGTCTGTGAGAAACAACAAACACATCATCGAGCTCTCCAATTCTATCTAACAGGTTAGCCAGAGCATCGAAAGAATTGTCCGTGGCTTGAAACCATGCTGCGCTTGCTATTAAAGTTAATGGGGCTCGGTTGCCTTCGTATATTGATGAAAACTGCTCGTATAACCAGTCACTTAATTCTTCTAGTGATCCTCTAAAATGATAAAAATATATCAGTTAATTGCACAAGACTTGCGTACAAAAAGTGATAACTTATCTCGCAGTTTTTAAAGCTCATGATGAAATGAATTTGTTACAAAAAACGAGCAAGAACCAATTTTGCGAATAGTTGTCACAGCTGAGTTTGATGATGTATGTATAGCTGTATATACTATCAAGTGTATTGTTAAACCCAGCACAACTGCACGCTGTGTAGAATTACATTAAAGAAGAACAACGTGATAGAACGTCTATAAGTAAAACAAAATATTTAAATAGCTTAATATTAGAAAGGTGCAAATGTCATTGCCTTAATAGGTCCTTTATATTCAAATTTAAGGGTACTTTCCTGATTTAAGAAACATTGTGTAAATCTATCTGTTTTAGTCTTCATCTGCAACATTTAAGTCGACGTCTACGAGGCGAAAATATTTTAAATACACTAGAGCGTCCGCTCAGTAAGCGGATGACTGGGGTTCGATTCATTGCTGAATACTAAGATTTAATTATTCATTTTTGCCTTAATTATGACGAAGTAATAAGCAAGTAATTGTGTGTCACACGTTTTTATTTGTACGATTGCTTGTGCATTTAAATTGACTAATTTATACTTTAGTAATATTTCTAATTTGTTCTTTGCTTAAAATTATAAAATAAACACGCTTATGAAATTATTAAATGGTAAAAAAATATAAATTAAAAATGTGATAATAGTGTTCCATACTTACTGTACTATACATGCTTGAAGATTATTACATTGGACACCATTTCCAACTAGACCGATTACTGGTACAGCCCAGAGTTCTTCATAAGACCCTTCTGGACATAATCCAAAAACACAGGGTACATCTTGTTGGTAATGTAAAGTGAAAGGATAGAAACGATTCGAGTTCAGTGCGGTCCATGTATTGTCGTATTTGATTCCTGATTGAGAATAGGCTTCAAATAATCTATCGCCAACGAATTCATAATTTGGAACGCGAGCACCTAAGATGTCAGCTTCTGGAATATTAGCAAAAGTCGTTATAATCTCTCTTTGACCTTGAAATTCATCAATCAAAGTTTCAATGGATGCAGTTTGCCAATATGCTGAAGAGAAATTTTTCCTAAAACAAAGATATTCTTAAAAATATTGGTAACGCCTTTTTGAGAAAATTAGATCTCTACATTTTACTTTAACGGCGAATAAAATCTGTTTAACGAGAACCGAGTCTGCC
This sequence comes from Dermolepida albohirtum, assembly GCA_031893035.1. Classification (NCBI taxonomy): domain Eukaryota; kingdom Metazoa; phylum Arthropoda; class Insecta; order Coleoptera; family Scarabaeidae; genus Dermolepida; species Dermolepida albohirtum. The sequence goes on from JAVIWB010001056.1 coordinate 446,845, forward strand.
TGATGAATCTGCTGTAGACGAAATGGCTGTTGCATTCATTGCTCCCGTTCAGCAACCACTTACATATATATATATATATATATATATATATATATATATATATATATATGACTTATCAATTAACCTTATAACTAAAAATTCTTTGATACTTCTACGTTTTTGTTCTTGTCTTAGTCATACAATATATATATATATATATATATATTTTATTACATTTCACTATTATTTACCATGAACTTAAAAGTCCCTGTATACATATATATGTATATATATAAATTAAATTAAATTTCCATCCTAATTACGTACTTTTTTCTTAAATTACTAATTTATTATAAGTGAAATATGTAATTCATTATCGAAATGCCTGTTCAAAATTAACCTGAAACACTACTTCTAAGGGTGGAGACCTAATTGAACACAAGACAGGTTCATGGAAAGTATGGACGTTCAACTGCAGAAGACATAAAAATTGTTAGTGCGTTTTCTTTTACTAATACTCCTATAAAATTAATATATCAATACGCTAATAAATCGACACTATTATAGTAGATCTCGGTTTTGTAATGCCATTGATAAACTTATTGATGCCGTTACCAACGCTTTTAACGAATTGAATCATGATCTAATAAGGTCTTACTATCCCATCAGCACTGCATGATGGGAATAATGAAAGTATATGGCGACAACAAATGTAGGAGACTACATTTACGCAAAGACAGATTAAAACGACTGATACACTTAGCCTTGAATGTGAGATGGAGCTCATCCAAGCAAGCCAAGTAAAGACATCACATTTAGTCCAGTTAGGTAAGTTCTTATTATGCAAAGTTATTACGTAAGATGTTTTGTTAATTTAAAAATATATTTTGAGACGCAGTTTCTAGAACCCAGTGTTTTTATTTTAAAATTGACACTTTGGTCCAGAAATTTTCACCAAATCAGGTACTTATTTTGGAACGGATTCTATGCTCGGTTTCATTGAAAAATCGTAATTAAGAAGACAACTATGTGATGTCATTGCGATCAATTATATCGATTGAATGCATGCATATATCAGATATTTTCATGTAGAATTGGGTAGTATGTCAAGTTGTCTATAGTGTAGGTACCACAAAGCTTAAATTGTAATCAAAAACTTGAAAAAATACCAATGTTGGAAAGAAATAACAACTTCAACAGTAAACACGCCATAGTAGCCCTAGCCGAAATAAAGGTAAGACATTTCCATTGGCAGGTAAGGTAATCGTTCCGACTTTTTGGAGTTCGTGAAAAATAATTGTCATACACTATCATGCAGAGGGTCAAACCGTTAACGTATCGTAGTATGAGGTGCCAATAGACAATTTGAGGAATGCAATTTCTAAAGAAGGACCTAAAATAGGCCATGAATAAGTCCTGTTTCATCGCAAGATTGCGCTTTTTCTCACTGTCAAGTGTTTTGCAAAGAGTTTTATCAATTGGAAATTCAGGTTGTTCCATATTCGTCAGATCTAGTCCTAAGTGACTTAAACTTATTCCCCAAACTCAAGTTTTCTTGCTGGGAAGTAGTTTTAGTCGGATGAAAAACTTGTAGCAACAGAACAGTATTTTGAGTATCTTGAGAGACCTTATTACCAAAATGGTACAATAACACTTTAGCATTGTAAGATAATGGATACGATTTCTGAAAATTCGATGAGGTTCATCAACTATTTTGCAAAGGAGACAAATGATTAGCGAATCATATAATGCTGCTCCACTAGACAAATTAGAAAAACCATTTCTGAAAAGCAACCTGAAATTATTCGTAAATAAGATATCTTTCAACATAAAAACGCACCATCTAACACTTGTCATGTTTGAAGATAAGACGTTGAAAATAATAAGAGTTCCAATTACCTAACTCGTTTACTTGTTCATTTTGATCATCATATTCCGTCAAATCAATCTCGTACTATATTCGGTTTATCAATTTTTGAAGATTCAAGATTCGTTTCCATGTATATTAAATGTACATTGAATGTTGGATAAACAATTAACGCATCTTCTTGGACTGTGTTGAAGTTTGTTCGTCTTTACTAGTTCGAAATGAAAACGATTAATTTTTGGGCCCTTCGAAAGACGAAGTCGGATTTACATCTAAAGAAAAGAATTTTGCGCATTTGGTTGGATGCACAGGATTCTGTTTTCTATTAAGTTTTACATCCGAATCAATTTTAATAATTTTAACAATTGATAAATTTAGATGCCGCAATGGAAGAAAAGCAGTCAGTTTCAGCTAATATATAAACATTTTTTTCGAGTATAACAACGGTAGACACATGACACCTGACAGAACTAAAGTGGAAAGTGTTACCACATGAAAGATATTGTCCAAGTTCATTAAATGAAAAAGTTTTAGTATTCAGAAGACAACATTTTTGTTTTAAGCAGTGCCCCAGCCTCCAACTAATAAAATATTAAAAGGATGTTAATCGGATGCCTGAAAAATGCAAAAAATAATAGGCAATTTTTATTTGAAAACAGGCAAAATTTTTTGACGGTCATAACCATTACTTTCGGAAAAGCGACTATGAATCCTCAAAAGTATTGCCAAAAAAATGAAATATGCCCACCAGAAAATGTGTTGAGCTTCTTAAAATAAAGCAAATATTCAAAAAGGGAACAAAAGTGTCCAAATATTACCATTTGTATTATTAAAAAATACAACAGAATTTTCAAATGAATGTAATACCTATCTTCGGAACTACCAGGTGTACCGGAAAATCATTACCGGTTTTTCTAACAGATGTCGCTAGACTTAAGTATGTAATGTTATGATTTGACACATATGTCATTTTATTCTACTGACATCAAGCTTCGAAGATATACATGTTATATTTTGCTAGAGTAACACTGCCATCGATTTATACCTCAGTGAAAATGTCGAGTTTCGTGCCTGAAAAAGTGCATTTGAGGCACGCATTACTTTTCTTATTTAATCAAAAGAACAAAGCCACCGAAAGTCATCGTTTGCTGGTAGAAACTTACGGTGAACATGCTCGAATCATAAAAACATATGACGCGTGATTTCGACTATTCAAAAGTAGTTGTTTCAATGTGCAAGACAAAGAACATTCTAGTAGTTCGTAAAAGTTAGAAGATGCGAAACTGCAGGAGTTATTGGATGAAGACCAAACTCAAACCCAAAAACAATTGGCAGAAGCGTTAAATGTGGCTCAAGAAACGATTACCAACCGATTACGAGAAATGGGAGAAATCCAAAAGATGGAAAAATGGATGCCACATCAATTGATTGACAGGCAAATGGAAAATCGAAAAATCGTCTGTAAAATGCTGCTTCGAAGGTATGATCGGAAGTTATTTCTGGATCGAATAGTAAAGGGGCGATGAAAACTGGCTTTATTTAGGAAACCCTAACGGCATAAAGTCATGGTTTTTTCCCAGGCGAAGCCGGCCTATACACTTCAAGGCCAAATTGTTTTGGTCGCAAGACAATGCCCTGTGTTTGGTGAGACCAGAGTGGTGTGGTGCACTAGGAACTGTTGGAACCTGATGAAACAGTTAATAGCGATCGCTTTCGACAATAAATTATCAATTTGAACAATGCATTTATAGAAGAACGTCCAGAATTGGCCCGAAGACGCGGTAAAGCTATTTGACAGCCGACAATGCGCCGTCGCTTACAGCAAAACCGGTCAAGGAAGTGTTGAAAGCACTTGGATGGGACATAATATCGTACCCGCCGTATTCTTCAGACCTTGTCCCGTCCGATTATAATCTTGCACTTGTCAATTTTGAAGAAATTAGAAAATGGCTCGATGAATGGTTTTGCTCAAAGGACAAACAGTTTTCTTGGGATGGTATCCATAAATTACCTGGTAGATGGGCAAGATATATATTTAGAATCAAATGGCCAATACTTTGAGTAAATAAATTTTTTCATTTGCTTGAAAATTATGTAGTTTTTTTTACAAAAAACCGATAATAAGTTTCCGGTACACCTGGTATATGAACAAGAATTTATTCGACTTTTATCAAAAAATTATCTTACGTCACACTGTTTACTGCTATTTCAAATCCAGCGTTATACAAATCATTAACTCTCGAGTAATCAGTATATTCATGTGGTACATAGAACGTTGCACTAATTGGATTCCCGTCCGGATTAGTACGACCACTCAGAAGATTTTCGTAATACAATTGATAATTCAAATCCGTGATGGCATCATTGAAACTAATTACAACGAACTAAAAACAAGAATAAAGCCAAAATAAAATTAAAACGTTTTGAATAAAATTTCCCAATTAATTACTTGCGGCGTGTCGGATCTTTCGATTGGGGATTCCATAGAGGCGCATACACAACCTTCACTAAGCCAACAATTAGATGCATTACACCTTTGTCCTGATATAAACTTCACTAACACAATTAAAAGCAATGCACGAAAGAATAAACTCATGTTTGTATATTTCCGTGTAATTACTTTCTTTGATTTCAAATATTAAATAATATGTATTACATTTTATCCTCTAAATATATATATGCAATAGTTATCATTGGATTCAATTTATGTCAGTTTGAATGGTTTTGTATGATTGATGTTTAAATAAAAGTAAAGTCAATAAATTGGATTTATTTTTAAAGATTTTAAATGCAACAGGTTTTATTAATCTATTTAATCTGTCAATTCAAAATAAAATATCAATAAAACCGTGACTTTGCAATAGTTACAACGATCGACTTTTATTCTTAAAAAAAGCTGTGAAGTTTCTGCAAGTTATTTTCTTTAATTTTTATACAATAATTCAACTAAAATACATTTATTTTCGAAATAGAAGTAATTATATTAAACGAAATATTAAATGCTATTACCACTAAAAAATTAATAATTGTAGTTAGTTGTACGAGGAAGGATCAGTAACTAGTGAACCTCATAAGAGAGGGTAGCGCTAGTAAAAATATTATTCGTTTCCCAACTTGACAATTCTTTGAAACATAATAGTCGTAATTTGCGTTCATTTCGATCTCAAGAACGATTGTTATTTGAATAGAAAGTGAACTTTTTTTAGCCGATCAATTACAAAGTTCTTATATTTAAAAAGCAACACAAAAGATGAAATCGAATCTGTACTGGAGTTTTTTTACAGAAACTAATCTCCATGGATTACAACCTTAGAACGATGGATATCTGAGTTTAAGCTCGAAATATTTATTGGATATGAATAGGAATAAAATAAAACTTAATGTATTTTCTTCTCTAATATGCCGGTCATTACATTCTATTATGTTTACTCTTTCTTATTGGGAGTTTCCAGCGTTAGGTTAATAAAACATTTAATTTTTATTAATGACGTTTAGGGGGAGGAGTTGAATAACAATTTTTTTATAAATTTTAGAATGCTTGTGTGAATCTAAATTTTACACAAATAAAGTAGCTGTTCACGATTGAAGAAAGTAATTAATTTGAAAAAGGGAGACCCCCTCTTGCGAAACGTTTACCCAACGGTAGACCCCCCCCCCCCCAATAAAAAAGACTAAACATTATAAAACTTAATACTATTTTTGCGTATACGCACATGCATTTGAAAGCGCTTTTATAGAGAAACTAAATGTTTGCATTTTTATTTTACGTTGATAGGTTCATTACAAACATTAACAAAACCTTATTAATTAATATTAGCACCGGCAGGATTTCCCAACCACGGATATGTATAAGGACAGGTAACGCAGGAAATCATGTAACGTTCTAATTCGTTATATTTCAAGGCGCAAGATCGTCTAACGCACGAGGCAGTTCCACCAACCGAACTAGGGGTATACGAGGACGCAGCTACTGGATTTTTCATGTAGTCTATTACTTGCTTGTGAGATACGAGGTACACATCGTTTAAAGTGCTAATGCGATCTAAAAAAGCTTGCATGGCTTCAAATGAATTGACAGAGGACAGAAACCAGGCGGCATTTAAATTCAAAGTTATGGGAGTTCGATTGTCTTCATATACTTTCAAAAATTGCTCATATAATCACTGGCTTATTTCGTCAGCTGAACCACTAAAAATATACGTACGCATTGTGGTAGATCTAGTATGAAGTACATAGACTTACCTGTCCATGCACTCTAGAAGGTTATTACATTCCAGACCATTTGGATTTTGCAAATTAATTACTGGAGCTGCCCAAACTTCTGGAAATGTACCCACTGTTAACATAAGTCAAAGAGAATGGGAAGTAACGATCAGAACTTCTTGAAGTCCATGTGTTATCATATTCAATTCCTGCTTGTTGGTAAGCTTCAAAAAGTTTGTCTCCAGCCAGTTGAAAGTTAGGTACCCGAGCTCCTGCAATATCCGCTATGGGAATATTGGCAAATTTGCTTATAATCTCTCTCTGTCCCTCGAATTCTTGTACTAACGTAGAAACATTTGCATTTGCCCAATACACACTGCTTGAGTCTTTCCTATAAAAATGCATTAAATGCAAATATTAAAACGCTTCAATATACTTCTAGTAGGGAAAAAGGTTAATTGAATTAGTTAAATATACATGATTTATTTTATCATTAAGGTTTTCTGTTTCTTGCATTTTCTTTTGACAAAAACTTTTTTTAAATACAACGAATTAAAGCATTTGAAATCTGAGCCTTACGTTATGGTGTGAACAGCGATTTCAAATCCTGCGTTGAATAGATCATTAACTCTAGAATAGTCAGTATACTCGTGAGGTACATAGAATGTCGCACTAATTCGATTTCCATCTGGGTTATACCGACCGCTCAAAAGTGGATAATAATAGTTCTGGTAATAGGCGTCTCCAACAGCATCGTTAAAAGCGATCACAACCAACTGCAATATTAAAAAGTATATTATCATTTAATGAAAATCTATATTTCCTTTCTTACCTGAGGTATTGTTTGGGAAATGGGTGCATTGGTGGATGCACATATACATTGCTGAGCTAGTAAACAATTACTTTCTTGGCACAGTTTTGTCCAACAACGAAAACTGCAAGTGCAGATAAAACTGCGGTACTGAAAATGATTCTCATCATATTTTTTCTGGTAAGACAATTTCAAACTGTTTGTACCTTGTCTCTTAGTGTTACGTTTATATATATTTTTGCCAATAAGTATTATCAGTTTCTCTCGAGTTCAAAGGGAAATGTATCCTGTGAAATATGTATCGTCTCTATGATAATTTAACACTATCATTGTGTAAGTGTAGTATTCCAGGAACAAATTAATGTAAAATTTCAAAAATTTCCTCTTGTTCAATTCCATTAAATATGCAAAATGTATTAAATTTGATAAGCGTCATTTCGCGCATTTGATTTGATATCAGTTGTCAGCTTCCTTGAGATATTGGTTGATAGCAAATTTTAGCTGAAATATAATCTCTAAACACGGAAAAATTTCCGCGTCTTGTAGAATTTAGAAAGTCTCTTTTATCGTCAATGTTTACAATATGTTTATACGAAAGGAACAAGCAAGTACCCGAAATCCTAATTTCCTTTAAAAGTAACCAAAAGTGAGTACAATTGAAATTGGAAGACACAAGTGCAAATAATAAGCTAACAGATGCAGCTGTATATTTGGTACGCAAAGACATAACTGCAAATATTGCTCGGCTATTTTTTGCCAGCAACCTCTTAGCTTCTTGGTTTGGTGTGTTGCTCTTGTATAATGTTACTTTGACATAATGCAATGACTAAACAAGAGAAGTATAATTTATGACACTAATTTAACAAAAAATGGAAGGTGTAAAAACTAGTTTATCATTAGTATATTATTGATAGCATACTTTCAAAGCAGTAAGATTACTTCTATAGCATCCAGAGCTTAACCCATTAAAATAATTTAAGTAACAGTAAAGAGTCATATTACTATCCAATCATTCTAGTTAGACAACGTTGGATTGCTTGGAAATGTAACAATGGACGATCGACAAAAACTCAACATATTATGAACATAGAGAAAAGATAAATTGCGTGTGAACATATGTTGAACAGTTATTCTGAATTAATTATAACTTCAGAAGAAGACAGTGATGCCAACTGAGAAATCTGATAAAAATGCAATAAAGAACAATTTTTTCCTAGTACAATAGCAGTACTCATCGCCCGACGACTTTTTCGTAGGCAAATGATCGTGCAAGATATTGCGTTCACGTTGATTTAAGATGCACACTATCTCGGTGGCCTTAACACCACGTTCCTGCAAGCTTTTTGTTGGTTTCGATGCTCATTTCTTGTGCGATGATCTAACCTGGGCAACGATGCTCGATCAGTTGTGCTTGTAGGACTACAATGAAAATCTGTAATGTTATGAATCATTTTAATCGATCGTGAGTCCCAATAATATTTATCGTGCTTTGTTGGCTTTGTGTATTAGTTTCTCCATATTCACCGCTTTCTATGTTTGCAAAGATACCAGAGATTGCATGCTTTTAATGGCTGTCAAAACAGAATTAAATGACAAATCTGCTTGAGAGCTTTAATGTTGTTTAGTGGAAGAGGGTATTGACGAATTCGCGATTGTGTCGCCCTCTGTTGCATTTTAATCAAGCTTCTCACCCCACCGTCATATTTAACTGCCTTCATTAGATAATAACGTGTAAGTAATTACTACTTTTAATTTTTTAAACATATTTCGAAGCTACATTTAGCAATATGTGTATAATGTAATAGATTCAAATTTGATTTCTACATAGTTGTATTTTTATCAGTTAAGATACTGTATATAATACTTTGTACTTCCATTCTAATGTAATTAATATTTATATACTTTAGACTAGTTTATTTAAAAAAATATTTAATAATACGAATCAGAAAAAGTACTACTCATGTTTAACTATATACAAATTATAGAAGCCAGTATTAATATAATATATTCTTTTTCTTCTTTTTGAGAGCTGAAAGAAAAGCATTTGCCTAGCACGTCAGTGTATCATATTATAAATCAAGCTCTTTTTTCAGGAATTTACAATTACTATTATTAATTTTTTCAAGAATATCCATTTAATAATTCTCCAAATTCAGATTATTTGACAAGTGATTCAACTAAAAGAAATTACACTCGCGGAATATGGGTTAGACCATGACTGTCTTACGTATTCGCTCAATGTCTTGAAGAATAAGTTCTTCGTGACGCAAAATTTGACATTTTTGGTCACTAGCTATACCCAATATTGTTAACGTACGTAACTGCATTTGTAATCGCCTTCAGCATGTACTCAATAAGAATAACTCGTGTCTAGCCCCATAAGACAGTGGGCCAGCTTCAATAGGTTCACAATCCCATCGAAACTGTTTAACAAATATTTCATTTCAAAATATAACGAAACATCATCCCTATACGCTGCAATCATTAGTCCTGGGAAGATTTAGAAGGATTCTGTCCTTCTATTAAAAATTCGATATTATCGCGAGGCTATAATTTCTCGAAACTCATTCTTTGTTGCAAAAGACTGTGTGAAAGACACAATAATGAAAAAATTATAGTTGAACTTGTCACATAAGTAGAAAAATGTTGCCATTATTGATCTTTACTAGGTAATGCAGTTGTTTTTATTATGGTTAGATATATTTTTTCTAATTTTCCTCGTATTACTTTGGAAGTTTTATTATAATATTAAATTGAATTTTTATTCTTGATAAACATGTTTAGCCGTCAACGTTTTCGAGATGGTATTACATATCGTGTGCCATATTATTTGTGTATTTAGATGTCTTCCGATTTCACTCATAGTCTAACATCTGTTATTGTACGTTTTTTCTCTTTTATATTATTATTAAAATAATAGTAAGATAATTTACTGTCTCTAAAAATAAACTTCTCTGAATAAATATTCTTTTGCAACAAAGCTAGATTCAAATTTTGAAACGTACGAGGGAGCGTTTTTATATTCGCGGAATGAGCGAGTTGTAGAGGGGTGAGTGGGCGCATTGGGGGCGTGGCCTATGCAGCGACTCATGATTAGTATAAATACGAAGTTTCATTGTTATTAGACAGTTAGTCTTTGAGCTATCGTCAACCAAGTAACATAATCAGGAGTGAAAAGAAATGGAAAATGGAAAAAATCGAATATCGTGCCGTTATAAAGTTCCTTACCAGGCAAGGAAAATCAATCGCGACCATAATGAATGAGATGTCATTGATTTACGGCGACTCTTGTCCAGGAAAAACCATGGTGTACAAGTGGCATAGTTTATTTAAACAAGGAAGGGAATCCCTTGAAGACGACCCGAGGCCGAGCAGGAGCATTGAGGTGACCACGCCAGCACTTATCCAAAAAGTTGAACAAAATGTACTCGAAGATGCTCAACTAAAGAAGAAACAACTCGCAGAAATGGTTGGAGTATCCGATAGAACAATTTTTAAAATCCTACACGATCATTTCGGCATGTCTAAGGTCAGCGCAAGATGGGTGCCGAGAATGCTCACGCCGCCGCAAAAACAACAGCGCGTAGAGTGTTCGCGTGCATTTTTGGACCTCTGTAATGAAGACAAGGATGGTGTATTGAGTGGAATTGTTACTGGAGACGAAACTTGGGTTCATCATTATGAACCTGAGTCCAAACAAGACTCCATGCAGTGGCATAAAAAGGGCACAGCACCTCCCAAGAAATTTAAAGTGTCACAATCAGCTGGGAAACTCATGGCAACGGTATTTTGGGACTCGGAAGGAATATTGTTGATTGATTATAAAGATAAAGGTGTTTCTATAACCGGAGAATATTACGCTTCAATATTAGAGCGACTAAAAGAAGCCATTAAAGAGAAAAGACGGGGAAAATTGACAAAAGGTGTTCTGCTTTTGCACGACAACGCGCCCGTCCACAAGAGCCGCGTTGCGTTAGCTGCCCTGCATAAGGTGGGCTTCGAAATTGTGAATCACCCACCCTACAGCCCAGACCTGGCCCCGAGTGATTATTACCTGTTTCCGAAAATGAAAAAAGAGCTGCGGGGTAAAAAATTTACTGCCGATGATGAAGTCAAGGAGGCAGTTTCGGCGTATTTTGCAGATAAAGAGAAATCATGTTTTTATGAGGGTATAAATAAATTAATTGAAAGATGTGAAAAATGTATCCGTCTTGCAGGTGAATATATTGAAAAAGAAAACTAATTTGGTTTTTTTATTTCCACCCCTTGTCCCCCATTCCGCGAATATAAGAACGCTCCCTCGTATATACGAATTTTAAATAAAAGGCAAGAATTAATTTGATTATCTGCAATTTTCTTTGTAAATCCCGACGGTTCGGGATTATTTTCTCTTAGCAAATTTCTTTTTATGGCTTATTTGTTGTAATACATTGTCAAGTAGAGGCGAAAAGAAGTTTTGAAAATATCGAATTTCATTTTCTTCTTTCTTTTGAAATAATGTCTTTGATTAAGAAGGAGATTAGAACTGTCTATTCTATTTCATCGGCTTTTACACCTTAGCCTTAACAATTTCTGATCACTTAAGTATCGTACCTCCTCGTTGGACAACAGATTCACTTCCTATAGTGTCTTCATCCGCACATTTTGATATATCTTCATTTATGTTCTGCTTTCTCCTTGCCTTCCTGTCTTCAGTGAATTCTTAAGGAACATAAAGAAATAAATACTTTTCTATTTTCTTTTATTTGTTTATATTCAACTATTTAGTTTCTTACTAAACAATAATGCTGATTATTTAAAATAACTCACATACATAATTTTATTATAATAACAATAATAATAATAATATACTTAACCGACCAATAGGCGAACCACATTACAGAGCAAAAGTAATAATAATAACATTTATAAGGAAGAACAATTGACAACAGTAAACGGAAATTTTAAATTAACGACGCACACAAAAATATATTATAAATGTTGCTTATATTCCTGAATATATAGATCAAAGGAGCTTTTCAAAGAAGATTTGATCCTTGGCGAACGGTACATAAACGTGGGCGCATTTGTAAAGTAGAAGCACGAAACAGAGAAAAGCAACTTATAAAGAACACGAGCTAAGGATCTGCGTTCTTCTGGTGATTTAAACTTTTGCTGTTTTAACAAAAGATCGTAGTCAATATCGTGATCAGGGTACGCGCTAGAAGAATTAAAAGTCAGAAAGTTTAGAAATCAACATTGAATATGTTCAATTGCATTTATTTGCGAACTTATATGGGATATCAAATAGTCGACCTATACTCCAACCTACTAACAACCAACGCAAAAAAAAGTGTTTTTGATAAACTAGTATCACTAAAATATTGTATAGTCCCTATTGCAAAGCAATCGTACTTTTCTGTGGCCATGCAACCCTTGTTCTTATATCTTAATTTGAGTTGATCTTTTTAAGATTATTTGAGGTTTCTATAAAGTCTACTCTACTATAATATTTTTAGACCTATTATGGTCCTCATATTTTTCTGGAGATACTTAGAGTTTTTTATACATACCTGTTTAAATTGGTCTTATTTTGGTGACCTTTGTTCATCATTGCCTTTCTAAGGTTTTTCTCAAAAAAGAAAGACATAATCTAAGCCACGAAATCTCGCAAATTTTGTAAAGGGTGATACTACTACAATCCGTATAAACTACATTGATATACATATCTCTGACTATTTAATTTTCGAGTACGAGCGAAATCGTGGTCATCCAGAAACACAACGCAAAAATGAGAAAGTATAAACTTTTCCAATATTTTAGTTAAAATAATGGCAAAGGTGTATAAAAATAAGATGCTTTTTAACATTTTGGTGATATTGAATTTTGACCCACCGCAAAATTTCTTACCTTTGAAAGCGTCCAAAGCATTTCATTCGTGCAGTTGGGGAACGCCAAGATCGAAGTAGTTGTTTATATTGTATAAAGAGTAATTTTGGAAGTGACCGTTCTTAATTCACAAATATAAATTTATGAAACTTAATTATTTCTTTCCTTATTACAAGCTTTTTCCTTATATCAAATCGTCTAATAAACTTTTTAGTTTTAATAACCAAAATTAGGATAAACATCATTTATACCTCATTTAAATATTAAAAAGGTGCCTAATTGATGGACTAATTTGATAACAATATATAAGATAACAATATTGCTATAACACCTTATCGAAATATATATTGAATATGAATAGGAATAAAATAAAATCTACCATTATTTTGTATATACGATATGTACATACATGTATTTGATAGTGTTTTTATAAACAAACTAATTGTGTACATCTTGAAATAAATATTTATTTTACGTTGATCGGTCAATTACAAACATTAACAAAGCCTTATTAATTAGTATTAGCACCGGTAGGATTTCCCAACCATGGATATACATCAGGACAGGTAATGCAGGAATACATGTAACGCATCAAATCATCAAATTCTAAGGCGCAAGATCGTCTAGAGCACGAGGCAGTGCCACCAACCGAACTAGGGGTGTACGAGGAAGCAGATACTGGATTTTTCATGTAGTCGATTACTTGCTTATGAGACACGAGGTAGACATCATTTAAAGCTCCGATACGATCTAAAAAGGCCCCCATGGCTTCAAATGAATTCTCATATGACAGGAACCAGGCGGCATTTAAGTTCAAAGTTATGGGAGCTCGATTGTCTTCATATATATTTGAAAATTGCCCATATAACCAGTCGCTTATTTCATCAACTGTACCACTAAAAATATATGTACGCATTGTTGTAGATCTAACCTGATTCAATATGAAATGTATAGACTTACCTAACCATGCACCCTAGAAGGTTATTACATTCCAGACCATTTGGATTTTGCAAATCAATTACTGGAGCTGCCCAAATACCTGCAAATGTGCTCTCTGGGCAATCACCAATGATGCAGGGAATATTGTTGACATAATCCAAAGAGAATGGGAAGTAAGGATCAGTACTTCTTGAAGTCCAGGTGTTATCGTACTCAATTCCTGCTTGTAGGTAAGCTTCAAAAGCAGTATCTCCAGCCATTTGAAAATTGGGTACTCGAGCTCCTATAATGTTCTCTATAGGAATATTGGCAAATCTGCTTATAATCTGTCTCTGTCCTTGAAATTCTTGTACTAATGTCTCAACATCTGCATTTGCCCAATACTCACTGCTTGAATCTTTCCTATAAAAATGCATTTAATGCAAACATTATAACGATTCTGTATATAATTAAATAGTTAGCGTTACATTTGACTCATTTCAGCAAAGTATTGGTTTTCTGTTTTTGCCAATTTGTTTTGAAATAGAACTTATTCAGTATACAACGAATGAAATTATTTAAAATCTGAGCCTTACGTTATGGTGTGAACAGCAATTTCAAATCCTGAGTTGAATAAATCATTAACTCTAGAATAATCAGTATATTCGTGAGGTACATAGAATGTCGCACTAATGTCACTTCCATCAGGATTTTGTCGATTGCTTAAAAGTGGTTCGTAATAGGCTTGATAATAGGCATCTCCAACAGCATCGTTAAAGGCAATTACAACCAACTACAATATTTTAAATTACATTTTCGTCTTAAAGAATACATTTTCTCTTACCTGAGGTATCGTACCGGAAATCGGTGCTTGCGTAGATGCACACACACATTGATTAGCTAGTAAGCAATTTGTTTCTTGAACACATGCTTGTCCGCTAACAAAGGCTGAAAGTACAGATAAAATTGCAATGTTTAGAAAGGTTTTCATGATGTTACTGCTTGTGACTAGACGTTTTCAAACTATCTGTTCATTCATTCTTAGTGTTACATATATATATATACCCAGCAACTAATTAGCATTATCAGAACCTCTCGAATTAAGATGAAATATATCGTACAAGATCTATATCGTCTCGATGCTAATTATACGCTATCATTGTTTGAATTTTTGTAATGTTTCAGGAACGGATTAATGTAAAATTGCTAATAAAAATTTTCTTTTGTTTAATCTCGCTTGGTTTGAAAAATGCACTGAAAGCAATGAGTATCATTCGGGATTAAATAGAATGAAATATTTGTTCTTTATATATTAAGAAAATTTGTTATAAAAATTCAGATTTCAGCGATTTATTTCTGTTTTTGATTAAATATTAGATTATTAATAATACAATTACGAGGACAGTCCCAATAGTACCCGACCCAACAAAGAAAATACAAAAATTTTGGAAAGAAATATATTTATTTTTCAACATAATCTCCTTTCAGCTCTATACACTTTTCTAGCGATGTTCAATAAGTTCGATACCCTTTTTATACTAAGAACTGGTTTGCTCCTCAAAATAGCCATTAACTGCCGACATCACTTCTTCATCGTTGAATGATGAATGGATCGTTTGTGACTACTAAGTCATTTTTTCAAGTTTGGAAACAGAAAATAATCCGAGGGGGCTAAATGTGGCGAATAGGGTGCATGAGGTAGCAATTCAAACTTTAATTCATTAATTTTGGACATTGCCAAAATAGTCGATGACAATTATTCCACGCGTATTCCAACCGATGCCTTGCCCTTGCCTGCAGATGAAAAGGGTCTTCGCCTTCTTTAGAGCCGATTCTCGCTTTTGAGTCTATTGCTTTGATTGTTCTTTTATCTCGAGTGTGAAGTAATGGCCCCATGTTTCATCCATGGTTATGATACGGCGCAAAAATTCTGCTTTGTTGCTGTGAAATTTCGCTAAACACTCAATTGAAACATCTTCACGACACTGTTTTTACTTGAGTGTGAGTGAGCAAACGCGGCTCCCATCTTACATACAGCGTTCTCATGTCCAAATTTTCAGATAATATGCGATGTACCGCACTTTTGAAAAGCCTACTATGTTTGTTAGCTCGCGCACTTTCAGTTGACGATCATCCACTACCGCTTTGTGGATTTTCGTCACCATTTCTGGAGTCGTCACCTCATTTGGTCGACCACTGCGATGCTCGTCTACTCAG
Organism: Dermolepida albohirtum; assembly: GCA_031893035.1. NCBI lineage: Eukaryota > Metazoa > Arthropoda > Insecta > Coleoptera > Scarabaeidae > Dermolepida > Dermolepida albohirtum. The sequence goes on from JAVIWB010001056.1 coordinate 462,708, forward strand.
CTCGTACGGCCTCGCTTAAACTCTGTTATCCAATATTTCACCAATTCCTGCCGCATTTCTAATTATTATCTGGTAATTAGAAATACGGCACGTTATTGTATTAATACGGTAATGCTCAGAATTCTTAGACGTGCCTAATAATAACATCGCCTGTGCCACTATAAAATTGTAGAGACAAAATTAAGCTTTAAGGATTAAGGCTTAATATAGAGATTGATAAGTTATTTTTCAAAATTGATGTATGGCTAATATAAAACATACCTAAAGTTGAAAGTGAAAATAGCAATAATGATGTTAGATCTATTTAATCTGATTCATTAAAATTTTTTACTGTACATTAAGATTAAGAATATTTACAAAAAGAAGTACTAAATAACTGTATGTGTAATATCTTTACATCGTCTGTCTTTAAAAAGTGAAATGAACCCTTATGTATTAAGAAAAAAGCGGTGGATAGTAGAGTACAACCCTGTAAAAGCAAAAGCACTTTCATCAAATTTAAATCGATTATTTTTTAATTACTTTTTATCTCTTATGTGTATTTTTTAGTAACTTATCATTAAAATACTGTTATACAGATTAATACTAAAATATTTTTCGAAATTTTATGAATCTGCGCAATATATTCAGCGAGTATTTTAAGTATACATTTCCGTTTTTGAAAAAATTGTCTAACATATGATTAGAGTTGATAAAAGAGGAACAGTTTCCACATTTGTTATCCGTATACATTATTTGTTAATTACATAAGCTTTGTTTCATCACTTGTTCCATTTTTGAAACATATTTTGTAGATTCTCTTCACTTTTGCCTTACTACAGTCGCTAAATTTTTATGAATCGAACCCGTTTCTATGAGGATGGCTTGAAGGAAAGTAAAGTCCAATTACTAACACCATCCTTCAAAAAAAAGCACTAACTTAACTTTGCCGAAATATGGCTATATTTAGGTGAAGTGTATACCACAAATTTTAAATTTTGATTTAAAAAAATGTGAAAGAATGCGAATATCAAACGATATTTTGAAGTAGTTTAACAAGAAATCGGCTAATTTCTTGCAAAAATTTTCCACAGTTGATAAAACTTGATTTTGCAATCTCAAACTGTTCTTTGCTCGAAAGAAATTTCAAATGCATGAAGAACTTGTGATGGATGCAGTATTTTTCGGAGTCTCACCAAAGAAAAATCGGATAATAGCACTTGGGTGGGAATTATTGGTCTAAGTGCTTTGAAATTGAAGGAGAATATATTGAAGTTCATTTTCGTATATTCGGTATTCTAAGTTAAAAAAACTTCATATTTGATAATCATAATCCATGCCTTCATATCACCCAATAGCTTAGCGCCAATTGCAGAGGGCGTTGGCAAACTATGAGTTATTATTACGCCCGCGCTCATGTTTGGGTTTTGGCAGCTACTTTTTTGATAACCATATCTTGTACTTGCTTTCGTTTTAGAAAGTATTTAGATTTATTTAATTCATTACAGAACAAAGAACATGGTATGAAAGAAAAGCTTTAACAAAAGAAGAGCACTTGATTTAACTTCCAAAAACTATATTTATTTTACTATTAGGTGTTATTTTACTTCTTCCGTTAATTTTATGTATAGTTGTGTTTGTCAATTGTTATTTTTTATTACTATATTTGCAAAGCCCTTCTAAAGCACTAAATTTTCCGAAAATTATAACTTATACTTTAACAGAAGCAACAACTATATAGCTGCACAAAACTGAGAATTGTCTCCAACTCAATTACTCTGTTGATATTAATAGTAAAAATTATATACCGTATGATTTGCGCTTAGAAGTTCCATCCAATATAGGTAAATTTGTATTTTAATTCTAATATTCTAATATTTTTAAAGACAATTAACCGAGATACAATTAACATTTATAAATAAGCAACTATCTACAGTTTTAGAAACAGTTGATCTTCTAATTGTGTGTAGTAGTATAGTTGTAGCATTATAACCTGACATAAAGTCCGTTCATTTTAAAGATTATTTTAGAACGGTGGGTCAGAAGAGGTAGTTTTTTTGAATGATAGGTATAGGAATAATTTAAAAATGCCTTTATGAAAAAACCAAAAACCAAGAACGTAAAAAGTGAAGTACATAATGTCTACAGAGAAACACATACGTACTTGTGAATCTAACGTTGTCGATTTAGTTACTTAAAAGTGTATTAATAGTAATGTTCAGGTTGTATCTTCTAGTCATGCTAGCTTATTTATAACATATTGAAATTGAAAAGCTAATTAAAAGTATTTAAAAGAAATAATTAAAATAAATTTAATTTAACATTTATTTTATATTATTTTACATTTCCTGTTACAAATTACAAATGTATAGAAAATTATTATTTCGTATTATTAGAAAATACCCTCGGGATTTCCCAACCATGGGTATACTTGAGGACAACTTATGCAAGAAACCATGTAGCGTATTTCAATATCATTATGGTACAGGTAGCAAGTTCTTTGAAGACAAGAGGCGGTGTTTTCAATAGAGGTTGGTGCGTATGAGGCAACATCTACAGGATTTTTCATGAAATCAATTACTTGTTTATGTGACACGACAAATACGTCATCTAAAGAAGTAATGCGATCTAGAAACACGTTCATTGCCGCGAATGAATTTTCATTTGCCAAGAACCAAGCCACATTGGCAGCCAAAGTTATGGGAGCTCGATTATCTTCGTACACATTCAAAAATTGTTCGTACAACCAATCACTGATTTCCTCCACTGAACCGCTAAATATAGGTAAATAATCTATTAAGATCTTATTCTCTTCATTTAATTGCAACTTTATAAACTTACGTGACCAAGCAGCCTAGAGGGTTGTTGCATTCATTCCCATTGGCCTCCAAATTATTCACTGGAGCTACCCAAAGGCCTGGGTATGCACCACCTGGACAGCTACCAATTACGCAGCCAATGTAGTTTCTATAATCCATTGAGAAAGGGAAGTAGCGGTATCTATTACTCGTGCTCCATGTGTTATCGTATTCAATGCCAGATTGTTGATAAGCTGCGAAGAGATTGTCTCCAGCCATTTGGAAATTAGGGACACGAGCTCCAACAACGTCTTCTATGGGAATATTGGCGAATCGACTAATTATTTGTCTCTGTCCTTCAAATTCTTGTACCAACGTGGGAATGTCTGCATTTGACCAATACTCAACAGACGGGTTGTTGCTGTAAAAATGCATTTAACAGTGTAATAGCTCCTATTAATAGAATACCTAATAATTTTATTTAAAGTTCAAATTAGATTCTTACCTTACACTATGAACACCGATTTCAAATCCTAGGTTGTATAAATCATTAACTCTACCATAATTAGTATAGTCATGTGGTACATAGAACGTTGCACTAATTGGACTTCCATCTGGATGAGTACGGCCGACTAAAAGTGGATTGTAAAATTCCATATAAAAAATATCATCAATAGCATCATTGAAAGTTATCGTGACCAACTAAAATAGAAAATGTGACAAGTTGAAATTTATGGGAAATTATATTGTATATGTATGTGTATTTACGTTTATATACCTGTGGTATTTTTTCAGAAATAGGTGCTACAATTGATGGACACACACATTGCTCTTCTAATAAACAATTAAGCCCTTGAGAACAGATTTGTCCAGAAACTAAAGCTAAAAGCACAGCTGATATCGCTAGTTTTAAAAACACTTTCATATTGTTAGATTTTTAGTACGACGTATGTGTAGATCCTCACTTTTTACACTTATATATACCAAATACCGTTATCAGTCTCTTAGATTGAGATGAAAATATTGTAGAATTTGCATAACATCGATTCTTAATTTCGTACTATCTAAATCAATTAGTAATCCAGGTACGAATTAGTGTGAATTTGTTGACCCCCTACGCGACTCGTTTTTATAATTCGTTACAGATATAAATAATTATTCTTTATTTACAACATATCGTTAACCCAAGTATCAGAAATACTTGAATAATATTACATGCGAAAGTAATATAATCTACTTATCATAATAATAAAATAAAGAAATACTCAAAAGAAAGACAGAAAGACAAAATATTACAAGAATAATAAAATGGAGTTAATAGGAGATACAAAAGATAAATTAAAACTTTGGGTAGAGTACTTTGAATGGTTGCTTAACAAACAAGAAAGCATAGATAAAGAATTGGGCAATGCGAGAAGTTACACAAATACAAGAGCCGACAGATGATGAAACAAAGAGTTATTAGAAACTTTAAAAATAATAAAATCCCTGGTAGAAATGGCATATGTATAGAATTCTTCTCAAAGAATGCGAAAAAAGAATATTCCAAATAATGCGGAAAGCTGAAATCATGTCAGAAAGATGGAAAGCAGCAGTAAAAAAAGGACTATATGAAAAGGTGTGTAATGTTATTTTAGTTTGAATAATTCATGCGTTGATTGAGTCAGAAGAATAATTTCATAAGCGCAATTTTTTATGAAATAAAATACTGTTATTTGATTCGTTAAAATGTGTGGATTGCTAAATAAAACACCTTAATACATTTATTAAAATGAACATAAAATATATTTCAATGTTTCTTATTTTTAATAAATGTGGCCTGCACTGTACTAGTATATACGGATATATACACTCTAAAATGTCTGTAGTCTATGTTATGTGTCTTATACCATTTGTTTTAGCTGCAAACACTTTATATAAGTGGGACTATTCATCCTCGCACTGGAGCCAAGTTTGAATGTAGAACATCGCATCGGTAATAAATGTTAACGATGGATACACGTATAGTAACGTTGCAAACCATCATAATATAAAATTGTTTTGGACTGTTTGGTGAAATATACGAGAATAGTTTGACAAGTAGTGAGAATGACACATAGGTGGCGCTCTAATTGGTAAACTAAATGCACTGTAATTTAGGTTGTCTATTTATATGTTTACATTCCGATATTTAGATAAATCGGTTGATTAGTTTATTTTTGACAGATGATTGAAAAAGAAGCAACACGTCGTTTTGTTAAAATGGAAAAAGCAGAGTATCGTGCCGTGATTAAATACTTCGTAATTAAGGGTATGAAAGCTACCTTAATAAAAGATGAGTTACGGGAAACATTAGATGAATATGCTCCATCGTCCGCCATAATAAGTAGATGGGTAAATGAATTTAAACGTGGTAGAACAAGCTGTGTTGATGAAGCGCGCTCTGGAGCACCCAAAATCGTAACTTCTAAGGAAATGATTATAAAAATCCATAATATTGTTACGGAAGATCGACGACTCAAAGTGAGAGAGATAGCAGACATGGTAAACATTTCAACAGAACACGCACATCACATTTTAACGAAAGAATTGGGCCTTTCCAAGCTTTCGGCAAGATGGGTGTTCTAATAATGGTTAGAACGTGGTTCTGCACCTCCAAAGAAAGCGAAAACCACTTTATCGGCAAACAAGGTGATAGCATTAATTTTTTGGGATTCAAAGGGCATTTTGCTCATTGATTACCTTCAGAAAGGTGCCACAATAAACGGACAATATTATGCAGAACTTCTACAAAAATTAAATGTTGAGATTTGTGCTAAACGCACAGGAATGGCAAAAAAAAGATTCTGTTTCACCAAGACAACGCTCCCTCGCATACAAGCACAGTTGCGATGTCCAAAATCCACGAGTTGCATTTCCAATTAGTACCGCAGGCGCCTTATTCGCCGGATCTAGCCCCTTCCGACTTCCACCTTTTTCCAAAATTGAAAACGTCACTAGATGGAAAGAAATTTTCGCCTAACGACGAGCTTCTCATCTTCGTAAATTTTGCAAACTTTCCGGAATCGCCTTTTAGAGATAGCATAAGGTCATTGGAGCACCGTTGGAATAAATGTATTGCTCTTTTAGGAGAATATATTGAAAAATAAAAATTATTTTGTATTTAAAAAATTCGTTTTTCTCTTCCATTCTCGCTACTTGTCAAACTACCCTCGTACTTGTATTTAATCAGAAAACAAAAAAGTAAAAAAAGAATATGTTTCTTGCTATCATTGTTTTATGCGTGTATATTATTTTATTTAATGAAAGGATTTTGTTATTGTAAAATTAAGAAAACACCTATTCAATTTAAAGCCCCTAGTACGTTCTATTGTTTTATATATTTGAGTAGGTGGAATCGATTTAACTGCATCACCGGTTTTCATTAAAGACCGATTACCGTCATTGAAGATCGATAAGGTGAGTACATCCAATGTAAATGTTAACTTGCATAGTGAGTTCACGTGGTAGCTAATGTAATTTCCCCTCGGTAATCAAACGGACAGATCCAATTTTGGACTGAAAACAGTCATGTAATCGTTTCAAATCTGCACAATTATACGTTCAAGCAATGATTTATTTAATTTAAATTTGAAATATCACATGATCACAGTCCATTATATTTTGTCTACAACAAAATAATATTAATTTGAATTCATAGTAATAAACTGGTTTTCCAAATAGAATGAATATCTTTGGAAATTTGGAGATATATCATTAATAATAAGAGTAACAATAAAAATAATAATATAATAGAATGGTGATGGGGGAAGAAAATAAAGCAAAGAAGCACCCAACTATTAAGAAGGCGGCTAAAGGGCAATATATTATTGAGAGTGTTACCACTTTCTGTTACCAGAAGTTATTTTAACTAGCAAAAATAATGAAAAGATAAATCGGCCAACAAGTAACTAAAGGAAAAAAAATTGCGGTAAGACATCATGATTTTCAAAAATCAAAGGCAGTTTCAAGAAGAGCTAAGGTAAAAATTTTTGAACCAGTAATAAAACTAACAGGTCTATACCATGGTGAGTCTTAAATAAAATATTATATATCATATTGACGAATTTGGGTATATGGAAAGGAAAGATGTTACGAAAAATCTTTGACGAGAAATGGATGGGAGGCAGATGAATGAGAGGGATTTTAGAGACTAGAAGGTTATGTGACGTCCCCCTGACAGAGCAACAATGATATGTTAATCAAAGTAAATACAAACAATGAAAGAAAGTTTAGTTTTACTAACTGGTAAAAAAAGGTTAAAGATAGAAGTGCATGGGAATGGATAGTTCTGTATGATATATGGTTCTAATATATTATCAAACATACCATCAGACCATGTATTTTATAGGCTCTTCCGAATATTTTGTTAATATGCTGCAAAAAAGTAAATTTTCTACCAAGAAGAATGATTATATTTTTTTGTAATTTTACATATCCGAACAATATCATTTATAGCTTAATTTAAATCAACACTATTCAACTTTCTGCTGTAAGTCATTACCTTACATTTCTATACATTAAAATGTAACAGATAATTTCAATATCAATCACTTGATAGACTTTTCTGAAACAATCCACAGTCTTCTACTAATTCGATTCCCAAAATAAAGCTTCATATCATCGGCAAACGAGAGTGCTTCACAGTGTAAGTATAGTTGTAATGTGGTTTATGAAAACTAAAAACAACAGTGGCTTTAAATCGGAGCCTTGAAGCACACCGAAAGTTAAGCTAAATATTGTAGATTTTGGATCATAATATTTAACATATTATTGTCTATTCGTCAAGCCGGTTTTAAACAAAGTAAAAAGTAGCAACAGATTAAATGCCTTTCGAGAATTAAGGTATGTAACGTCGACCTGATCTTGTCTAACAGTGAGAAACATATTGACTAAAGTAATCGTGAAATGTCTACCAAAAGAACTGTCAAATATTTTAGAAAAGTTGGATAGAACGGCGCGATTTCTTCTTCTCGATCAGTGATAGACAGAATATTTGGACGTAAAATTCAATTAAGCAAATATATATATATATATATATATATATATATATATATATATATAATAAATATAAATATAACAAGGTAGACTTTAAAAATAAAATCAGTTGCTCTATACAAGAGACACTCCAGAAAGTACTCTTGAAAATAATTACTACAAACTCTCTTACATGCATATAAACACATTACTAATAACAGACCAGACGTTACACTTATTGATAAAAACAAAGGAAAACTTAAATAATAGACATTGCGTTAACAAATGATATAAACATTACACAAAAAGAGCAAGAAAAAATAGTAAAATATATACACTTTTCAATCGAGTTAAAAGCGCTTTGGAATCTATAACCAGTAACAATACTCCAGATTTTGATGCCAATAACTGGTGTTATAACAAAACAATTTCTCCATCACATGCAAACTCTAAGAATTAGTCCACATACAAACACAAACATACAAAAAGGAGTCATTATAAAAACAACAGCTATATTCAAAAAATTTCTCAATCAAGAATAAATCTCATAACCTGATTAATATCGATGATTTGTCAACACAATCGCAGCTACGATAATCAAGAATGGACATACAAGAAACATAAAACTTGCAGTAACTTCTTTCGTAATGATAACGAAACAATATAATACCAGCCATGTACAGTTGTTCTTCAAACTAATAGACATGTGGATTGAATGCAAAGCTTCCTGGCTAAGGAATGCGAGAAATCTACGCCATAATATTAATGTAATTGATTGAACACAATTTCTCGTGGACTGTTTTGTATGGTCGATTGGGGAACAATTATTTACAGCTTGATGTGTTCGGTCCCTCTTGACAGAAAGTTAAAAGTGAGATACAGTTTATTAATTATTAAATCTCAGTTTATGTCAAATCTAGTAAATCTCTTTGCTTAGTATTTGCAGAAATCAAACTTATATTGCTATGATATTACCAAATTAGATGGTTTCTAACCACTTTTGCTATAGTCGCAAGCTTCCGTCGTCCCTTAGCTTTCGTATTAATTTTTCCGTTCACTCTTCTTTCCTATATTAATTTACATTCACAGTCAGTTATTTTCGTAACTCCTAAAAGAAATTTTCAAGTTTGCGTAAGTAATATTTGATATTAAATTCAAGGTTATGTTTAAAAATACCATGTATGAACTCCATGGTATTTTTAAACATAACCTAAAATTTAATATCAAACATTATTATAACCAATTTTTGGAGCACCACACAATCTTGACGGAAACTGAAGCTTTTCCCTGGAATCATACATACATATATATTGAGCAATTTAAAGAAATATATGCCAATGCAAATATTGTCTATACTCTTTTAATTCAGCAAAAGCGAAGAAAATTGGATCGCTTTGACACGAAAACTGTCTGTAGGGGAAATCACCAAGAAGACCTTCGCTTCTTACTCAACCGCTTGTTGATGTAATTAAGCAACGCATAGAAGACAGTCTAAAGAAGTCGTTATGCTAGCAGCACAGAGAGGTATACTGGTAAGAATATAAGAATCGTGTACTTCAAAATTGTGCTTGATTCTTTGTAGGATTATGCAAAACGACTTGAGTAGACTTAAACTTTTTAGCCGATGAAGCTTAGTTTCATTTCTCGGATTATATAAATTGCCAGAATTACACTCCCTTGTGAAACAGATCTACACCACATAAAAGTTGGCATTTGCATAGCAATATTTCGTCATAAAATAGGACGAATATTTCTCTAGTGATACAATCAAGTTGTTGGAAAGACTAAACATCTGAACATTAAACAACAGATGCGTAATTCATATTAAGTGAAAAACATTAGTTAGTTTTATTATGGCCGCATTATTAGTCGGAGTAAATAGTAAGGTCGCCCAATTTGATGTCTACAGATTACTTTCTATTTGGAATAATAAGAGACAATATTTACAGAAACGGATTGCGTAATTTATATGAGTTAATAGAAGCAATTGAACACGAGATTCAAGCTATTAGACGAAGGACTTGTTTCTGAAAACATTAGCGATTACTTAATTTATGTCTACAACATCAGGGTCACTATTTATAACATTTATTTGTAATTGTTTTATTAATGAAGATAATGATTGTAATTAACAAATACTGGCAATGAGCATTTACAAAAGTAAGGTTATTTGATTTTATCTAAATAATTTTAAAAATTTTACCGAAGGTGAGAGACGCTATTGTTAACTGTAGCGAACGAAATCAAGTGTAGTAATACAAAAAGTAAAAGAAAGGAACACATTCTGGGAACAAACACTTAAACGCTTTACGACTTTTCCGAACAAACCTATGGTAAGAAAAGCTTTGTATAATATGAAAAAGGTAGGAATAACAAGAAAGTGGCACCACTTTAAGAACAAGAACTGTAGGCAAAAAACCATCAATATTCTAGTTAAAACTTCAAGACTTTCTATGATAGAAATAGAAATCTTCTACAAAAGTGGATATTGTTGACGGCATGTGCTTGCATTGTTACACTTTTCTCCGCAAAATTTTCGAAGTTTTTTAAAGCATGCAGAATTCTTAATGCTATTAGTCGTTTTTGTAAGCAGGTACTCACATATATATTTTTATAATAATAGACTTTTAAGATTTCATGATTTACTAATCGTCTACTACAACAGCAGCGAGAATAACTTTCACAAGTTGGCCTAAATATAAACATTGAATTTGAAGCTCATACAGAGATAGTTCCAGAAATATCCGACTAACAAAGAGAACACGATAAAATTGGGAAAATATCTCTATTTCTCTACATAGTCTCATTTTAACTCTATACACTTTTCCTAGCTTTCAAAAGCTTCGATACCCTCTTTATAGAGAGAATCGTTGAGCTCCTGAAAATAGCCATCGACCACGGACATCACCTCTTCATTGTTGGTAAATCTTTTACCGTCGAGCTATTTTTGGAAGTTTAAAAACATTTATTTGAAGGCGAATAGAGTTCATGCGGAAGCAATACGAACTTTAACTCATTGAATTTGACCATCGCGATAACAAACGTGTGAACTGGTGCATTGTTTTGATGAAACAAAACTTTTCTTTTGACAAATGCGGCCGATTTTTGTTGATTTAATCAGTCAAACGCTGCAATAAATTCGCATAATGTTCGCGATTGATTGTTTTTCCTTTATGAAGATAATCAGTGAAAATTATCCTCCAAATATTCCAAGAAACTGAAACCATGACCTTGCCTACAAATGGAACTCTCTTCGCTTCCTTTGTAGCTGATGCTCCCCTTCAGTTGATGCTTTTGATTGTTTCTTCACCTCAGGTTTGAAGTGATGACCCATGTTTCATCCGTGGTTATGAATCAGTACATAAACTCGACCTTATTATATAAACACTTGATAGAAGCATCCTCACGACGCTGTTTTTGTTCCATTGTAAGTAATCGCGGCACTCATCCTGGGCGCAGGTCACAGTCAACATGCGATGGACAGTACTTCTTGAAATGCCTATCATGTCTGCTAGCTCGCGCACTTTCAGTTGACGGTCATCTAATACCATTTTGTGTATATTTTTCTGGCGTAGTCTCCTCATTTGATTAACCATTACGATGTTCGTTCGTCTTGACAGCTCATACGACCTCGTTGAAACTCTGCCGCCCAATATTTTATTGTTTTAAATGAAAGAGCAGTCTCCTCCAGAGTAGAATCTAGCTCCGCTTTGATATTGGTCGACTGAGACCTTTCAAATGAAGGTATTGTATCGCATAACGATGACCAATTTTTTCCATATTTACAAATTCACTGAGAATGTTCACTATTGACGACTGCCAAATAAATACTAAACAACAGAGTGTCGTCACACTTCAAATTTAAACGTCATAAATTTGGTACTTTCTACCATGTCATTCTTTTCAGACAACAACCGCCATCTATACGTCAGGTCTGGTAATTTTGGGACTACCCCGATAGTGTTTTGTCTCAAATTAGTTAAAACTTTATCAAAATAAATCGAACAATGGAAGAAGTTTATTGCAATGACATTTCATCTCAAATTATAATGCATATTCTATATCCATAGCGCAATCTTTATAGATGATAAATACTGAGGATGTCCAAAAACTGAAAACACTGAAAAAAATGTTCGTTAAAGACGAACTTAAAACTCCAAAGAAAGTTAAAAAATGACACTCGAAATCTTGGAGTTTAGACGGAAATTTTGGCTGAAAATGGAGCATGCTAAGTTTATTCCACATCAATTCGCGACCTAAATTTTACATACAAATGATATGATTCGTGTACTGAAGAGTAGATTCAAATAAAACTGTTAATTCTTAAAATAATTACTTTTAGGCACCATCAACTTATTCACGTAATATAAAAAGTAAATCGAATTCCTAATTTTTGAAAATGATGTATTAGGCAATATTTAAGCAAATTTCGTTAAAGAAAGGCTAATTGTGTTAAGTTAACAGCCTATTTTGCAGTATAGCGGTCGGCTTCAATATTTATTTCGATAAATATTTTTAAATCGTCTGCCATTCATATCCAAGTAACTTCAGAAGATTATCTGCAGATATAACAGCAGGGATCAAATTTCATCACTACGCCCCATCGAAAGACATTAAAATATATAAACTAAAATTTATTTAAACATACATAACGGTTTAGTTATATAAATTATCGTGCTAGATGATGAAATAAGATTGATCAGACCTGCATAAAAACCAAGATTCCCTAGTTTAGGACTGTGGATACTGTTAAAAGGCTTCGCAAAATATATATAAATAACGTCGATTTGTCGATAATTTTCCAAGAATTATCTAAATAGCCTTTTTTCTGTCAAATTAGTTCCAGTAGACCTTCCGTTTTCGGTATTGTTCTGTTAATATGTAACACACTTAAACAATTTAGCAAAATTACTGAAAATGTTAATATGTCTATATGTCTATAACTAGTCACATCCGAGCAATCTCCTCTTTTATATTTCGGCACATTTGGTCCGTCTTGTATATATGTTAAGGAATGAGGAAATTTTAAACAGTAAGCTTAAAAGTATAGAAAAAGGTTCACCATGATCTCGAAAAGAAAAGCTTATTAATCCATCCACGAAACTTTATTTCAATCTTGTAACACATCTTAAAACATCCTTCGACGTAACAAAAGTTATAGTAGTAAAGTTCGCGTTGCAACTCATAAAGGAGGAAGGTGGCCTAGACCGACATTTCAAAAGACATTAGCAAACAAATATTTTATTTGGAATGGACTCATCTGGGAAAAGGCGAAAGATCATAGATACAACACTAATTTAGGCGATCATATAAAATCGAAGTGATGACGTGATTGTGCTTCAAAAAGCAGCAACTTTTCTTTGAACATTATAAAATCTTTTAGTAAAATGTGTAAATCTTTATAGTAATTCAAATGGAGTTGTCCAAAAATTTCTTCTCAACATGCAAGTGTATTTAATGAAAGTCGATCATAAATAAAATTTATTTTAAAGTAATGATATTTAATAAATGCTCTATAATAAAGAGTATTTATTCATTCGGAAGTGAATTTCAAAAGTCATTTCATGAGTAGCTATTTGCCAATAAAAATTATCGTTAAAAGTAAGGAAAAAAAAAAGTTAAAATTTGTTACACAATGTTATTTCTCTATCAGTTTATAGAATCTAATTAAACTCTTATCTTGTTTATTTTAATTTTCAATTAAATATAAGTAACGAGATGTGTCAAGAATTCTGAAAATACTTCTAAATCAAATTGAACTAAGAATGACATACATTACCTCCGAAAATTATATATAATGGAAATATTTTTGTCATATACTTTGTACGACAATATATTTGCATATTAACACATTTTTGTCTGTACTTTAAATACTCTGTTCATGGTTCATAAGGTAACATAATTTTTCGACTTGACCTTTCTAAGTGGGTTATTACGTTTTTTAAAGATATTAATGCACTTGGAGTAGGTTTCTTCCTTTCGTTCTTTACATTATCTACCATTGACTTGATATAACCTTTCGATTATACAATAGTGATTTACTGAAACCATTCGTTATACGTATTGCGGGTACCGCGTTATATTTTTTCTGGAAATTTTACAATAAGCAGAAAAACTCACGTTCTATTCACGAAAAATATTTTCGTAATGGCTGTACTTCCGGTTAAGCAGGAAGTTGCTTCCAACTTGTTTATTTTAAGGACATTAATGTATTGTTTAATGCATATTTAAATTCTACAAAATATTTTAGAAAGACTTTCTTAAGTTTTCCCTATATCAAAATTCGACATTTTTACAAATATTTTATATCATCACTATTATTATTTTTTTGCTATTTTGGTACCTGAAATTATAATAGCATAAGAGCAGAAGACACCTCAAGCTTTGCTCCGATGATATTATTTTTTACAAATCTTATACAGGCTATTCATAAAATAGTTTAAAGTAGACACAATTTTAAGCTACAAAAACTTATGTTTTTCAAATACAGTGTCACATATTTTTTATACTCGACTGTAGAATTAACTTCTACATGAATACGTAGTAGTTCTCCTTATAAGTTGAAATCAGGACTGTTTTCAGATCACTGTCGTATGAAATAAGATGACAACAGGAAGTGAGCTTATGGAACAATACTATGTTTATATTGTTGTCAGATGCGATAATGTACTATTACCTAACCTGTAAACCTTTAAATAACAAATGTAAAAACTGCCTACATAAGTTACCTAAGCGTAAACTTACAAGAATGATGAAATAGATATGATAAATTAACTGTTAGAACAATAACACATAACAGCGATAAAATACGAGGAATATAACAATATTGGAACTGTAGAAAAGACAAGCTTCATAACTCAAAAGTCAAAATACTATTTTATCTATATTATACGTAACACATGTGTACATAATACACATGCACTGCATACGTCTGTTTCTATTTTTATACGATTTCTTGACAAGACGTAGCGCGTAATTCTATTAGAAAAACGTTTGCGCCCTTTCTTTCTCCAACGCATGTAACTACCGATGAATTAGACAAATGCTGGTATATGTTCGTATTTTGCAGCGTTATTGATACACCGGCAAACTTTCGTGGTTTAAACTATCTTCAATCCTTTTCGTATTATAAGCTTGTTGTTTATTGTTAATAGCTGACTATAGAAATGAGAAGTAATCTCAAAATTAGTCAGATGCATAATTCATACCATAAATAAATAAACGAGACGAACACGGTCATTTAGAACTTATTTTATTTAACAGAGAATGTTACAAGACTGTCGACAGAAGTTGATAGGTAAATGATAAAAATCCTTATCTACCCGCATTATGTAAGCTAAAAATTATAGTAAATGAAATCAAAATTATACGATTGAGTTATGTAAAACTTGCAGCTAAAATAGTAAAAGAACAAGCAAAAATGTAAGCGAACAAATTTGGAAATAATCTATAAAGTTGACAAATAAAAGAATAATAATTTACAAATATTTGATATGACCTCCGTTTTGCTGCAAACACCTTAAAATTCTCGAATGAACTCTTGTTCATGCATCTTCTATTGTTCCCAGGATGAAGTCCCTGGTGAGTTGTTAATAGATAATCTTGCATCCTATGCTTTCTCGAAACTTCCTGCACTACATAGCAGTGCATGGGGATTTATATGAGAACTGATATATACCAGGAAATTAATTCTAATTCGCTTCTTCGTCTACGATTGGTTTCGGCCGTGACCTAATAAATTTCTCGAGTAGTATCAAGTTTGATTAAATTTGTGTAAATTTTGTTTATTCATTGCTGGTAAATGAGGATATCATTGAAAATATGACAAATTCTGACAACAATTTTATATTTCAGTAATTCTTGTTTTCTATTTTGGGTACTATTAATTGTTTATTTTATTTTGACATTACATGTCATAACACTAGCTATCTATTGCCATCATCAATTTGTGGCTCATTCTAATGTGTGGCACTCAAACAACCGTATAAGATTTGTCAAAAACATAATTATGAAAGTAAAGCTCGAGAGGTATTCTACTTATGCTGAACATAGCAATCATTTCCGGTGCAAAATAATTATAGCAAATAATAATAGTAACGGTGATTTGAAACCAAATATTTTCAAAATATTTAAACAACTCAAAAATTGTTATTTTTAGGTATACGGAAATTATATATTGTAGAATTCAAATATGCAATAAAAAGTACATCCTTCCATTTAAAATAAGAGAGTTTGTCGCGACTTCCGGCTTAACAGGAAATGCAGCCATCACGAAAATAGTTTCTTTCAATAGAACATAAGCTCCTATACGGATCCTTCGAATGAACGGTTCGATCAATCAATATACATATATTAAAAATTGTAAAAATATTCAGATTTATCACCACGATTATCAATTTGGAATGATTTATTGGCTTCTCAATTATTTTATAGGATAACACATCGTATGACAATTATTTTTAATGAAATAGTTATTCGCGTAATAAAAATCTTTAATAAAGGCAAATTTCGCGGTTTTCTTAAAGAATAAATAAAACACATAATTTGCATTCACTTTCAAAAACTTTTTATTGGTAATTGAAGTATCAGTTATAACATTTATATGCGAAAAATAATGTCCGCCAAATGGCCTCCTCTTGCAGCTCCACAGACGTCCACTCTTTTGTTAAAATTTTCAATGACATTTTGACATAATTGAGGCTCTATCTCATCAATGACACGAATAATTTCATCTCTCAAAGCAGGAATTGATTGTGGATTGTTTTTATAAACCTTTGGAGTTATGTGAAAAGTTACATAACTCCAAAGAAAATAGTCTAACGGTATTAAACCACAATGATTTTGTTGGCCAATTTACATCACCATTCCTGAGATTACACGTCCAGGATGTTTTTCAATTGATTCGTGTGCAAAGTGAGGTGTGCGTCATCCTGTTGAAACCACATATCCTCTAGATCAATATTCATTAATTCAGGCCACAAAAATTATTATTATCGGTTATCATCCGACGATATCGATCACCATTGACAGTTTCAGCTTCACCAGCAGCATTTTCAAAGAAGTAAGATCCAATTACACTACCTGACCATAATGCACACAAAACAGTAACTCGTTTAGGATTCATAGATTTCTTATGAATAATTCATGGATTTTCCTCACCACAGATACTGTAATTTTGTTTATTAACATAGTCACCAAGCTAAAAAAAAAATCAACTGGTCGTTCATTGATGAAATTGGTTCATTCAGTTCTTGTGTTATTCGAACCTTACATGCTGGTTGTTCATTGATGAAATTGATAAATAAATGACGTTTTAAATAATCTAATAGCTTCAGCTCCTGTGTTATTTGAACCTTATATGCCTTCAGAGCTAAATCCTTGTGTAAAATACGCCATGTTGTTGATCCACTAAGTCCAAGTTGTTGTGAACGTCATCTAGTGGACATTTTAGGATCTTCAGCAACACTTTCAAGAACCAAACCAATATTTTATTGTGAACGACCACTACGACTGTATTTTTCACTTTTTTGATCTTCCACGGAACCGGTCTCTTGAAATTTTTTAATAATTCGACCAATAGTGCTTTCAGATTGATGATTATGTAAACCATAAAATTCACGTAATTTTCTGAAAACTCTTTTCACAGAACGCTGATTTTCATAAAATAATTCAACAATTTGAACGCGTTGTTGTACCGTGTACGAAGCCATTTTTATAAATATCATACATCACACTTTTTAAATGCCCACATACCCAGACAAATTCAATGCGTCGTGTATATTTTATTTATTCTTAAAAAAAACCTCGCAATTTGTAACTTGAAACAGCCTTTATTTTTCATTTCAAATTAACCATTTACGGTAGTTTCTCTCAAAATAACTTATTAAGAGAATTTTGTATTTATATTTACGACAGATATGCTAAAATATACCATTTTTTGATACTCGCGGTTTATTGGTAATAAGTAAAAGTGCAAGGAAATTTAATTTACTGTAATCCAAACCTCTTTAAAGATATTGGAAATCTAGTTTCTGCTGCTATGAAATATTAACAAATTCACTTAATATTCTTCATGCGACATCTTGATATTATAAAAATTGTTTTATTTTGACACAAACTGTCTCTATATCTGAATCTACTATAAACTTTGCGTATTTGAGAGCCTAATATTTAATAGAACTTTTCTAATTTTGTGTTTCGTCTCTTTCACCCACAGTTTTTACTTTATGTACACCCAAAATTAAAAACTCGCTTTGTAACTTGTCTGCCCATATATGTTCACTTTGGACAATACATTTTGCAGGAAGATACGTGTTTAACCTTGCACTATCTACAAAAATTGAATGACCGAGATAACGATCTTGTTGAAAATATGTTTTGCTATGTAGTCTTAATATCAAGATTCAATTGTATGTCAAAGTAAATGCATCGATTTAAATTTCCTAGAAAGATTAGATCGATCAAATTTTGTCGGTGAAGGAATAAGCAAAAAATTATTTTGTGCTACATGTGTAAGCATGATAATATCATATAAAATAAATATTTTTAGAAATAATGATTATTTATAAAAACTTTAATATAAGTAGCTAGAAATTAAAATAATACGAATGAATCGCAAGAAATACAAGTTTATGCATAAAACACAATTTTATTTCTTAAAAAGAAACTATGAACAAAATCCAAAACTAAAATGGGTTTGTCGAAAATCGCTTGTATAAATTTTAGTTTACATAAGTATAATCTTGATATCGTTGCAAACCTTATCAAAACAAATATTTATTAACTGCTTGAATCTACAAAATGAGAATAATTTTGGCAATTCTATTACCAAACATCAGATCTAAAATTATGTGATATCAGTACCTAAATAGGTTTCGTCAAAAATAAGATTTTGCAGAATGTAATAAAATATTTTTTGTGCTATCTTGAATTCTCAATTTGTCCGAAAATTAGTGATAATTGTCTAAAAAGGAGGAATATATTGAAGTGCAGAAAACGCGCCACAGTTTGGTTCTTGATATTCAGGACGACCACGACGAATATGGTCTATCAAAAGACTATAACATCCATGACAATAATAATACAGTAAGTACAGTAAAGCAAAAAAAATCTTAATTAGATATATAAGTAAACTAAAACATACATAGGACTTAATTAATATATAGAATATTAAATATATAATTACAAAATACTGCAAAAATAGAAGCCGACGTGGACCAACACCTAATTCAAGGAATTATTTCCCAAAAAAGGGATCAAGACACATCCTGCTAGCGTTTCTGCACATATGAGGTAGCGGTGCCGCCAGGAGAACATTAGTCCTAGCTCTCGGAGTAACAAACGAGTCGCGAGATCTAGTGGTATGAGATGGTACCAGTATACAAACCCGAGCCAATAATGATGGGGCATTCACATTATTAACTAAATTAATAAGGAAGTTGGCACTTGCAATATCCCTTCGACAAGGCAAGGATTGGAAGTTATGCCTTTCCAGTAGGCCCTCATAATCTACTCCCCGCAGTGGGTATGTACCATCAAGACGGTAGGATAAATATTTTAAAAATCTTTCCTTGGTTCTCTCCAGACAGAGACGCTGATAAATATAGCGAGGATACCAGACCACCGACTACTCCAGCTTAGTGCGGACAAATGCATAATAAATAGCCTTGAGAGCGTCAATATTATTGAAATGCCTACAGGAACGCACCAGGGGCCTAGAGGTCGAGATGCCGAAGCACATAGCGCAGCCATATGGTCTGTAAACTTCAATCTGGAGTCAAACATGACCCTAAGATCCATAATCCCCGATTATTAACCTAGGCTATGAACATTGACTTGATAACTCTTTCAAATGAAACTTTTTAGATTTATCTCATCTATCGAGTTTTAGCTAGCACATCGACATCTAGTTTTTAGATCGTATTGAAAATACCACGTCCAATACTAGTTACAATCAATTTTGTCAAGAGTTATATTCTCTCCGAACTTTTTTGACTGAGGTAACAAACCACTACCAGTTAATATTATCGTAATTTGGCTTCCAGAATCCGAGATGTCTATAAATTATCTATGAAGATTGACGCTTTATAAATCAATCCATAAATTGCGCCACTAATTTCGTTAAGATAGAGTCACTCTGGTTATTTTCTAGGGATGTATGTGAATTAGCTAAAAATGTACAAGTCCATTAGATTTTCTTTTGATTACATGGTACATCTTCAAAAAAGATTTAATACTATTGATTAACTTCTAATCTAAAGTTGAATGTCAAAAAATTACTGCATTATTGAGTATTTAATATTTTTTAAAATTGTATTGCAAATTGCCAAATATCAATCCAATTAAACTGTGTATTAGGGAACTTAGGTGTTATATGATTTGATATTCAAAGTTTTTGCCTTATATAGTGAATTTATAAATACGTATTGTTACCAGTAAGTCCTTAGGTTTCGTTATGAGATATTTAGGCATTTTACAGTCTTGTTGCTAATAAATTGGTATAAGCTTTTCCGGCTTATATCACTGCGTATTATACTTATCCTACTTTATTTTCTAAAAACAGTATATAGGTTTTCAGAGTTTATGGCTCTATGAATATTGGATGCTGTATATCCTCAATGAAATTATTATTATTATTAAGATGGACGCTTTCCACCTGAATTATGTCCATATTTAGATATCCGTGCGCCGTTAATCTTTTTCAGGCCTTGCCAAGTACAGCGTGTTTCAAAAAGAATATGCATATTACAAAGTATTATTTTGTCCAAACTATCGATCGCTGCGCCTCGGCTCGGCTATTGGAAAAACGAATACATAGTCTAGTTTATTTAATAGCCGCTAGACGTCAGTTGCCTTCTGCTTTTATTGGTAACCGTCATTTGTTTAAAATGGCTACTGCGCAGCAGAAACCATTTTGTGTTCTCGAGTTTGCGAAGTGCAATTCCGTGATTACAGTGCAAAGACGTTTCAGGTTGAGCTGCCAAATTGATCCTCCGTATGGTTAGAACCTTCGCAGATGGTATCGACAGTTTGTAGATACAGGATATGTATCAGGACATGTAAAGAAAGAGTCCTAGCCGCCCTCGTGTTCCTGAAGAAAATGTTGCACGAATTCAAAATGCTTTCCAACGTATTCCTTCAAAATCAACTCGTCATGCTAGTCGAGAGTTACAACTGCCTACAACAACAATTTGGCGTATTTTGAAACGTCGGTTGATTATGAAGCCGTACAAGTTACAGTTGTTATAAGCTCTGCGTCCTGATGACAAACCGAAGCGTGCGGTATTTTGTAGCGACATTCGTGATGTTATTGACAATGATAACACTTTCGCACATCGCATCGTGTTCAATGATGAAGCGACTTTCCATGCTAGTATGTAGTCTGGTAAACAAACACAATGTTTGGGGTCTACAGAACCCCCATGCAGCCATTGAACATATACGGGATTCGCCTAAAATCAATGTGTTTTGCGCGATATCCCGATCATCTGTTTACGGCCCATTCTTCTTTGATGGAAACACGGTTAACGGTCAGCAGTATCTCGCTATGTTACAAAACTGGTTGGTTTCCCAGGCTGTATGAAGACAACTTCATTTTTCAACAAGGCGGGGCACTCCTTTACTGGAGTCGCCAAGTGCGTGAATATCCGAATGAAACTCTACCGAACCGCTGGACTGGTCGTCAAGCTGACGGCTTAACATGTCTCAGCTGGGCTCCACGATCACCAGATTTGACACCCTGTGATTTCTTCCTGTGGGGTTTCATTAAAGACAACGTTTATGTACCACCACTCCCACAGAACCTGGAAGAGTTGAAGAACCCGATCTGTACTGCCATAACATCAGTGACGAAGGACATGCTTGTCCGAGTATGGGAGGAATGTGAGTATTGATGTGATATTGGTCGTGTCGCTGACGGAGGACGTATTGAACATCTGTAATCTGAACTTGAAAGGTTCGTAAATATGTGTGTATGGTTTCATATTCATGTCTTAAAGCTTAATAAATTTATGCATTCGAAATACGTATATTCTTTTAGAAACACCCGTATTTCGCATATAATTTGCAAGAATGGCATTTTGGAAAATTTGTGTTTTGTAAATTGCCATTTATTTAGAATACATATATAGTGGAACTAATTAACATTATACTTATTAGTGGAGGTAATAGTGCTTGGTGAGATATTGAGTATATAAACTTAACGTAAATAATACAACCATTCGATTTGATCCACACCATTTAGTTATTTCTAATAATAATGTTTCGGCATATTCTAATATTCTTAGAGAGTAAGTTGGGTAAACTCTTTGAAAATTGTGGCCCTATATCGAGACAATATTGTCAGAAATAATAAAGTTTTGTGACACAAATTAAATGGGTGTATTATTTACGAAGAGTTTAGTCTGTTTTTTTTTATTTTTAAAGTACAACGTTGTACTGATGTTCGTACATAATTTGCTTCGCCATTTTATAATGAAATTTTTAAACGATAAGTTTTCAAATTTGACCTCCATTTTATTTTTTTTCCTAACATAATTAAAGAGACTCTGGAAAGCTTTTATATTCATCAAAGTAGGTGTATTAGCTAACACCATATGCAACTGCAACTGAATTGTGTCAGTTGCAGTTACAGTTGTTTAGGGGGTATTGTCGGTAGCATTATCAATATCGTGCAACAATATGTTAAGTGTTGTGGCCTAACGCATAATTATTAAATTCTTTTTCAGTGAAAGTGTAAAAGCGACTGATATTGATCAGAGCCTTCATAAAGATTTTAAGAAGAGTGTTTATCACCCAGAACAGCCTATTAGTGGTGTAAATGCTTCTAGGATGGTCGTGAACGCGTGTTGAACTTGCAATATGCTGCCCGTCTTGGGAACATTCAAAAAGTTGACTAGTTGATGCGGAACAATGGACGAATATCTGGGAAGAAAATTACTAGAATTGTACGCACTAGTATTGGTAGTATTTATACTATTGTACACGACAAGTTTAAATTTAATAAAGTTAGAGCCAGGTGGGTTCCAAAATAACTTTCTTTGGAACAACAGCAGAAACTACTCAGATTTACAGAGAATTATGGCTTCACTATGAGTATGAAGGCGATGATTTTTTGTCACGTATTATAACAACTGATGAGAACTGAGTACACTATCATATCCCAGAAAGCAAGAATATTAGCACGGAATGAAGTCATTTAAGCTCGCCTCCTCCCAAAAAAATTTAAAACAACCATGTAGTTCGAATTTGGCCTATCATCTCTTTGAGCCACTCAAAAAGTTCTTGGGGAACACGTGATTTGCCTCGAATGAAAAAGAGAAAAATTATTTTCGACGGAATTACAGAAACTACCGGAGCGATGGGAAGTGTATTTTGAACGACAGCTGTTACTTAGAAGAATAATGTATACAACATAAGATTAATTTCTAGTTTGTATCAACTAGAAAAAAATAAATTCCAGATCAAAATTAAATCATTCTCGTACATATACATCATGTTTGGGAATTCTGAATAATTCAACTCACTCAATATGAACAGTATAAACTTGACAACGATATTAAAAGAGCGAAACGTATTAAAAGATAGTTTAATATCGAAGGAGGTTATCAGTAATCAAAGCAAGTATGTTACTCAATTATTTTTAAGAAACTTTTAAGAAACTTTCTTTTTCGATTTACGAAATGCACAAAATATTTCAGTAAAATTTATATTATGTAATTTTCTAATGATATGTATCTTAAATAAATACAGGTTTTATTTGTTATTATTTAAAAGGTGATAACATACTATCGTATTTATTTATACTTCAAACTTAGAAAGCCTATAATTTTAGTTTAATTTCACACATAAGCAATTACTCAACAAAGATAAAAACCTTAAAACACGATCATACTTGATAATTATTACGACAATACCGATTTTAAATTTGCGCTTAAGTTTGGTAATATAAAATCATTTACTTTATTAAATTTTGGTATAAAATCTTAAAAAACACAAAAGCTATAATTTTGATCAAATTTGTTTTCTAACTTATAAGTTAATCATAAAGAAGATGTCCTAAAAATTTTTTAAAAATGCATAATATAATAATAAAACGCGTGAAATTTTCGAAAATCATTTACAGATAATACAACAGCTTCACTTTGATAACCTATTTGTCATAAAAGTTCCAGAAAAAATACAATTGATTGTAGACGAAAATATTTGTATTTATTCTAGATAATTGAATATACATGTTACAATATTTTATCATGATTGTGATAATCTAAAATTAGATTAATAATTGCAATTTTTAATTTATTTGCGTTGTTGCAAAATGTGCTAATTCGTGTTAGCGCCATTTAGGCGATAATTAACAGTTTTTACTTATATATATATATATAATATATAATAATCTTGATGTAACGGCCGCTTATCTAAATTAGATATTTAAAGCATTAAAACAAATGCAAAAGATTTGCAAAAGCAGATTAAATATTCTAAAGGATCGATAGAAAAACAAGATTGGTAGCAGAATGCTCGAGTTTACACATACTTTGATAGGAGACGTAATCTTGCGTCAGTCAATTTCAAATTACGTTTGGGGATATTTATTTTCGTCATTATCACTAGAAAATTAGAAGTTTCTGATGTTACATCTTTACGAATTTGAATTTGTCTCTGATTATTCTAAACTATGCACAGGTAGACGAATTAGACACGTAATTAAAACAATTTTAAAAGCCAGTTAAATAAATAACTTCTAATTTTTTTGTTGATAAAGAC
Organism: Dermolepida albohirtum; assembly: GCA_031893035.1. Lineage (NCBI taxonomy): Eukaryota > Metazoa > Arthropoda > Insecta > Coleoptera > Scarabaeidae > Dermolepida > Dermolepida albohirtum. The sequence goes on from JAVIWB010001056.1 coordinate 487,244, forward strand.
ATTTTATAAAGTACTAAATAGTGGTAAAGCTAGTAATGAATAATCTGTTCTATTTTAAATTTTGAGAACTAAAATCTATATTATAGTAGTGCATTTTTTAATACTGTAATATGGAATTAATGCACCTCATAAAGTGAAGAAAATATAATTGTTGAAATTGTTTCTTTGTTGGTCATTAACAATATATGCCAGTTATGCCCGTTTTTACTGACGTATAATAATAATAGTAATAATAATAGGTTGGCGTTAACGTCAAAATGATGTATTTCGAAGTAATACATAAGAAAGTTTTATTTCTTTTTCAGTTTTATATGTTCGTGTCAGTGTTTAGTATTGAAAACTCGGTAGGTAAAGTCCTAGACGCTTCTATAAGTATTAGTTTCTCCTTTCATGTAGTTATTCTTTAAATATTGAAAATTTTTAATTTTTAATTTAATCTAATTTGATCAAATATGACATTGATTTCTATGATATAGATATTAATATTTTGTTACATGCTCATTTCGACATCCGTACAAATTTTGTCTACCTCGCTGTATGTGGCAATGCAATAACCTTTTGTGAATGTAATACTCCGTTTAATATTCACATGGATACATCTCTACCATATTGTGTTGCCACGCTCGTTTACTGGAATTTTTTTAGCGACCCTCCGCGATAGTTGAGGTAGGATTAATAATTATTATTATTTTATTTTACTATTTATCATTTTCCTATGGAATTTTGTAACGTCTTATCAACAGTTGAAATTCTTTTTCTTCTCAGCAAGTTGGGTAATTCTGGAAATATTTAAACACCACGCCAAGTAGCCGAGGGTTGCTGTTTTTTCGCATGTCTGGAATATGAACTAAATTGAACATCCTCCGGAATCCATCAAGACATACCTGAGAATCTTTAAATTGCAACATACATTCACAGGCTAATAGCGACTAGGATACTCCTGAAAGACATCGATGCTACATAGATATGTGCTTATGTAAGATAGAGGAATATTTAGATGCTTTTGTTAGTAAATTAGGTAGTCACTATAGCATTTTATTAGATAGTTAAGGTAATCGAATCTTAATTGGTATATTATTTTGTTCATTAAGATCAGTCATAGGTTGTCTAGTATCGATCATATGTAGTAAATGGACCTTCAGCCAATAGCGAAGACATAAATGTAAATCTAGAAATCAGTAAAATTCATGTTAACTACATACGTATCCAGTATAACTTACGAGAGTTTTTTATACTAATTGGATAAATAATATTAGAGGATTATATAGTACAATATATTAATATAACTAAAGATTTATCTATTAGAATTACTCATACTTAATTCATTGATTATTTGCTACTCTTCGAGCAATGTTCTTGTTTAAATATCAACCATTAGAAAAATATTACCAAAAAATGATGGCACTGCATCACGGCTATTTATTAATAGCCGTGATGCAGTGCCATCTGTCTATACGCTCTGGTAACTTAGTTATCGACATTGCGAGACAGATGCATTCTCGCTTTTTCGTTCAATTCATTGGACGTGAGAGGGAGGCATGTTGATTATTCACTATTTTTCTGTATCGTAATGATATGATAGACGCTATCAAGGAATCGTTCATTAATAACACAGAATCTGCCTGATGATTGGTCAATCCATGAAACATATGTAGTAGATAGGGTGTTATTAATAATAGAATGATTCCTTTTAACATACAGTTTCACTTCTTAGAGCGAAGTACTGTTACCTCACAACGGTATTGCAGAGAGATTATTATGGATCACGTTCGTCTCTTTATGTGTGCGGTGCGTCTGGTGACGTCTAGAGAGAACCGCTGAAGTATCGTACACACTAGAAAGTGAAAATATTGAACGTATGGGATGATCTGCTTACTCTATAGACTTAAATCCTTGGGAGAGGAGTGGGATATCCCCCAAACACCACTCAATAGTTTAGTAGACAGCATGGATAATAGATACACAATGTGCACCAGTTCCAAGGAGGACATATCCCTTACTAAAGGACTCTATCTCTCAACCTTCTACCTATGATATAAAGAACTTTTTTGTGACTCCAAGATTTCTCAATTTCCAAGAAATATACACAATAGAGATTTAAATTTGAATAAAAATATATTAACAATGATAATAGTAATAATCCTAAGATATAAAACATTATAAGGCTTGTATTGATTTACTGTTTTGTGATACATAGTACGCGACCGCGTACAGTCTAAGCTCAAACCAAGATATTAATTATAAACAACGACATTTTAAATAACATCTAACTGTGGATTAGTTTTGTTATCTACTGTAATAGGACTGTAAAATATTATAATTCTATTCGAAATTAAACACATGAGCTACTTTATCCAATTATTAAGATAGTATGATAAATACAATATTAGCAAAGTGAAATATTTATTTAAAAATGAATATAACACTAATTTAAGTAATAGTAATATAATAAATTTGATCCTAACCTAATTTGAACAGTCCGAAACTGCACTATAAGTTAAGTATGTTTTGTATCAAAAAATTAATTTTTAGTTTATAAGAATTTTCTTAGCATCGAAAATTTATTTTTAGATTTCGTATGAATTAATTTGTATACGAAAGTATTTGTACTCTACTTTTTGTCTGTACGTGTCCTAATCTGAGGCAGTGTGACAGATACGAACAATTGCGGTATTTGAAAGTATTATCTGATATGTCTCCACGTTTATTGTTGTAGTTCGAGCGTAATAAGTTTAAATATTTATCAGTCACTCACACCAAAAAAATTGATAATTGTATTCCTTACGAAACTTATAAATTTATAAAAAGTAGTAAAATCTGCCCTCTCTCCCCTATATAATAAAAAACAATACCAAATTTCATCTACATTTAAACACAAAGGCGAGCATGAACAATAACGGATAATAATAATATTAATAATAATACAAGGGGTACTAGGAAAGTTTTGCAATATGACGCAACAATGAATCGTAGGAAGCTGTTTGTTGCTGCATGTTGAGACATGTTCATACGTGCATAGTAGCCGCTACGCCATGTCGATGGGCTCAGTTATTCAATCACGAAATGAGATAAGGGCAGTTTTGCGTTATAATTTCGTACATGCTTATGCAAAACAACAAACTAAAAAAATATAAACAAAGACTAACAGCCATAGTAAGGTGAAAGCTTAACTCCAAAAACATAACACTTCTAACATACTCTTTCCGTATTGTTAGCTGGTCTAACACAGAACTAGAAGAGTCATACTAGTAGAACAAAGTTAACAAAATATCGTATACCACATCCAAATTCTTGCGTAGAACGTATTACTACAGCTAGAAGAGCAAGATACAGAAGTATGATAGATATACAAATATTCCACAGTTCACAATTCTTTTCAAATCAAAAACACTCTCATACTATATTATTGTTGTATTAACAGACAACAAATGTAGCCCATTAAATCTAAAAGAAGCAAATGTAGAAAATAAAATTCAAATAATAGTTACAGAACAAAAGAAAGGGAAATGGTCCAGAAAAACACCACACAACACTCATTACTATGTCATGCAAGACATAAACATAGATAAAAATTATCATACCAGTGGCTAAAAAAAGGACAATTGTTTCCAGAAACAGAAGGACTTATTGTAGCAATACAAGAAGATTTAACCGCCACAAGAAGTTATAGAAAACACATAATAAAAAAACCTTCAGAAAAAAAAAACAATTGCAGACAATATCATCAATTTAAAGAAACTACAGAACATATAACAGAAGAGTGTAAATTACCTGCTTGTAAGGATTATACATAAAGATATAATATTATTGTAAAAATTATAGACAAAGAACTTATATTCATTCAAAAATTCGTGTAATATCATATACACACTTTAGAAACTATCCCTAAAAATAATGATTACAAGCTCTGCTGAAACAGAATAATATTCACAAACAAACAAATTTCTAGTAACAGCCCAGGCATTGCATTTATTGATAACAAAACAAAATAAAACTTACACAATTGACGTTATGATACCAAATGGCAGAAACATTACACAAAAAGAACGAAAAAAAATAGTAAAGTATACGCCACTGCCTAAAAGAGCTAAAAGAGCTTTAGAACCAAAAAGCAGTAGTAGTAGTACCGATTATGATGCCAGTGACAAGCATTATAATAAAACGATTTCTTCATTACATACATAAATAAAATCCACATTCCCACACAATCCTACAAAAAGCAGTTATATGATAAAACTAATGAGTAACTTCCAAGTGGCCATACAAAATATCGTTTTGTAATGGATACTAAGTCCGTACAATACCAGCAATGCACTGTTCGAACTTAAACCCATAGATATATGGGTTGAGTTTCCTGGCGATAGGCTGGGAAAGTGCGATAAATCTATACCATAATAATTTTTCTTCGTATAGAGATACAGAGCGTCAGGGTATGTTGGTTTATCGTTATATGATGTATAAAAGCACCGCATCTCAAATCCATAGACATATTTGTTGAGTAAAAGATTCCTATTCGTTAAGCTAAGAAAGTACGACAAAAATGTATAACCTAATAACAATAAAATTTTATCAAGCCAATGGGACAATTATTTCTATTTTTAAAAATAATTTATATTATTAACACAAAATGATCTAATCTCCGTAAAATATCACAAAAAATATATGGGTGGCCGTTTATATTTCGGGAATCACATACAAAAAAAATTTTTAAAACCGAAAATAGTTTTATTGCTTTTCAAAATAATCTCCTTGAAAATCAATGCACTTTTGCTTTCGTTTAAACCAATCCGCATTGCTGCTGAGAAAGCGATATCTCCAAAATATGAGTTTTGAATGCCTCAACTGCCTCTTCCGTCGTAGAAAACCGTTGACCACGAAGTTTGTTCTTCACGTTTGGGAACAAAAAGAAATCCACAAGGTGCTAGATCAGGGCTATATGGCGGATGGCTCATCAATTCAATGTTTTGTCCGGTCAAATATTCAATTGTTTGAACCGACCTGTGAGACTCCCATTGTCATGGTGGAGAATGATCTGTTGTTTTCGGGTTGTTTACCTAATTTCTTCAAAAACTTTTGGCAAACAGATAGTTGTGTACCATTTGGAATTGTTCATTCTACAACTCTCTAAAGGCACGGTTGCAACGTGACCGGTTTTTCCAAAAAAGCATACCCACACAGTCTACTTCTGTTTACTATCGGGCTCATACGTATAGATCCAAGATTCGTCACCTGTGACAACTTTACAAATGGTCTTTGAAGCACCGCCATTGTATTTTTTATTGAGCGATTATCAAATTATGTGGTACCTAACGTGAACATAGCCTCTTAATGGCTAAATGTTCATGCAGGATCTTATGCACGCTTGTGATACTAATATCTAGAGATATTTCGATCTCACGGTATGTCACTTGACGATCTTGCATTATCAATTCAGTCACTGCATTAATGTTTTCCAACACAACAACATTTGTGGGATATACTGTAGTTTTCGATGGTGCTTCATCACCATATAAAGAATTCAGCTCGTCGATGCATTCTTGTTGAGATAATCGGCGCCGAAAATTATGAAAAGTAATTGCACGAAAATGTTCGTGAGTTAATTCCATTTTCTCGCTGACATAAAATTTTCAAGTTACTGTCAACACTAGAAATAGCGACCGGATAATAAAACTGTCAAGGTAAATATATTGTCAAAAATGACAATCTTCACGATGCAATCATCAGATCGGAGGCAACACTAATAGTGCTACTATTTCTCGAAATATAAACGCCTACTCTCGTATATTTAAATAATGTTTAAAAAACAGTAATTACAGACAATGTCATGAACTCAAAAAAATGAAACATGGACAATGTAAACTACAAGCTAGGAGGGATTACACAGAAGATACAACAATTGCAGCAAAAATTGTACACCTGGAATTTGCACTCAAACGTCTACTCAAAAAACAGTGTATTTTTCAACTTTCATGCAACCATAAGGATTGGTTGCGCTCAAAATCTTTACGCTACTAGGATCATCTTCAATGGATTCGGAAACTTATCGAAATTTTTTTGACCAATATTTCGTTTTGGAACACAATAAAGCCTCGTCTCATGTAATAATTGTTATGGAAGATACAATAATAACAACTTACAGGCACACTCGTGATCTTTGACTGTTGATATTTCAATCTAAATAAGAAGAAATATCGCGACAAATCTTTCCAAATAGCGGCCCTTGGATTTGAACCCGAGGTGTCGGTGAGATAAATCAGTCTTTATTCTTAAGCTATCACTTGGCTAATAAACACATGCTGTTGCAAAGTCAATAAAATATTACAATCTATGTAAATCTATTGTTGAATCGAGTAGTCAAAAAAATTACTTAACATGTTGACGGATTTGTGGTTTAGAATCTCGTTTTTATTTATAGCTGTGGTTTGCTAATCTTCTAATATCGGAAGGTATAAAGAGAAAGCGAGAAAGATCATGTAAATCTATTGATAAAACTTTGTTAAAATTACTTAACATGCTGATGCATATGCAGTTTACAATCTCCTTTCCGTATGTAGCTGTGGCTAATTTTCTAAATATCGGGAAGCTTAAAGATTAACGTAATTGAATATAATAATTAATAATTAATGGTTTATATTAGAACAACAGAAATGCAAGCTTTAGTGAAAGGGCAGGAAGACTATCATATTAACAGTAGAATAAGCTTTAAGTTTTTTAGCACTTTTCAGAATTTCTGGGCATGTAGAAAAAAGAAAAACGGAATTGTTGTGCAGATGCATGTGAAGTAGTAATCCAACTTAAAATTTTGGAAAAGTCGTTTCTGGCATTAGTATATATCCAAAATCCGTTACACTAAAATTGCTGTTTGCTGTTGCTTCGTTTCTTTCTAAAGATCTATTAAACTTGTTGGAGTCACGTTTCTATTTATTTCTTCCATTTTATGAAATATGGAACCTTTAATTTAATCAATTGTTTTATATTTGGATTATACCACTAAAGGAAATGCCGTTCTAATTAGACAGTTTAATATTTTAGAAATTTTATTGTATAACACAGAGACTGAATTTTTAAAGTTATCGAAGTTAAAAAGTAAAGACTAATCTATTACAATCATCTCAGTACACTAGTTAAATCAGTTCTTCGAATATCAAATATCGTTTTTTAATTCGAAAATATTATGATGCGCGAAGTTTCTGCAATTTTTATTTTTAATGTGTCTTTAACATTTTATACGATATATTGTACCTGATAGTCTATAAAAGCTTTAAAAGGAATAAAACCTAAATATTACGAAATGCAGCTAGTATTGCGTGAACTCATAACTCACCTAGCAAGCCAACATAAACGGTAAAGAAAAGTAACTAATATTCAGAAATTTATCTAACTATCAAACTAATGTATTTTTGTTTATCATTTTATGTATATACGCATGTATTTCTGTGTCTCATTCTAAAAAGATAAAGGCCAATGTTCTTCGCATTTCTTTCTAAATACAAAGTTAATTCGTCATTGATTTTATCACAATCATTAAGAGCAGTAAATAATGTTTTCTTTTTCGAGGAGCAAGAGCTTTCATACTTGTTCATTTTGCAGAATCACATGATAAATTGCATCAGCAGGGAGTAACGCTACGATCTGAAAAGCTCTATTTCCTCACAGTCTTGACCCTTTTCTCTAGCTTTCCATGTTCTTTTCTCTTGCGAAATTTATTTACGTTTTAAGAAACAATTTGTCTTTGACTATTAAATGGTGAATCATTAATGAATTTGAAATTTGTGTTTCCTTAAAAGCTCGTTTGTATGCAGTCAACAAATACCCAACCCATCTTGCACATAATCTTTTCATACTGAATTAATTATGCGAAGTCGAAACTACTGATCCGCATGAGATGTGTAGAGTCTCTACTACTTTGTGTAATTGCCATGGTCGTCGCCGTATTATGTATTTTTCTAATAATTTCTGGAGCATGTACGTCTAAGATTGCTAAGTTGAAAAACAGATAAAAACCTTTTATTAGTGCTACCCTTTTTCGCCAGACTCACTAATTACCCATGTTCTCTAATTTCTACTATTGTTATACCTGTTATAGTTGGATGTAAAAGATTAACTAACATGAAGAATATGAGGGTTTTCTGGCGGCCAGACATTGACAATGTTTCTTTTACACAATCCATTATTAGAAAAACAGAATTTATCTACTATAATACATCCTTTGTTTCTGTACTCCCAAACAAACCATTGGCAAAAAGATATTCGTCTCTCCACATTTCCTGACTGTAGTCTTCGAGGTATATGAATTTTATAAGAATGATTTTTATAGTTTTTTAGAACTTCAGTAGTGTTTTCAATTTCTCTTGATTATTTCCATGTATTGGATTTCAAATATTTTCTCTTACAGAATTAGGCTCTGGATTTATGTTTTCTTTTAATAAAATGTTCTGTGTGTTTATATTAATTAAAAAAGTTTTACGAGAACGACTCTTTCTGGAACAGGTACAAATAATGAGTAATAGCGTTCAGCAAAATTTTTCAAGTCAGCATATAATATTGAGCTATCCTATATTTTATTCGTGATTGTTGTACTTATCCATAATATTGCATTGATCAGAAAATTAAAAATGACTGTAATTTATTATGTATTAGCTATTACGATAATAATTTTTTACGTGTTTCTGGTAATTTCACAATTCCTCTCTCGTAGTGTTGGATTTTTTCCATAAAAAGTAATTCAAGTCGTTTTGCAAAAGCTCCAAAGAAATGACATTCACACCATTATGGGGCAAAAACCGAAATAAATGGTAGTGGGACGGTGCAATGTCGAAGAACAAATATGTTAAAAAGAATATGTAGTCCAGTAATGTCATGTTGAAACACTATTCCTTTTCGATTTACTATTTACAGGTGCTTCTTTTTTATTTCTTTTTTTAATTTTCCTAATTGATGTCAGTGCTTATTTAAATTTTTGCTTCGGTTTTCGGATTTATTTTGGATGTGAATTGATTTAGTTTAATAGCTTTTGTTACAGGATTTTTAATTCCAGATATTTATAAACGATTCATTTCTCGTTCCCAGTCACTAATCACTTCTGTCATCATCATCACGTTTCTGTAGTGGACAGCTGGTGTAGAACACAAATATCGAATTTTTAACCGTACCAAGCTTAGGTAGTTCCCTGAAACTTTCAGTTAGTCGGTATTTAGTTTTCCTGCGATTTTCCAAGTTATGAATTGTAGTTTGAAATCAACTAAATTAACTATATGATCGACATCTTTAGAAATTGGCCAACCAGATAGTATCCTCGATATCTGTTTCCCCCCAAAAATATTTGGCAAGCCGTTTTTGACATGCACGTTCACTTATGAAACCTTTTCCATACACAACACATATTTTTCTTTTAGTTTCACTTGCTCTTTTGCCTTTGCGGAAATGAAACAATATAATGCTGCCAAGAGACATGTTGCTTCCTTCAATTTAAATCGACTTTTAAAATCGCATTTAACACTTAAACAAATTCGATCAACCTGCAAAAATCTCGATAACTATACCTTAGCGCCATCTGGAACTTGACTCGTACGAAGAAAAGTTCAACAGGGGCCAACTAAACAAATAGGATTGAACTTGAATTAGCTATAAAAGTTAATATTTCACAGCTAGAAACTGTTTGCAAGTACGATAGATAGTAATTTGCTTTTCTTGTCTAGTAAATTCACGACATTGCTTTATCAGATAGTAAGTATAAAAGTTTATTATAGTATTTATTTTCCTAAAGAAACTAGAAATATAAATAATAGGCCTCGCCCCAATGAAAATGGATTTTTTCATTTTTTTTTCTACAGTAATCTACGATGACTTTTACTTAAAATACAAAAGTTTGCTAAAGATTCCAATATAAAAACTGTTTAGATTAACCAACTTGGAATCCATATAGAAAGTAGGTACGTTCTATATAATAAAGTTCAAATATTAATCAATTAAGGTGGAAAAATCCTTGTGCCTGTTTATTAGAATCTATCCTGTTATGGACATTTGCTAACTACGATGACATAATACGAGGATGGTTCAATGTAGAACGACACATGAAATCAAACGAATATCTAACAATATTTCAATTATAGGATAAATATATAACTTAAATTCAATGCGTAGACATATATTCATATAATAGAAGTACGACTTAAGATAGAGTTAAACATGTAGAGAAATCTTCAAAAGTAACATATGGTACGAAAAAAAATGAGGTGTATGATATATTCAAAAACTATTATAACTTCTGCAACATATAATGAACACAAGCATCCAGTGAATATACCGGGAGATACTGTAAGCTTGACGGGAGTTTGGAGCCAAACTACAACGAATGAGTTAAATCTTTAAATTTTTTCTACAACAGATTCTACGCTTATGCCAATAATGCTGAAGTGCAGCATGTTATTCTTGTACTGACTATTCAAAATCATAAAAAATTGCACCGTTGCTACAATGAGTTCTTTATCCGATCAAAACCCTTTCCAGCAGTAAAAAATTTTCATAAAAATTTTCACTCTTTCGTGTTTTTAATCACAATTTAAGAGTTGCTCCACACAGTTTGCTGAGCATATGCCCAGTTCTAAGCGTGGACTGCGGTGTGCGCGTTCAGTCGATATGTTAACGATATTCTCGATATCAGTTCTCGAAGCATTCAAAACAACGTCATTAATTCTATTGCTCATTTGGAATGTTTAAATTGCAAAATCCAGAGACGAACTTTGGATTTCAAGAGAACATCGTTACTTAAAATTTAATGCAGATCAGAAAGATTTTGAAGTGTGTTCAGTCCTTCAAGAAATTAATGTCGTATTAGACCATGAATTGCCAGTTCATACATTTCCGAATTTTCCATTTAGACATTTTGTTCACACTACTGTAACTTTTCAGTCAAACGGAAATTGACAAGACTTCACTCGTCCTCGTAAAAAGAACGCCAGAATTTTGGTTTAATGTTAAGGATTTTATTTGTCTCTACGTATGAACTATGTAGAATGCAAAGGTTTTGCATCTTGCCCGTAATTACTGTGGTCAGGAGTACCTCAAGGATAAGTCCAGCTACTCCTCCTTGTCTTCGTAAATGATACTACAGACTGTGTAATATAGCATCGTTTACTACATGAGGACAATTTGAAGATATTTCGAGGCATTGAGAACATAGGGGCTCGTACAGTTTTTCAAAACGTTCTAACTTACCTCGAACGCTGGAATTTAGATAATAATTAGTTTTTCAATACAGATAAATATAAAGTAATGAGTTACACAAGGAAACAGTATATCAAAGTATTCCCGTATACAATTTATGATTCTCATCCAAACAGGTGTGAGTTGCTTAATGATCTAGGTACGACATGTTACAAAGCTAACCTTTAACCAATGAAGTTAAGTATTAGGCAACTTTTTTAATACCTACGATCAGGATGTCTTTTATATGGGTCCAGATGTTCTTCTGGTATTGTTCTTGCATATTTAATATTAAGGAAATTTATATTACTTTATTACACACGTTTTAATTTAATTTTTCTTTTGTATCTGAAATAACTGCACCTATTTATAATTAATCTTAGCAATTCGATTCTGTTTCTATTGTACATTAAAGATTATTATTATTATAAGTCTAGATAAGTTTTAAAATAAATTTATAGATAAGCACGTGATGCTCCAAAGCCAGCTGCTATAATATTATTACGCAAACGAATATAATTTGTATACTGCAATATTTTACAAATACTTCATTGCACATTGCTTGTCAAATTAATTAATAAGTAATACTCGTTTATCAAAATCAATCACGAGTTACAATTTTTGCCTAGAACATTTAGCATGTTTTTTACATTTGTAAATAATTAATAAAAACGCTCTTCTATTCCAAAGTCGTTAATTATATTTTTGTAAAGAAATCATCTATATTTAAACGTTTGTGCCATTTTTTGGGGAAATATATAAACGTTTGTTCGTTTTATTAGATTGGTAGAATTTATAAAACTGCCCAGTACAAATATTAGGATTTTGCTGAACTGAAAATTAGGCAAAAGTGCTGTTGATTCTACTCATATACTCCATGAGGTTTAAAACCAAGATGTTATCTAAGATCGAACTGCATAAAACTGGTATAAAATATTCAAACACGATCGAACAGATCTTTTCGTTTCGAAAAAACTTCCATCATTGATTAAAAACCTCTTCAATAAAGAACCAGTTCAGTAAAGAAGACCATTCCAATTTCCAGGATGCGACAAGTATCTCACGAACTTAGTTGTCAGTAGGTCTTCTTTATAAGCTAGGAAAGGTAAACAGACAATGCGGAGAAGTGCCTCCATGAATTGACTGCAGAATAAGCACGGCGATGAATGCAAACATACAATCAACTTTTTGCCAATCTACAGGCTCTCCATTTATATCGACAAATTGCAACGTTGGGAGAAAACAGGATCTACTTTCGTAAGTCAAACAAATCGAATCAATGGTTATCCCACGGCCCAATTGCATAGCCTGCGATCAAGCGCAAAAACTGAGATGAAAAGAACTAGGATGAAGCATAATACGTACAGCATCACCGTATATATATACATATATATATATGTGTGTGTGTGTGTGTGTGCGAATGAATAAATTATAAAAGTTTTTGGTTTTTAAGGTATCGAAATGAACGCAAATTTCGACAAATATGTTTTGTTGGACTACCACGTTTAAAAATAAATAAAATTTATTAGTGCTGCCTTCTTTAATCAGATTCTCTAAAAATTCATTTGTTTTGTCGCCGTGATATGTTAGTATTTGTAAATCATATAAATGTTTTTCGCTTAGTATGTCTACCACGAAATTTTATCTCTGTTGCTTTCGCATTACTTGCTATGAACATCGCAGTGAAAAGAAAAGTATTAGATTTCTTTTTAATAATGCAACAAGGATTTTCGTTATTTAGAGTAGTTCCATTTTTCGAAGTACTTACATAATCCGATGAAAGAAAATAGTTTGAGTAGAAGAAGTCATCTTCCGAAATGCTGTCGTGAAGACAGTTAACGAACTAGAAGGAAGTATTCCTAATTACAATTCAAATAATCTTTTGAACAGCTATTTGTAATAACTTTATTATAAAGGTATAAACATAAGATAACGTGTAACATAAGGTTGGTGAACCGAAGTATTATACAAGGCCAGAGTCATCTCAATAGATCTAGTATATTTCATTTTGTGTAATTAATTACACATGAGAAATTTTACGCGATTTCACAATCGAAACGAAATCGCATGCGAACATCTACTGAGTGTTTGCATTTGTTCAAGAAGAATCCAGGAGATTTATTACGGCATTTGGTAACAATGAACAAAACTTCTTACTATAGACCGGAAATGAAACAAGAGTCAATTGTACTAAACGAAGAAGCTTTGAAAAGGTTAAAAGCGGCGATGGTGATGGCGTTAATATTTTGGGATAAAAAAAGAAGGCCCATGATTAACTGCTTCCAGAAAGGCTAAACCATCACTGGCTGAAAAAAACCCGAAAGAAACACAAAAACATAATTATTTTTTATGAAACAAGATTGTATCTGCTGTAAAATAATGGGTTCATCCATAAATTTCTAATAGCATTCCAAAATCAGTAGTATTGAATTCTTGAATTCTCCCTAGCCAAATCAGTAACGGTATATCGCCTGCTTATGAAACCATGCTGATTTTCCATAATCGCAAAAGATCTTGTGCTGTAATTTGGCAAACTTACATAAAAAACTGACAGGCCTATAATTTTGTAGATGAGATTTTTCACATTTTTTTAAAAATAGGAATTACTTTCGCCTACTCCACTACTCCGGTAATTTCTACTCTTAAAGCATATTTCTTTCATTTTCCGACATATGTTAAAATTATTTTTTCAAAACGTAATTTTGAAAATATACATTTCGTCATTTAAGAACACATCTGCATTTATGTTATAATTCTAAATTAATTCTTTGATGTCGCATGTCTGAATATCGAATGAATGAAAACTATAAAATTATTCAGATGCAAGAACAATGAAATGAAACCTTCAATTGTCAAAATTACAAATGCACCCCCATTATTACGGAAGGGATCCTCCCGTAACCGCAAAGTTGCACGACAATTTGCAGAAAAGCCGGCTAATCATGCAAAAGGGGTTTTTGTTTTTGCACACGCTTACTCCTGCTATGTTGCCGAACGAATGAACGGAACGGAAATGGGAAAGACAGTTATCACATTCGACCGGTCTATTTTAAGGGAGCATAATGGCATGACCCTTACAATATCCGGTCACGTATGTTAGGTGGGTGACTGTGCAGATACCTATCTTCCCGGTAGACGGTTAGTCACAGAAATAATGATGTATGTACATATATGTATTGTCGACATAAAAACTTAAGATAATCAGTTCGTTAAATATTCAATTGTGCTTAATTTAATTAAGGATAAGTATTTTTTTATGATATTTATAATCAAAGATATGGACGTATCTGTATCTATCGTTTAAATTGATCAATAAATAATATTTTTGTTCGACGACTAGAGATGCCAAATTGAGGTGCCCGTCATAGACGTGTACCTTATAGTATGTACATAAAAGAAAGAATGAATTGTAAATTTACAAACGTGGTGGGACGCATATTGGTTTAAACATCTTCCATGAAGTCACAAAGTGGATAACATCGGCTAAATATTAATTATTATTAGAAAGTGTTTAGATGCAGAAAACGAGCGTTCTGCATCTAGTGACGTTATATTTGCGTAATTAAAATGGTATTTAAGACAACTTAACAGATCTGTAAACGCTCCTTTACAAATTTTTCTTAATGTGGCAAAATCTGAATCTTTGTCTAAAACACAAGAATTTTTTCCACTTGTGACTGCGAAAAACTTTCCAATTTTTCTATGCCTCCGCTAGTCCGAAGTAATAGTTCTAAATAATTTTTAAATCTGTTTTAACCTATCATAAAATTTTGATAGGCTTTACTTGATAGTTGCATCTTTTTTCGGATATAATTTTGAGACCACATTCTTTATGTCCTCGAAGTATTTATAATAGTGAAATGCTGCCTGTAGCTATGTTTTCCAACATGTAAAGCTTTGCTCTGGTGGATTAGGGATACCGAGACCAGTCTATGAATTTTGCGACCACGTTTTGAGGATTTGACAAACAGTGCTTCTGTATGCGTCCACCTCAGAATAACACAGTTAAATATTTTTTGCCACAACATTGAAAGTATGAATTATACACGTAATATGTAACAAGAAAGCATATTTGCAACACTATCACTCACAAAAATTAACAGTTAGTTAGTAGAAAGCAAAATTTTCCAATGTGTTTGACACTAACTTTGACATTACTTCTGCAGTATGTTTTTGTACTCTTCTGGAAGCTAGTAAGATTGAATATGATTGAAGAGGTTCCATGGTACGTACCATAACATTAACAACGAATGTGTTTTACGATTTCTTGTTTCGTTCGCACGATTTCTTATTTTTCACTTCGGATTTAATCCTGTTAATGTTCAATACTTTCACCGACGAATGGTAGAAAATTTTGTAGGGCTGTCCAACTAGGGAACGAATATTTCTCGTATACATTCCAGAATGAACAAAATAATACATTGGATAATAAAATAAACGGTAAATTACAGAAAATGATTGTTACACATAAATGAAATAAAAATTCACAATGCTGTTGAGATTGCTCTGCAGTTGTTATGATGCCAAAGGTATTGTGTTGTTCTTACAAGGGCATCATTAACAAATACGAAAATTATGATATTGACATTAATGCTGGTAAGCAAGCCAGTTATAACAGTAGGTAAAATAGAGGACCAAGCACGTTCACTTGTTGGAAACCAACTTTGAACAAATGTCAAATGTTTGTTAGTCATATGATATAATAATTATAAAATAATTTAGATTTCAACATGTCTCTGTATACACAATTAGTATGACCATTATTTATTTATAGTAACCCAACGCTTGTCAATACAGTACAAAAGTGTTATTAACAGTAGGTAAAATAGAGGACCAAGCACGTTCACTTGTTGGAAACCAACTTTGAACAAATGTCAAATGTTTGTTAGTCATATGATATAATAATTATAAAATAATTTAGATTTCAGCATGTCTCTGTATACACAATTAGTATGACCATTATTTATTTATAGTAACCCAACGCTTGTCAATACAGTACAAAAGTGTTATTAAGAGTAGGTAAAATAGAGGACCAAGCACGTTCACTTGTTGGAAACCAACTTTGAACAAATGTCAAATGTTTGTTAGTCATATGATATAATAATTATAAAATAATTTAGATTTCAGCATGTCTCTGTATACACAATTAGTATGACCATTATTTATTTATAGTAACCCAACGCTTGTCAATACAGTACAAAAGTGTTATTGACTAACATATATCTTCAAGTGGTAAGTATGTATATATTTTACAGTTATACATACACATAAGAACTTCTTTATATAATAGCGGAGAAAGAGAGAGACTGTACAGATAAAAAATGAAAAGATATATTGAATAGCGAAGAATTTTGGAAGGACACTGCTGACGAGTTAGTATAAAGCGAAAGTGAAGAATATAGTGCAGTGTGCGACAAAGCAATTTTACACGCATATGATAATGACCAAGAAATAATAAAGAACAAGAACTAGTTTAAAATACTTAGTCTGAAAAAAACAATACCAAATGTTAAAGAATTCCAATTGCAAGAGAATGAACCGTAGCTCTTTTCGATACATTTTCCAATTGTACATCTCTAAGAAAATATACCATATTCACAACACATATTCATTCAAAATCGAAACGTAAGCTGTCTTTTGCTAGTAATACCAGTTTATTTGGGATAAAATAATTTTTGTAACTTTCGTACTTGCAAATCATATTTTTGTCTGATCAAGAAATTATTCAATCAATATGGGCGGCGGATGCTACTAGGTCATTCAATTATTGAAATACTGTGAGCCTTAGGATTAAGATTATTTGAATTGGTTATATAGTCGATTGCACTGCGACCATTCCAGATACACTGATCCCTCATGACTACTGCATACACCTCTTGATTACGTCTCTTGTCATCTCTATGTAGTCTTAGCCATGTTTCACCAACTTTTGCGATCATCTTTCACTTCTTCTACAGTATACGGTTTTATGTATCTTTATCTATGTAGATGACACTAGTTCACCTTGGAGACTTGTTTTTTCCATGTAGGGTTCTTGCCTTGAAATTTTATTATTCTCGCATTCTATTTTTTTGATATTAGACTTTGCTTTGTACCTTCTCCATACTGTTCACGCAAAAAAGTGAATAATAATAATAACATACATCTGATAATAATGCAAATTACAAGGGGATCGCGGCTAGTATCCAAACCGCAATCATTTTGTATTTACCACCGCATTTCATTACGGCCAACAGAAATATAACGGATAACATCTGATATGCCCTAATAGAACTGTTACATGAATTAAAAGAACATCATAAATTTCGATACTTAAAAATATCAAAAGGCTGTACCCGTTCCATTTTTACCGAATAGAAATCGATTGATTCATTCATAGATTTTCGAATTTTCTTCTAATAGTACCATAGTCTTATATTATAAAGGAACGTAGAATCGTCATTCTATTCTTCAGTATGTAGCACAGTTCGTCATTTGAGTTAACGAAAAACCAGTGACTATTAATTTTCATAAAGATACAAAGTTAAATGTATTAACGTAAAAGGCGCGTTATATTTGACACTTTGAAGTACAAACAAATAGTATATGGTAATTTCTATATAAGTATAAACATGGCAGGTGTCAATTCTCGCGTACTATATCCATTTGTATAATATGCAAAGTTTTGCACAGTTTAATTTCACAAAATAGTTTGGTTTGGATGTATTTGTAATTGATCAATATTTGCGATCTAGAATGATTGAGTGCTCTTAAAAGTTCTAACGGTGGTAACCGACATTTTGAAAATTACGAATTCTATTGCAAAAGAAGCCAAGAAATCTTTTATGAAAAGCAGACGAAAAGATGTGTCATGTGACTTGCTTACAAGAATAAGGAGATAGACCAAAAATATTAAACTTGTGCAATATCAATTCTTAATCAGTTTTGTAAAAAGCTAATTGCAAATAAATCTTTATCTTAACATTTTCTTATAACTCGTAGATAGTAAATATGAAGCTGAGACTGACCGCTAATAGCAAAAAGTCAAACAAATCATATTATTCGTACATAATTGGCATTAGCACATCCACTACACATTGCTAACATTTTCTTTTATGTGTTATTCAACAAGATTATATTAATTAAACAATTTATAATAATTGGTCTAATATATTGACAGGATTTTTCCCTAATTTTGCAAAATTAACGCTTATTCCGCCCTGACGAAGTTTTATGTTATCGTCAAAGTTATAAGTGTAAAACAAGTAGTTGGAAGTCCTCAAGTGAAGTGCACTAGGACAAAACTAGACAAATGTAGTACCGTAACTCTCCGTTGAGAAGTGTAGCGCTGCGAGCGCCAAGTGGATTTCAGTGGAGCCAAACGACTCGCACAAATTCACGAACTTTGGAGGAAACTGAGCAATCCGGAGAGATAATTTGCCAATTCTGGAATAATTCCTCGAGAACTGACGTTGTTTTACGTTCGATAATATGAAGGGTCAAACTAATGTCCTTCAGCGAACTGTATATTAAATTTAATACAGCATTCCCTACCTTAACGCTATTTTTCGGTTCTGAAAATTAGATGATATCTGATACATCTGTAATTATTTAATTATACTTCTGTGTATGACTTATTTTACTTAAACGTTTTTATTAGTAAATGCTATTTTATTTTATTATCAATACTTCCTCTGGTTACAAGAGAATTTGTAATTTGTTTATTTCTTACTATTACTGATAGCAAATGATTATTTGATTTACTATTTATTAGGTTGTTGGAAAAGTCATAATATATTTTTTCCTGTATTTCATAGGTTATTTATCAATATAAAACAAGAACAGTCAATTATATATTATCCGTTTCTTCGATAAGCTTTTACCATTTGTTAACGAGTTTCATAATTCCTTATTCATAGATTTCTATGAGTGAAGAAGGTCCTCAGAAAATAGAAAGGCCTTGGTCTGTAAGAAGGTTTACAAAACCCTAATTCATAGCCTCATCTAAGTCATACGTTACATCACGCAACGATTCCCAAAGAGCGCAAAACAAGCTTAAGTCTGAAAGCGCGAAGTCCGGCGAGTATGGTGAATATGGCAGCACTTGGCATCTCACGTTCTCACATTCGATCCGACATTCAATAATTTTTGTTGGACCATCAAATTTGTGTATGGTCTCCCGTTATCGTGATAAAATACCTCTGCTTTACGATTAACGAGCTATGGACGTTTCTCGATGACGAATTAACTCAAACTGCCTAATTATCGACAATAAACATTTCTAATACTGCACATCGTAAACAACTCTTTTCTAAGTTATCAGAATTTTTCAATGAAGAAAAGATTAGAAGTTCAAGCGAAATATCAGCGCCAGATATTCAGATCATTTAAAGTACTTATATTCTTATCAGTCGTTATCCATTATGTCGCGTGTTATAAATTTGATTCGATAAAAGCCTTCATTTTGACATCAACTTCAGTGGATTTCCTTGACCAAGGAGCATTATTAAGATTGAAGGCATCATCATAAAATTTCGCGAATTTTCGTTGGTATTGAGGCCACTATCACTGCAAACTTTAGTCAACTTTTTGCAAGCTTGATATACGTTCTTCCCAATACGGAAATAAAGGAGTAAAATATGACGAAAATGTAAATTTTAGTCTTCCATCTTTTTATTTTCATAATATTTAAAATCTATCCGTTTTTTTGCTACAACATGACATAGTGCAAATGATTCTAGGCACTTGCAAAAACGAATCAGCACAATCTGTTTATTTGCTCTGCAGACTGGAACACTTTATATTGAAAAATATACTTACCTTCTCTTGCCCAAACGCAACTTTACACACATATTTGCAACTGCAGATGTAAAACGTAAGAACTATACATTTGGCATAATTTTACAAAGAACTGTATTCGAAACCGACAATATTGTTCCGAACTTTCGTTCACTACTAGGATAAAATTTTACTAAAGCAAAACAAGTGCATTTAACCTCACAAACACAAATATAACAGTACATCTAATAGTTGGAAAATACTAAAATTAGTGACGTCATTAAATATACTGTCCCCTTTCTTAATAGCTCTCTTAATTTCCAACATTTTAAGAGTATCTAGACGGTTGCTTTTACGACCTTTATATAATTACTTAAAGTACGTGGGTTATCTTTTAAGGTTTGTGTATAAAACTGGAATAAAACAGCAGATAGCTTTTAAGGACTTCATCGCTTTTCGAAGTATCCTCCACGAAGACTAATGCACTTTTGCATACGCTCGAACAAACTCTGGAAGCAGTTGTTCCACTCGTTTCTTGGTACAGTCAACATTGCGTTTTTAAAGGCATCGATTGTTCCTTCAGATGACTGGAACCTTTGACCACGGAGTCCGTTCTTGATTTTCAGAAAGGTAAAGAAATCGTTGGGACTTAGGTCCAAGGATGAGCCAACAATTAACCGTTCTGTTGCGTTAAAAATTCAATTGCCTTGCTTTCTGTGTGCGAACTTGCATTGTCTTGGTGAAGGATGATTCCTCCTCCGGAGTTGGTTTTTCTAAGCTCGGCCATGATTTGCGGCAAACTAATGGTTTTATACCAATCGGCAATAACAAGACTTTGATCATGTAGAGGAATTGTAGCTACATGACCTGCTTTCGAGACAAACATCGCGAACATCTTTTTGGAGCCACTTCGAAAACGAATGACTTTTGTCGACTTTTCCTTAGAACACCCCAACAAACGACTCGCGTTTATTTTTGACTTGTATAAGTAAATCTAAGAATCATCACCACTGACAAAGTGGTTTCCGACGGTGAAGGAATCTAGAGTTTTTTGGCATTAATTCACCCCAACTGCTTTCTGTTCTTCAGTCAGCAGATGCATTATCCAACGGGAAATTAATTTTTTACACACAATTCTTTATGCAACATATTTTGAGTTGAGGTTTTTAAAATCCACAATAATGGTTCAATCTGACCATATGTCACATGCCGGTATTCGTTTATAATCTTACGCACAAGATCGTCGTTTTTCTGAGTTACTGCCGTTTTTGCTGAACCTGCTTTTGCATCGTCTAATCCGTCCACGCTTGAAATCTCCATACCAATGAGAAATTGTTGACTGATATGGTGCTTCATTGCTGAGAACAGAAACTAACCCGACGAGGTATTCTTGTTGAGTTAATTGTCTTAGCAAATTATAAAAAATGATTCCACGAAAATGTTTTTCTTTAATTCCATTTTTCAACTACCTTGTTTACTTTGACAGTTCATTGACTGAAACTTTGGATTAAGTTAACTAAAAATGCAGGTTAATTTTTAGTACTGACATTTGATTAGTAACATCCTCTATGTCCCACTATGCAAAAACTACCAGACATCCCAGGTATAGATATATCAATTATTATAACACATAAACATGGTATATATTCGCTTATTAACTTGTGTTTTAAAGATACATGTTATCTTTTAATATATTCTCATCTTTTTCATAATGTATAACATAACATATATATATATATATATATATATATATATATATATATATATACATATATGTGTGTGTGTGTGTGTGTATGTACATATAGTTAATGACGATACCTATTTTAGTAAATTTCCATTATAAGATGTGAGGTAGACCTCGATAATAAATTAAAGTTTGGAACAATATTGTCGGTTTACTACAAAGTTCTGTCTGAAATTATGCCAAGTGTTTAATATTTACTGTTGGTCATAATGTTTCACCTAGTGCCAACTGCAAATTCAGTTCAAGTTATAACTAGAAATGTCACAAATTTATCAACTATTACATAACATGCTTATTATATATCTCACTAATGAAAAAATGTTTATGTGAACTTCATATCTGTAAACATTACTATACCCAAAGTAGCTGTATTGTTCCTTTTAAGATTTATTTCTTTTAATCTGTAGTGGGGTTTGTATTTATTTGAAAATTGATAAAGTTTAGAGTAATGTAACCGAATATATTGGTGATTCTACGCCTTCATATTAGGTAATTAAAGACTGGTTTCAGAGTTTTAAATTCGAAAGAGAATGTAGTGATCATGCACCGAGTGCCGAAGCATGGAAGTCCTTATCAATGATTAAAGTTAATGATTGAAGGATTGGAATAAAATTTATAGCAGAAATATCTAGGAATTAGATTTAGTCTTATGTTTTTAAATACGTTTTTATATTTTTAGTACAGATTGATTTTAAAAAGTTATTATTAGGTGTGCAACTAAGTTCTCGCTGTTTTTTTGATGAAAATACAACTTTGTTGCGAAAAAATATTTACCAACGAATCACTCAAAATATTGTCCATCGCTAGCGACAACTTTTTCCCATCTTTCTGGCAGAGCTCGAATACTGTCACGGTAGGAGTGTTCGTCTTTTGAGGCTATGCACGAATCAAGCTATTTTGAGGTGTCTTCATATGAGCGGAACTGCTGATTAGCCAGACCATAAGCCATCGAACGGAACAAGTAATAATCGGGCGGCCCAATATCTGGGGAATATGGCGGGTGGGTAGGACCTCCCATTTGAACGTTTCTAAGTAGGTTTTAACGGGTTTGGAAACGTGAGGCCGAGCGTTGTTATGCTGTAGAATCACTTTTTCGTGCCTCTGCTCGTATTGTGGCCGCCTTTCGCGCAGTGCTCGGCTCAATCGCATCAATTGAGCTCGATACCGTTCCCCAGTGATGGTGTCGTTCGGTTTCAACAGCTCATAATAAATAAAACCGCCCTGATCCCACCGAATACACAGCAAAACCTTCGCAGCGTGAATATTCGGCCGAACCGACGACGTAGAAACATGACCGGGCAGTCCCCATGATTTTGCTCTCTTTGGGTTGCTGTAATGAATCCATTTTTCATCACCCGTAACGATGCGATGAAGAAAACTCTTCCTTTTTTGCCGCTGGAGCAGTTGTTCACGGGCGAAAAAACGACGCTCAACGTCTCTTGGTTTCAAATCATGTTCAAGTTCCTTGTTTTTGAAGCATTCCCAACGCATGCAATCGCTGGGAAATGGCTTGGCGGGTAACTCCTAATTCTGAAGCGAGCTCTTTTTGCATTTGGCACGGATCCTCATCGAGCAATGCCTCCAATTAAGCGTCTTCGAAGGTTTTTGGTCACCCTTCACGCGAACGGCCGTCAACATCGAAATCACCGTCTTTGAAGCGACGGAACCAATCACGGCACGTTGTTTCACTTAGAGCAGCATTTCCGTAAACTTTTTGGAGTTCTCAATGCGCTTCAGCCGCCGTTTTCTTCGAATGAAAGAAGAAAAGCAACACTTCCCGTAAATGATGATTATTTGATACAAAATCAGACATTTTCACACAACCAAAAGTGTATGACGCAAAAACAAAATCACTAATGTGTCAAAGCAGTTTTAATCACTAAGGTTGATATATAACCCTTTTCCACATTAACTTTTGTAATTCTGTATACGCATTTCGACAACTAAGTTGTTATTATCAGCAGACAATTGCAAAGTGTCGCACCTGGTAGAACACGGCGAAAAATATCTGTACGAAAACAAGCTCCGTACGCTACCTATACCGCTGAGAACCAAGATGTACACTGTGTGTTCGTTTCACAAGATTATTTTTTAATTTTTAATAATAGTAATAATAATAATAATAAATTTTGTTTCTAAAGCAATGTGCATACAGCGCATGTCAGTACATATAAGAAAATAGCATCATTACATACTACGTACACACTCACATGCTAGAAACTCTCGATAAGGAAAAAGATGTTCTAAATTTGGACATAGAAAGTTATTTATACAAAAAACATTTATCGTAAACAGATACCGCCTAAGGTTGCTTTTAATAATATGTTCCTTTTTGGAACTTAGATTTTGCATCTGAAGCAGGTAATACATAATTATTAGTTCGTGTATCATATTTATGATTTACATTGCCACTCGAAAAAGCGTTTTTGTTCCTAAAAACGAAGCATAGGAGATCTAATATATAAATATCATAAATAGTTAGTATCGAGTTACTTCGAAAATGTTCTCTGCAGGAATCCCTATAGCCCAACCCAAAGATAATTCTTAGGGCCCGGTTTTGCATAAGGAACACGCTGACCACCTCCGGCGACACTCCCCAATGTATCACACCATATCTCATGCAAGAAACAAAATTAGGATGATAGAAAATAAGCAGGATACTCAAATTACAGGATCTGCAGAGCTGCTTAAGGGTAAAACACACCTTAGCCAGTGTTCTGCACACTCCATCTATATGTGCAGACCATTTAAGGTTTTCGTTAATTACCAAACCAAGGATTCTTCAAGAAGAATCACAGTCGAAGATCTCATTGTTAATTTGTACTCGTACATGGGAAATATGCTTAATCCTATTGTGAAGGTATACCAATTTTGTTTTTTGCTTATTTAAAATTAACTTGTTGGACACCATCCAATCGTTAATTTTGTTGAATGTTTCATTGGTCACATCACAAGTATCACCAACATTTGAAGACCTGACAACTACACTAACATCGTCCCCATAAAGAACGACACGTTCTACATTTCGTAGAATGTTCGGAAGGTCTTTTACGTAGACCAAAAATAGTGTGGGTCCCGAGATAAATCCCTGGGGTACAATATATTCAAAACTTTAAGATTCAGTCAGAACTCCATCAACCTCACCTTTATTCTCACACATACATACATAGCGTTACTGTTAATAATCTTAAAATTTTTCCGTATAGTTGTATTCGATCGAAAAGCTTCTATTTGATAAGCAAAAAACTTATCAAGTAGTTATCTACCGTCGGAAAACAAAACAAAGAAATATAAACGATATTGAACTGTGAATCAATTATACCATCCCTCTACGAACAAGTATTGAATTATGTCTGCTACTCTGAGCCAATTTAGTATTGTTATTGAAAGGAGTGTCGTATGGTCTCCTTTGAATTCATTGTAGATGTATATTTTTGAAAAAACGAATGACTTTCTTAGTGATTCTAAATTTTAGATACCTTAAGAAATTTTGGCAAATTAGTATTCTGTGGATTAGATACCTACATAAACATATGCATGTGACTTGTTTTTGATCATATGTGCAAATAGTTTTATATAATTATATAGTAAAATACGTCTCTCTCTATGCTTCCGTATTAAGTTTTATATAGGAAAACATAGGAGACAACTACATATATAAGATAGCACGTGTATAAGTTTAACGTATAAAGTGAAATGATATAAAATGTGTCCTACTGTATTAAAAATTGATGGTATAAAGGTACTTGTTTTCATGTTCTGTAAAAATATGTAATGAATTAAAAATAAGAACGAAAAAATGTATTCTTTATTTTTCTTCTCAGAAATAGTATTTATTTCACTGTAATAATTTTTCCAAATGACATTCAGACAATACTTAACTGACTATGGATTTGTTTACATGATCACCAATAATACGCAGTATACGTGGAATTTATTACTGTCTGTTGCTTATGTAGTAGCAGTAAACGCAACATAAAATATTTTACTTTTGCAAAACGAAAAGAGGCATACAACTTTGATACAATGTCAAAGCAGCTCGTGAATACAATCCGAAATGACTAGCTCGTACCGCGAAAGTTATACACAACGCCCATAAAGTTGCAATAAAACACCAATCGGCAAATAATAAGTGTAGTTAAGAACGAGAGAGTGCATGAGGTAAGTAGTAGGTATGGCGAAGCCGACATACGAGGGGCCTCGGAATCAATTGCAGACATATACCAGTTGTAGCACTCACGCAAGCACATAAAGCACACGTCCCGCGTCACATGGGAGGAATTAGAGGTCGCAAGGGCCGTAAGAAAGACCGAATTTACGATCGGGTTCGCCGCCGTGTCTGTTTGAACGCTATGCTAACCGCACAACCCTCCACCACCTTCATTCCACCTCCACCCGTTTTGTTTATTACACCAGACCGTCTATCTGTATACACGCTTCCTTTGTAAATAGATTACTCCTGTGCCCATATTCGTGTACGTGTGTGCGAGTGTGTATGTAATCTACCTATTTGAACCCCCAATTTTCTTGATTTACATTGCCCAAGTTCGATTTCTGTTAATTTATAGAATATAGATGCTGTAACTATCAAAGGGTCTCCAAGTTATCTGAGATTCTCAATATGCCGAAATATATCCGCAAGCCCTTTCCTGTAGATGCAAATATTGGTTGATGTTCTTTTTCAGAATGTTTACAAAATAAAATGCTAAATTTAAAGTACTTGCTCAAGCTTTGAGTCGTGCTTTCGGACAAGTTTTAAAATAAGTATATTTATGTTACCGAATTTCCGATACTTTTCTCATTTATTAATATGTATCATCCTTTAAACCTTTCAGACATATTCAAATTTAAATTTTGTGTTCTTTACTGATGAATATTTGTCTTTGTTATATACATAAGATTTAATGTTTATCAAAACCCATCTACAGTTGAACTGAATTATACCTTTATAATCACTAGACTTAATATTCTAATTTATATTATTGTTTGTTATCACGTTTTCAGTTGAAAAGTTCATGTCATAAACATTGACATTTTATGAAAAGAAATTTAGCTAAAAGCAGACAAGTTTTCTCTTTTCACTGCATAAATTTACCTGATATTTAACTGGTATCAGTCATAGTTACCAATCTATTATTTATTATTTGTATAGCACGTAACAAATACGAAAACATAAATGACTTCGAAGGTTAATTAATTAAGTTTTATTTAAGACATACATCAAAATATTCAAAGTATATCCAAGACAACTAGATTTATTTAATCATGTATATTAGAATTTGACAAGATGTGGTACCCGGGACTCCGATATAAAATCAAAAAACACATACCTCATCGTATCTAAATGATATACAATGTGTACAATGTGTGTACAGACATGGCCCCTATATAGTCCAGAGTGCCACAGGGGAGCATCCTTGGGCCATTCCTGTACTTATTTGTTACAGCAGATATACCAACGTCAAAATCTCTGATTACAGCAGCATTCGCTGATGATACAACTGTGATGGCCTCTCACAGAGACGCTAAAATTGTATCAGCCCTTCTGCAATATAAGATAACGAAAATCCAGAGAAAGTTGTCCACCAATAATTTCCAATAAACATGAAATCCCTCAGTCTTCCAAAACGAAATACCTAGGAATACACCTGGACAAAAGGCTAACGTGGAGAGAACATATCGATGCAAAGAAAAAACAGCTAAATCTAAAACTAAAAGGAATGTACTGGCTCCTAAGACGAAATTCCGAACTTAGTCTAGAGAATAAGGTCCTCTTGTATAAAGTTATGCTAAAGCCTATCTGCAGTTAAGGTATAGAGTTATGGGCTTCCGTGTCGAACCCTGGAGAGGTTTCAGTCAAAGATTTTACGTACCATAGTCGATGCCCCGTGGTTTGTGTCCAACGCCGTCATCAGTCATGAAGCTGTTAACAGTGAAGGAAGAAGCACGCAAACGCAGTGTAAAATATTGTGTCAAATTTATAGATAACCCTAACCATTTAGTGCGTTGATTAGTTAATTCAAGCCATCAGACTTACAAAATAGATACTGATACTGTGTGAGTAATAAACAATGAATAGCATAAGTCTATATAAGTAAGAAGCGTATAGGGCATGATTTTTCCAAGTGACTACCTACATGTTATTAATTTTTATTTTAATTTATCGATATCATATTTACTTATTGTATAGGGATAGATTGTAAATATATCTGGGAGAAAAAAATGTATTTTAAAATATTACATGCGGAAGTAAGTCACGACTGTTTTAGCGTTACGCAAGTTTATGTAGAAAATGTAAACTAACGCGTGTGTTATATGAATTGCACACTATGCAGCACCATTGTTCGTTTCTTTTTTTAATGGAACATACGAGAGTTCTCTTTCTAGTTTTATATCGATACGACTCGGCCTAAAAATATAGAGCAACAATTGCACTTTACATAGTAAACTGTTTTTGTGGTAGTACGCATACAGTTGCTACCAGAATAAGGTTTATTATCTAAATTAAAAGTTTTTGTCTATATGTTTAGGTCGAACCGTAACGATATCAAACTAGAGAGCTCTTGTATGCTTCATTGAAAAAGAAAATGAATAATAGTGTAATACGAGTAATACGACTACTGTATTCTTTCTTTCGCATTTTACTCAAGACATAAATATGTTGAAATAACCAAATGTCCATGCTATCTGCTTCTGTGTTTCCGGGTTGGAACCGCGTCACTTGTATATCTGCCGACGTTTCGTACCCATTTGTATGGGACATCTTCAGGGCTGAACTACTGCACTGAAACTGGCTAGTTCAGCCCTGAAGATGTCCCATACAAATGGGTACGAAACGTCGGCAGATATACAATGACGCGGTTCCAGCCCGGAAACCCAGAAGCAGATAGCATGGACCACGACCGCGGAAATCTTCGTACCAAATTAACGAAGTGTCGTTTACTCAAAATACGTTTAACTCTTACACATTCTAATTGTATAGATTTTAAGTATTATTTATTTATATTTAACTATATATTCCGCTTCTGAATCAGAACCGCTCTCTATGGAACTCTATTAAAGTTAATATAAATCATTCCACGTCATCTTATGTAGTTCCTATCTGCACTGTTGTATTCACTATTTTCCTCCATTCTTCTATACTTGTCCTTTCTCCAGTCCTTGATTCTCATATTTCCTAAATACTCCATTACTTGGTTCTTAAATCTAAGCTTTGATCTGCCCTTCAGATTCTATTCACTTATTCGCGGATTTATTCTAATTTATTAAAAGACATTTTAAAAAATACACCTTTTAACCATCGAATGAATTAAATTTCATAGCATATTTGAAGCTTTATTTTTTTCAGTTAGAGTGTGAAACTTACAAGAATATCTTTCGCATTTCATACATATTATTTTACTTGGAAACAACTGTAGAACTGAGGCAAGAGGATCTATTGTTAACCATATTGTTTTATACAATATTAATACTAATAATTTTCTTGCCCAACGGAATTTATTTTAATTTTTGTGTGCAGGTAAAACAACATAAAGCATTTGAATTTGATGGAGCCTGTGGTTGATTGACTTGATCAATAAGGTTGATATATAACCCGAGACACGAGACACAGTGCACATCTTGGTTTTGAACGGTGTGGATCGCGTACGGAGTTTGTTTTTCGTACAATTTTTTCGCCGTGTTTTACCAGGTGCGACACTTTGAAATTATCTGCTGATGATGACAACTTGGTTGTCGAAATGCGTATACAGAATTTACAAAAGTTAATTGTGGAAAAGGGGTATATATCAACCTTATTGATCAAAACATAAAGAATATATCTATAAACAAAAAGAATATGTAAAGAAAACAATAATAATACACACATATAAAAGTAATCAGCAGTCCTTTTCTTGAAAAAGTTAGGGGAAAAATATCAGTGGATTCACTAGGTAATTGATACAGAAAAATTGAATCTCAGGATGTGACTATATTAAAATATTGTAGGAGCGAAGAAAAATCAATAAAATTACTATACAGATTATATAAAAATATTGCACTGGAAAAAATACGTCCAAATAGAAGAGAATACAAATTCAGTCGTCGTGAGGGTATCGATTGATCTATATTTCTATTTGAACATCTATCACCCGATCGAAGTCACAGAAATTTAGCAAAGTTTCGCTATAAAATTTCAATTCGAAGGATATAAATATGATAATGAGGAGGCCAGATCATAGACACGTACTCAATGCGAGATCTAACTATGGCAGTATATGAAATATTTATCGCTTGTGTCCACATGACTCGCCAATTGCAAGTTGCAAGTGTACGTCTTAGAAGAGTAAACATTGTAGAACGCTTTATGTACTGTTAGAAAAGTAAGATCTGAGAAGAGCAACCAATGAATGAGATCATTTTTGTGTCACTCACAATATAACTAGAGCAACCAAAATATACAAATATTTAGCATACACTGACGACATCACCTCTGTCACAACAACGTTATATTTTAAGGAGAACAGGTAGCAGGCAAGCAGGATTGCAAGGAAATGAAAAAACAACAGCATATAGGAATAAGTAAATTCGGGGTACTAGAAGAATTGGAAAAAAAACTTGAGACAATGATAATGGAAGGGATATCATATTTCATCTTTTTGAGAGTTCGATTCTCGGATAATGTAGACAACAACTCAAACTAAATGTTATTGTTAATACAACAAGAATAGAGAAAGTTTCTAAGTTTGAAGAATGTATTAGAGAATACAAAAGTATAATTACAAAAAACCGTGCCCTGATAAACGATCACTTGACTGTCAGATTCAGCTAATAAAGAAAGCAGTGTAACTATAAATATTCAAGGTGAAGCTATAATAACTTATGTCATCAGAGCTTAACACTGGGACATTCGAAGAACAAGAAGAAATGACAACTAAATATGTAAGAGAATATTATCGTGAAAATATACTGTAAACTGAAACCAGGATCAACCTAAAACGAAGTAGTTGGGTTGCATAGAGCTGCTTTGTAATTAAAAAATTACCATATTCTGTGACGAAATTAAGGTAAATTAGTTTAGTAAAGTGAACTGAAAACTTTTCTTAGGAGAGAAAGTGTATATCAGTTTATTAATCACATTTTATAGAACAGAATGTACGATTTTGTTAGATGATGGTAAATTAAATATAAGCAAATCTTATTTCAAAAGAATGCTGTAATTTCTGCGTATTGCATTTTATATATGGCGTCTGTAAGTTTAATGCGTACTTAATGTTGCTTAAGTGCTAGAAGAATGCGTTATTAAATTGCTGGCGCCACTTCTGTCGTTTTTTTATTATCATGTAGACTCAACGGGATATATTAGTTCCATAAATAATTTCACTATATTGTTCAATATAATTTTATATTTAAATAAACAATACCAGTTCCATTACGTTGGCAAAAATATTAGAAATTACAAATTACAATTACCAGCATCATCGTTCTAATATTATTTCTTTTATTTTTCAATAATTTCAGAAAAATATTGATTTTTTTGTTTCCTTGTTACATTTAGAGAAATGCAAATGAAAATGTGAATAAATATATTCTTTCCGATCTTTCATAATTTTCATTTCATCAAGTTTTATGTTCATAAAATTATCATCGATATCCTTTTGTTCATTAAAAAGTAAACAATTTTTATCTATTTATGTAACCTATGTACATAATTTCAGCAATTAAAATTAAAATAAATACCATTTCTATGTCTAATAAGTGGATTTAGACTAGAAGTTTTGAAATTTAATGTAAATAATTATAAAATCGTTCCTGAAAAAAATTAAGTCGATGCTTGCAAATACAAATAGGATATGAATGAAAGAAATTACGTAAAAAAAGTATAAAAATTGGAACAAGCGACATTAATTATTTCAAAAGTTATTTTGCTTTACAAAGTATTCTCCTTGAATCTCGTTACATTTAGTCCACCGATATTCAAGTCTTTTCATTCCTTCAGAAAAGTAAACTGTTCGAAATGCATTAGTTTTAGTGAATACCGCCTCGTTCGTTGGCTATTCGTGTATCGTAATGCCTTGTCCGTACTTAGGAGGACTACTCTGGAAACGTTCCAACGTATAAAACTAGGAGCGCCAAGATCTTACTTTATTCGCCTGTGTCAAGCCGAACCAGAATCAAGAGAAGCGGATGAGTAATATCTCATTGAAACGTCACCAGAACAGTTATCCTAAGGACCGGCAACCAATGGTTTATACATTATATTAATGTAGTTGTATGTTTACATATATGCTAGGGTAGCCGTTTATATTTCGAGAACTGGCAACATTGTTAGTGTTGCCTCCGACCTGATGATTTCATTGTGAAGTTTGTCATTTTTGACAATATATTTACCTTGACAGTTTTATTATCTAGTCGCTATTTCTATTGTTGACAGTAATTTGAAAATTTTATGTCAGTGAAAAATGGAATTAGCTCGCGAACATTTGCGTGCAATAATTTTTCATAACCTTCAGCGTGGATTATCTCAACAAGAATGCATCGACGAGCTGAATTCTTTATATGGTGATGAAGCACCATCGAAAACTATAGTATATCGTTGGTATAGTGAATTCAAACATGGAAGGCGTTCTTTGGGCGATGAATTTCGTGAACGTCGTCCCATAAATGTTACTATGTCGGAAAACTAAAATGTAGTATCTGAATTGATAATGCAAGATCGTCATGTGTCATACTGTGAGATCGAGACATTTCTAGGTATTAGTAACACCAGCGTGCATAAGATCCAGCATGAACATTTAGCCGTTAAGGAGATATGTTCACGTTGAATACCACATAATTTGACATCCGCTCAATAAAGGACTCGCGTCGCTTGGTGCAAAGAAATGCACATAAAAATTGCAATGGCGGTGCTTCAAAGAACATTTATCAAGTTGTCACAGGTGATGATTCTTGGATCTATACGTATGAGCCTGATAGTAAACAGCAGTCGACTGTGTGAGTATTCCAAGATAAGCCTAAACCAACAGCAGTTGTTGCCTGTTTTTTTCGAAAAAACCGGTAACCTGAAATATAAACGGCTACCCTCGTATACATATTTAGGGTTCTCTAAGTATCATATAAATGAATTTTCTATATAAATGATAATTCTTGTAAATATTTGATTGAGATAAAATCTAAATGTGGTGGAGCTCCATCAATTGCCCCTATGAATTTAATTCGGATTAATATAATCAGAGAATCGTTTTAATTCTGGAATTAAGACATTTTTTAAAAAAACAAGTATTTCTCGCTAGTTACTATGCCACCAAATAAATATTGTCCGACAATTTGATTTCTTATAATTCCATCCCAAACATTTATTTTATTAAGATATTGCATATGTGCCCCTATTATCAAATGTTGATTTTCTGTACCCCAACATCTATCATTTTGCTTGTTGACTACTCCATTTAGGAAAAAAGTTGCTTCGTCAGATAAAATAAATAGCGGATTTTGATCCTACTTACTTATCGTGATTTCGCAAAATTCCATTTGACAACCAGAATCATATTTACCTTGTTCCTGAACTCATTGAAGTTTATACGGATGATATTTTTCTTTTCTTAAAAGGCGCAACAGAGATATTTTACATAACATCATTATCAGCAACATTTCTAGCTGATTTGTGTGGATTGTTTTCAATATATGGGTATGTCGGCTAAGCTAAGATACCTCGCAAAGGTGAATTGTTAACTTTAACTTAAAATTACATCTCTCCCAAGCTCTTTAATGCTTCCGATAACTGTTTTACATCTCTTTCGATTTCTTGACTTCGCATTCCATTACAATATTTATTTTAAAACCCTTTTCGCTACCTGCCAACACTTCGTTTTATATTGGTGTCATTCCATTACTAGTTGCCTCTTTTGTCTATGTGTCTTAATGTTGATGTGTGTTATTATCTCTTCATAACAGAGTTGCCACAGCTTCTCGTTTCTAATTTCTCATGCAAAATTCTGTATATTTAAAAATGCACTGTTTTTTATTTACTATCTAAACTTCACAGCCAAGTGACTGTATATTAAATGACTTTTACATTCCCTAATATATTCATTAAACTTAAAACCCTTCCCTGTTTTTACTTTAACCTGTTTGGTTGTTGTCTCCATTATCTGAAAATTAAACTCTAAAAAGGTGAAATTGTATACCTTTCTGATTTTTTCGTTTCAAGCTTTTATCCAATTCTTATTTTATTGCGCTTTATTTCCCATTTTACTATTCATATATATTTCATGTATTTGCAATCCTGCTTTCCGGACACTTATTATTTTAGATCATGATATTGTTGACACAATGGTAATGTGGTCGGTGTATGGTTGCGACTGTTGATTGCTTTAATTCCTTTATGAATTATCCAACACATGATCTCATTCCTGCGAAGCTTAAGCCGTTTGGGTTCAATGATACATTCGTATCTCAATAATATGTGTTCTACAATATCTATTCTTCTAAAACTATATTTCCACAGTTAGGGTGCCGCAAGGTTCTAATTAAGACCACTAATTCTTATAGTGTATATTGACGACACTACCAATATATTTTCTTTGAATAACTTCTTTTTGCCTATGACTGCGCAGAAATACAGAGTTCACAAGACAGTCTAAATACAATTGGTCCCTCGCGAGTGTAAGTTATTTCCTTTGAATAGGAACGTCCACCATATTGGGATCCATCCAACTTCTTTATATATAGAAATTTGTAAAAGCACATTAGAGGATGTCATATGCGGACAATAACCAATTGAAGATGAAGATTAATATCTATTTTGAAAGCCAACAGAGATATTTTCTTTCTGATGGAATAAAGTTGTTTGCTTCATGTTTTAAATTTATTTGAATCACATATCGGGCGCAAGTTTTATTCATAAGGAAATGTTCGATGTAAGAACGTCCAAAATTTTAAAAATAACACAATTATTATATTGAGTGCTTATAAAACCATTCTGTTTCATTTGGGACAATTGTTCATATGCAAATTTTGGTAGCTAATATTACTCCAAGATTTTTTATAGTTAACTATTCAATATCGTTCGTACATTAACTCTGAAAGATTTAATTTAATTGCTGCTTTCTCCTGGAAATATGCGCGTAGATTTCCTTTTAAATAGTCTATCGGGTGTAATGATGCTTACAGCTTTAATGGCTATAATAAATAGCTGCCTTCTGCTAGTATTTAATTTTATTGTTACTGTTACGCCTTTCTCTATTTTTCAATTCATTTTCATTCATCTTCTATTGCAGAATATCAATAAATATCTCTTATATAACTTAACTAAGTTATTAATACGTTTTATGTGATTGATGAAAACGAAAACACAATAAAAAAGACTGAAAACGTCATACCTTATTGTATTTGAATTGTAAATAGGACATTTGTATATTTAAAGGATGGAACCAAGGAAGGAAGCTTCGTTATTTTTATTGACAAAATATCATAATGTGCCGAAATGTCGCCGTACTAAAACTATTTTTAGTATGTAAATTTTGTTGGAACAAGGGTGTCATGGTAGTTAGAGAGCAACAATGCGGTCGGATCGACCCGTCATCGGTCGAAATAGGCGCCGGTCGGGCTGGCGTCACGATGCCCTCCTACCTGCAAAAGCGACGCTGGGTTGCCGTAGTCCCGTTCCAAATCAATTTTGATACAAGAATGGTACTCCGGGAATGTATTACGCTGGGCCTACATGAATATTTGCATTTCAAATTATAGCGCAATTAACGAACTAACTTCTCTAATATTGCCCCATTAAATTTTCTAGCAAAAATTAAATGCAATGTGTATACTGAATTGTTGAATAAAATTAGCTGTTTAATATGCATATTAATACATTCTTTGAATTACAGTTTATTTTTTAAAATTGCTATGCATGTTTAAATTCTATGTATTTATGTTAGTACTAATAATCATGAAACTAAATCCAAAAAACAATAGACAGTAATTTTATCGTATCTAAAGCGAATTTTGCCCATTAATGAATTCAAGTTTTTATATTTTTGATACGCAGCCGATCTGCTCAGCTCTGTGCACCGTTAACAACGATCTTCAAAATGTCCTTTTCTATATCTATTTTTCTGGAGTCTTGAAAACTGAGCAGGATTACGCCCATCTTTAGGAAAAGTAATCAATTATATATTCACTTTTATTCAGCGATTTATTTCAACATTTTTGTTTGTATTCAACCACAAATTTCTATAAATTAGTATAAATTTGTGGTTATAATTGAAACTACCATTTTATCAGTGAAACTATGTACAGGGTGTTTCAAAAAGAATTTACGTATTTCGAATGCATATATTAATTAAACTTTAAGACGTACGAATATGAAACCTTACACACATATTTACGAACCTCTCAAGTTCAAATTACAGATGTTCAATACGTCCTCCATCAGCGACACGAACAAGATCACATCGATACTCAAATTCCTCCCATACTCGAGCAAGCACGTCCTTTGTCACTGATGTTATGGCAGTACGGATCCGGTTCTTCAACTCTTCCGGGTTCTGTTGGAGTGGTTGTACATAAACGTTGGCTTTAACGAAACCCCACAGGAAGAAGTCACAGGGTGTCATATCTGGTGACCGTGGCTTCATAACCAACCGACGTCTTAAAACACGCCAAATTGTTGTCGTAGGCAGTTGTAACTTCCGACTGGCACGACGAGTTGATTTTGAAGGATTACGTTGGAAAGCAGTTTGAATTCGTGCAACATTTTCTTCAGAAACACGAGGGCGGCCAGGACTCTTTCCTTTACATACAGCTCCTGTATCTACAAACTGTCGATACCATCTGCGAATGTTCCACCAATTCGGAGGATCTATTTGGTAGCTTAACCTGTAACGTCTTTGCACTGTAATCACGAAATTGCACTTCGCAAACTCGAGAACACAAAATGGTTTCTGCTGCGGAGTAGCCATTTTAATCATATGACGGTTACCAAGAAAAACAGAAGACAACTGACATCGAGCGGCTATTAAATAAACTAGACTATGTATTCGTTTCTCCAATAGCCGAGCCGAGGCGCAGCGATCGATAGTTTGGACAAAATAATACTTTGTAGTACGTATATTCTTTTTGAAACACGCTGTATAATAAACAACAAGTAGTATACACTAACTTCGTAATAGTCTTCGATGCCCCCGATCATTTTGCACTTGCTTCCAAAATTAGTTCTCTTGGATATTCGACTCCCATAGTTAAAATAATATGATGCTATTTATACAATATAGCTTATTTATGCTTCTCTCTTTGATTCTAATTGTTTTATTGCTTCTTTGGGTATTCCACAAGGACCAAATTTGGGGGCGTTACTTTTCGGCTTTTATAATAATGGTTTTCTGTCTACCATCAACTTTCAAGTTTTAGCTTATGTTGATGACCTAAAACTATTCCCTTCAATTCTATCTATTTCTTTTTAATTTTACCACATAACCTAAATATAATATACAGCTAACGAGCTATATAAATAAAATATACTCAGTATCATTAAATTTAAATATTCAGTGGATCTAATTGTTTTGATTAGGCACACAGAAATTTGAAACTTATTTATTTTCATTAATTACTTAAGAGTTTCTTCCAACGCGCGCTTAAGCTTTTCTAATTACCTTGACTCCATAAGCGATTGAGTTTCGTGTAATCTTAGCCTTGTCATCCATTCTTGCAGACAATTCTTGAATGCTAATATTATAAGACTACAGTTCTACACCTTCATACGTTCTAAACTTATTACGCTACTATTACTTAAAGTTTTCATTAGGCAGATTTGCAAATTGACTTGATTTGTAAAGGCAAGAAAGAGACTTTTGCGTTTAAAATCAGTGGGAAGTATGTAGATTACATGAGTTTACTTCGTAAGTTTTTTTTTAAATCATTTTCAACTGTATGAGCTAATGATAAATCTTTATTTCAGGACCCATTTTAACGGTGTTAGCGTCCACATTCCTAAGCTTCAGTCTCATGGTTTTGGCTTCATGTCTATTAGTAATGATGTATACTTTCTTTGTCTTGTAATTGGAATCTGTTAGGTGAAATAAAGACTATTATTATGTAGATTTGTCTAAGATCGAGAAATTTTTCACTCAACCCATATATTTATGTGTTTGAACTTGGACTGTATGCGACTAACATTGTTCGGTTTTATATTGTCTACTACAAAACAAAATTACTACAAATTTAATTATATTCAGTGCGTTTGTTTAAAGGTAGTTATCGTAGCTGCGAATATGTTGATCAAATAACGGATATTGGTCAGATATGGAACTTTCTGTTGTTTATTAGGGCATGTTTGGCTATTGCTGTTGTTATGACTGCCTTTTCTATATTTGTGTTATGTACGTGGACTTATTTCTAGAGTTCGTATTCGATCGAGAAATTGCTTTATTGTAATACTTGTTACTGATATCACGACAAGTACTAATTCTTGATTTCAAAGCTCTTTTGATTTGATTGTAGGTGGTGTATATTTTGCTATTTTTTTATCTTTTTGTATAATGTTCGTATCATTTACTATCGCAATAATATATCACCTTGTTGCTCATAATTTATATGTTTGTGTGTATTGTTCCATCCCACTACAACTTTCAATCATTATTTCCAAAGATACTTTCTGCAAGTCTCGGGTGTTGACTTGAACAATATATATATATACTTAAAAATATTAATGTACTCTTTAGTAGCATACCCAGAACCTACATATCAAAAAGCACGCTCAAAACTGGTATCATCAAAGACACAAATATGAAATTGTTCATACTGAAAATGATCATGCGACGAAAATGTTTAAAAAGAGTTGTTTGAGGAATGATCATCTGTATTTACGAGGAGGAGTCAAAAAGTTCCCGGAATTTTTTTTTAAATCTTTATTACCACAACATAGGTACACAGTTACTTAATCGCCTTCAAAGTAGGCGCCGTCTGAACACACACACTTGCTCCACCGCTCCTGCCATCGTTGGAAACAACGATGAAAGTCCTGTTGTGGTATCTTCCGAAGTTCAGCCGTCGCGTTGGTTTTGATGTCTTCTACGGTGTCAAAACGGTTACCTTTGAGGCCCTTTTTGAGCTTGGTTTTTTCTGCAAGCCATGTTTGCACAACAATCGACGTGTGGGAGGGAGTATTGTCGTGATGGAGTGACCATCCTTCTTGCCATTTGCCTGGTCGTTTTCTTCGAACTGCTTCCCTCACTCTTTTCAAAACTTGCACGTAAAAAGGACCGTTAACCGTTTGTCCAGCTGATACAAATTCATGGTGCACCACACCTTCGTTGTCGAAAAACGCAATGAGCATCACTTTTGTTTTCGATTTGACATGACATGATTTCTTTGGTCGAGGAGAGGACGATGTGTGCCATTCTGATGACTGCATCTTGGTTTCCGGGTCGTACGGGTACACCCAAGTCTCGTCACCAGCAACGATTGTCTGTAAGAACATCGGGTCCTCTATGCTTTTTTCAAAACATTCGGCCGCCGTCAACTTCCGAGTTTCCATCTAATCCGGATTCAACAAGCGCGGGACAAAGTTTGCACTGACACGTTTCATCTTCAAATCATCTGACAGGATTGCGTGTATGGATCCATGAGAGATCCCCGCTTCTTGTGCCAACTCGTCGATGGTCATTCTGCTGTCTGCTCTAATTAATTGTTTCACATTCCTTCGTTCCTGGAGGTTGAAGGTCTCCCACTGCGACTCTCGTCTTCCAGCGATTCCTGTCCACCCTTAAATCTTGAAAACCACTCGTAAACGGCTGTTTTCTTTAAAGAATCGTTACCGTAAACTGTTTGTAAGGCTAACAAAGTCTCTGAAGCACATTTTCCCAATCTGCACATGAACTTGATGTTCGCCCGTTGCTCGAACTGCGACATCGCGTCAACTGATCACCACACACTCCTACCTTCCGCTAAACTGCAGTCACACTGCGTGTTCAGACTTGCTCAGACCTGTCAGCGTCATAACTATGCACCATAAGGAATGTACTGTACAAAATTTATTGTGATTGCATCACAACTGCCAACACTACGACACAATTCCGGGAACATTTTGACTTCTCGTCGTATAACAGGACTGGGGCAGAAAGTTCATTGAAATGGTAGCCGATCTATTAACGGAAGGTTTTAAATTT
Organism: Dermolepida albohirtum; assembly: GCA_031893035.1. Taxonomy (NCBI): domain Eukaryota; kingdom Metazoa; phylum Arthropoda; class Insecta; order Coleoptera; family Scarabaeidae; genus Dermolepida; species Dermolepida albohirtum. Next base: position 527,087 of record JAVIWB010001056.1, read on the forward strand.
AATAAAAATATGACATGAAAATTATATGTTGCTTACCCGATATAAGCTAAAAAGGTAGCAAAAGTCAAAATTAACATAAATAACAGTAGTTGGTATTCCATCCTGCTATCCATTTATCTAATTTCAATGTTAAGGGGTCTATCCAAAATTAGTAACAATATAATAAAATAATGACTACGCTGTTCGGTACTCCCAAGGAATCACGAAAATATTAAATAATGTACAGATTTGTAATATTTACCTATATCGTGTTACCCATTTATCTCTTACGCAGGCAGAGTTTCAGTGATGTTTCGGTTGAAATGAGTTGGCTAGACCCGCGGACAGTAGTGTGTCAGATGCTTGAAAATCAAATAGTGCTCATAGGGACCTTAAACCCCAAAAATCTTGTCAACGACTTACCTGTACAAACTAATACCAAAATCATACTTTCTGCGTTGGAGCAGATTCAGACAATTCATCATCGTAAATATAACATAAATGTTTTTTAGTGAAGCAGATTTGAAACAGTAATGAGATGAAATATTTAAAAACTGTTTAGATGTAATTAATTTTAAATTTAATAAAATCTAAGAACAAGAAAGCAACACATGTAGTTAGAAAATTATGACCACTTTTCTAACCACCTGACTAATTATTATCAAATGCAATGAATAATTAAATTACTTGCAAACGTTACTTAGGTATTAAACAAAACAAATTAATACAAGGCAAATATTACGAGCGCTCTCTTGTATTGAAATTCCAAAAGATTGTAAAAATGTATAAATTTATAGTGTTTTATGAAAATTGGATACGTCGTTATAAGGTCCAAACAATAAACATGGCCGTAATACTAAACAAAATTATACTATTAATATGATAATTAAAAAAAGGTCTAATCTAACGTGAAATAATCCCCACTAAATATCACTTGATTTATGTTCCTATTGGATGTTGTATAGTTACAAATTTTCGGGACTTCATAGACAGGAAAAAATAGAACGGTAATAGAGCCTATATTTAAAATTAAAATTAAGATTAGAAATTAGGATCCTAAAAAAAGGCATAATGATAAGCAACGGTACTGCAAAAACAATACAACAGATGCCTTGATGCCATGCTTTTGGAGGGGTCTACAGTGGTCGTAAAAATGCAAACGTAGATTATAGTAAATAATCTAGTAAAGAACTACCAAATAAACGGTAAACGTCGATGATTCTATTACTTCCTCGAAGCTCACAGCTGACGACATGAAAAATCTATCCTAATTATATAATTATGCTGGGTAAAAATCTACAAAATTAATCTTCATAATGCGTATGTGCTTCTGTTAAGTCCGCTAAGTCTCGTTACACTATTCTTCTTAACTCATTCAAATGGACACGAAAAATTTTTTCACACATAAATAAAAATCTCACTAACTTCAACTAACTTCTACTACTACCGCAAAAACATTACATTACATGATTATACTGTGGTTAAAAAAACACTTTAAGCAACAAATGGGATAACCTGTATATATGCATGTTTACATACACACGTTCTTAATTTAAAAATCAAATGCCAACCACCTTATTCAATTTAGATTTCGAAAAAGTGATATTAGAGAGAATTATACAGAGAAAAATGATTACTTAGTAAGCATCGTCAGTGTTGCCAGAAACAGGAGTTTTAAGCTAAAAGAGATTACGATAAGGCTAGTAGAAGCGGCAAAAGGCATCTGTCTGTAGGAAAATTGCAAAATAACTGCGGATATGAGAACGAAGCTAGTAGAGCTTTAGGGTATATATACCGTGGCGTTAGAGAACTTTACGCACTTAGATGTAACATAAATAATACGAGCATGTATCAGGAGAAGGAACTAGATCTAAGAATTGCCAAAAGTAGCACTTGGGCTTTCTAAAATTTAATTAAAGTATTAAATTTTAAATAGAAACTAAAAATCTGAGTAACAAGAACTATAAGAAGAATATATAGAGGAAGACAAATAGGACTAGAATGAAATAGGCTAAACTGAAAAATTTTAGATTTAACCGGCGATCTCTTTCTCTTCAGAAATGTGCCATCATCATTTGACAACGGAGACAGTGAATTTAAGTCCTTCTAGTGTGGAAGAAATTGCCTATAGAAACAGTTATTGAATGAAAACCCATTATTAATTGCATATACGTATGTACTTTTTTCACGGCTTTTACATCGTATACGTAATGCTGAAATTTTTTAAAATAATTTATATTCTCTGTGCAAAAGGTATTAATTACATATAACTATGCGGTTTTACGAGATCGCTGGTTCGAATCCCATGCGGAGAACAGGCATTTTCTCAAAAATCTGCATTACATATAAGATGTAAAAAGCAGTTAAAATTAGAATTTTTCAAAGTACCGATAACTTTATAAAAGCAATAGAAATGAAATGGATAAAACACTTGCAAAGAAAACATTTAAATTAATAGTTATTTTATTAAATACTTAAAAATTTAAGCTACATTACATTAGTTATTTAAACGTAAATGATCATTCGTTCAGAGCAAATTACCATTCATACCCGTGATATTTATAAATTTGCGGCCACACATTTGGATTTAATTGGAAATTCCGTATTCAGTGTTAATTGTAATTTAAAATGTGTGTTAAATACAAATGCGACAATATGAACTCTGCAGTTCATTGATTTGTCCACTTTGTTAGGAGGCCTTTATACAGTTGCTTTTTAATGCGACAGATTGAACACATGTAACGGTAAATTGCGGTTCGTGTAAATGAGCTCAAACAGTGTATATTTTGGCTTCCATTGAACGGGATTAGAGTTCCAGTTTTATTATTACTTCAAGAATATATGTGTGTATAATAGTAGAGCCTGCTATTTAATTACTTTTTCTATGTTTGCAGAGAAAAATAGGTTTAGTAACAGTAAATTCTAATCTTTAACAACACGAAATAGTGACACTTGAAACAAATATTTGAAGTATAAAATGAAAATGAACATAAACGATTTCGAAACATATTTATGAAAATGCAATTGATCTATAAATTAAAAATTCATATCTTTTAAAAATACTTATAACTTTATACTTTGACAAGTAATTCTAAAAGATCTTTATTTATGCTCAAACATGGTGTCACGCCTTTCTTAAATCTATCTTAAAACTTTGGACAAAGGAAATATTATGTAATTAAGAATATAATCGCTTAAATGTAAAATGAAGCTATAGTAAGGCCTGCTCAAACGACAACCACGACGATTACTTAAGTGAACAGAGTAATTAACCACATTTAATTAATCCCTGATATTATATTTAACTCGTCTACAACGACATGTTTCTGGAACCATTGCTGATCTTTTTACACAGTTTTGCTGTATATTTAGTATAAAGTATGAATTTATCTTTAGATGTCCATCAGTAAACTACTTTTAAGGATTTTATTTATTTTATTGTATTATTCGTATGCGTCAAGATATCCAATGTATTTTTCCATTTTAACTACAGGCGACGTATATATATTCTACATATTGCTATATTGTTCATTATATATATGTATATATATATATATATATATATATATATATATATATATATATATATATATATATGTATATATATATGTGTGTGTGTGCGTGTGTGTGTGTGTATTCTACACCTACTAATCATATCATAATCATACATTGCAATATTAATGTATATTCAAGAAGTACAGAAAATAAGCTTTCAAACGATGTATAAATTATTTGAAGCTGCCCCTTTGCTCATACAGACTTGCGAATTCTTGTATGAGTCGTATATATACAAAGGGTACTAGAAAAGTTTTGCAATTAAACTTTGTTTATTTAATTTTTTCAAAGTAATTTCCTCTACACTCAGTACACCTCCCCATCCTTCGAAACCAATCTTTAAACCAGTTCTGCCAAATTTTACTAGTGAGTAAAGCACATTCGTTGCCCTAAGCACGCACAAGGTCCTCATCACTGGATTTTCACATGCGGGAACAGTGCAAAGTCGCAGGGAGCAAAATCTGGACTGTAGGGAAGGTGCTAGAGAAGTTTCAATCCTGTCGCAGTTAAATATTCGGTGCAGTCTTTGGCCTGTTGAGCTGGAGCATTATCGTAATGGAGGAATCAGGTGTCCATTCTTGACTTTGGCCTCAGGTTCTTCATAAATCCAATGACTTTAGGCAGGCACTGTTCTGTATACCACTTAGCTGTGACTGTCTTCTGTGTGTCCAAAACGACGCGTTCCACAATTCCACTCGATTTGAAAAATAAATTTTCTTCTTTACAGATAGGGATTTCCTGACAACTACCTATGTGTTCTCATCATCAAAGATCCAAACTTTGTTTTGAGCTTTGGCACATCGTAATAGCATGAAAATGCAATTGGTCTGTAACTGAAAAATTCATACTTTTAAAAATGTTTATAACGTATCTACTTACCAAGAGTCCTACAATCCATTACTTTAATTTAGTAGTAGGTTCTAGGCCCACATACTTGATTATTATACGGAATATATGCGAAATAATGCATAATCTTCGTTTTTCTAAGAGTAAAACTAATAGTAAAGACAAGGTAGTTAAACTCTCAAATTTAATGGGAAGTAAGTAATTGAACTTATTGAACTTATTAAAATAGCACTTTATTTATGAATAAACAAACAGAAGTTAATGATCAGTATACAATAGCTTTTTAGTAGATACAGTTTTCATCAGGGTAGTAACTACAATAATTTAGTTATTATACAAATGTTGCCACATATTTTTGGAAAATTTGATACCTTTCCATATTCATTTCTACATTAAGGAACTTAATAATATATTCAACTATGAGTATTTTATATCAATATTTAATGCCTTACATTTTCGTTACGATGTGAAATGATTCTCTATATAGATGATGATTCACCAGTAAGTAGGCTTTGTTAATTCTACTCTCTCTTGAAGTCATTGTTGGTATCGTCTTCGTGAATTTCGTAATGGTTTGAGGCCTAGATGAAGAGTATTTTCCATGGAGTACTGCTTTGAGTGTTACATTTGGTGTCGAAATTTTGACACAAGACATTCTTCAGCAGTAACCCAGAGAATAAATGCATGTAACATTGACGCTTGGATTAAGGACTTGAAGGGGTCGATCTTATATTCACTTAGGCAATACATTTGCGCAAGGAATGTTGCCAGTATATTCCTAATGCGGTTCTCAGGCAATAGCAAATGAGAATCTAAAGCCAATCGCGGGTCCAAAAGGACGCCTAGGTACTTAATCTAAGGGTGCCGCATCGACTGACTGAATAGCAGATGACGTGAGGTGTGACTTGGTGCCGGGAGATGATAAAAAAGTTTAATAAGGGACAATGACGGTATGTGAACAACACCGTGACAGATAACGAAACTTGGCTGTAGTATTACGATGTGCCGACCAAAGCTCAAAACAAAGTTTGGGTCTTTGATGACGAGGACACACCCATAGTTGTCAGAAAATCCCGATCTGTATAGAAGAAAATAATAGCTGTATTTTTCAAATCGAGTGGAATCGTGGAAGGCGTCGTTTTGGAGACACAGAAGGCAGTCACAGGTGGTATACTGAACAGTGCCTACTTAAAGTCATTGGATCTATGAAGAACCTGCAGCCAAAGTCTAGAATGGACACCTGGTTCCTCCATCACGATTATGCTCCAGCTCACCGTGCCACAGCCTGCACTGAATATTTGACCACTGCAGGATTGGTTTTAAAGATTGGTTTCGGAGGATGGAGAGGTATATTGAGTGTAGAGGAAATTACTTTGAAAAAATTAAATAAACAAAGCTTTATTGCAAAACTTTCCTAGTACCCTTTGATTTCTTATTCAAAATGAGTGCTATAATTTTGGAAAACCTGGTATATACAATAAACGATATTAGTACCCCGCAAAATATTTTATTTTCCTAATATAAATGAACACAAACAGTTCATTAAACATCATATACTCTGGCATATATACAATTCTTGGATTTAAGTATCGTGTAATTCACACCCCATCGAAGTCCGTTATCCAGTTAAGGTTAATCGCATTTGACAGTCCACTGAATTACCATCATATGATCGCTGCCAAGCTTAAACCGATCCCGGCATTTCTGACTACTAATCTATAAATTCATGAATGTAATTACAATTTAGACGGAGAGTGACCGTAAATTATTATTATGTTTGGTCTCTGGTGTACGTCGCAATATGCCAGTCATATTGTCTATGCGATAATTTGTTCCGTTTCCATCACTATATGGATTTAGACGTATTTAATACAGCACATCTCGAACATATTACCCTGCAAGAAAGTTAACAATGTTATCTGATAGATTATTATGCAGATATTAAATTTCGACCGCTGTCATATATACGCAATAGGAAAATTAATATTAAAGACTTTCAAATCGTTAATTTGTTAGAGCCAGGGACTTGTTTAAAAACAATTTTTGAATGTAAAAATAATTATATTACATTGTATGTAATATAATATTTATATTTATGAATATTATATTACATATATATAATATAATAATGTTGCAACATTATTTTACATTTTTGCTATCTAAATCTTATTAATTAGAAAATAAATAGTATTATTACCTAACAAACAGTCCTTTCACTTGACCTCGAGTGTGCTAAATTACCTCAAGAAATAGATTGGAAGAGTGGGGAGGGTTTCTCTGTTAATAAATTTTAATAAAACGACACAATATTGTTACCCTGAAAGCCCTTAAACCAATACTGAAATAAAGGATGGATCAAAAAAAGAAAATACGTTCAATATTTAATTAATTAAGACCAAAAAGAAAAGGGGTCCCTTTTGTAAAAAAAAGTTAAGCTTTACACAAGTTTATTGTATAAGTTCAATTACTTTTGTAATACACTGTATAAAAATATATTTATAATAAATAGGTATTTAAAAAGGAGAGGCGCTTATGTTTCAGTTCAAAACTTTATAAGGTATAGTTGATTCACATTTGCGGTACAAAAGAAAAATTCAATACTTATTGGACACTTCCCAACAATAACATAAAAATAGCAATAAATTACATAAGAAAGATAATGTTCAATATACGATAGAATTGATAGTACATGAAATTGACGCTACGACAAAAAAAGGAAAGATTGACTGTGATCTATAAAAAAGCAAAAGATTAAGTAAATTTCTACAAAGAAAGCTATTATAATTAGTTGATGGTAAACTAATTAATTGTTACCGAAAAATCTTTAGCAAGAATAAACAATCATGGTTAACTGTTCAATGAGCTCTTAATGAAGTTAGAAGTTAGCAGATAAAAAGTGCCAATGAATGACTAATAAATGATGATCTATTAATTAACGAAGACCTTAATTAATAAAATTGATTCTAACTGATTCATCGATGTATATTTTAATAATTAAGGCTGTCTAACGACTCAAAAATTAGTTAAAGCTATTCAATTCTTCGAAGTATATGAGTAGATAATTATATAAATACCTTCTGTTAACTAGTCTTGCTCTTAAATGCACACTTGGGTTTAAATAACACAATACAGGATCTAAAGGCTCTTAAATAATCCTGTAACTTGCTAAACGGTAGCAACTAAACTGGCAGTTGATTTCGTAGTCTTATAAATCAAATAACAAAAACAGTAAATCAATATAAAAGTAATAATAATTACGAATGTCCTTGCCAGGCTCTACTACTTCAATCCTTCGTTGTGTTAGATCTTAGCGAGAGCACAAATTGCTTCGTTAAACCTTAATCCTGCAGATTAAACTCTGTCTTCTTAATCAGATGAGCATACCTTCTTCATACGCATGCTAGCTCAACTCGTTCGATAATTATTCAGCTCACATAGTTAAGGTAGGTAAGAAAAAACCTTTAGCTGGTTTTGAGGGTTAATTAACAGAATTAAGATCGTCCCACATGTCGAGGTTTATCGACTTATAAATCCCATTAAATTAATAAATTAATCAGTCTGCTAAGCATATTCCAAAGAATCGTTGCAAGAATCGTAATTAACTATTTCGATATAGATATAGTGCGACCAATAACCCAAAGTTGAACTTTTAAAGGGCGTGAACGAAGATCGACTTTTCAGAGCGGCCTCAGCTGCCACTGGACTTTTACCAACTCAAGATGTGTCGTATTTGGGAAAAATAAACGCTCATTATTATTGCCATTAATTAGAAAATTACAAAACTACCGGGAATAACTTCCAATCAATATAAGGACAATAATTCTACAATTTTATTAATTAAAAACAAAAATTAGAATATCGTCAGGATCTATAATCGATCGTAATGTTTGTCAACTTCGGCTGACAGATACGCTAGGACGCTAAGACTAATAAAGAACAATAAATTGTACTTAATTGAATACTATGGCAATTAAAATTTTGTTTGTAACACGTTTCCTCGTAACGAGTATTACGATACCTTAAATACTGAACAGTTTATAGCTGTATGTTTCTGTTTTAAATCAAAAACGATGAGCCTAATACTTAGACAGTCTTCCTCTTTATCTAAAACCATTAACTTTGCCTTGAACTACCAGATAGAACTAGAGCGTGGCTTCTTATTGCATGAACAAAATCTTTGAAAATACCATTCTTAAGCCCTTCTTCCACTAATCGATCAACTTTTCTGACATTCCAAAGAAAAATGACCTTATCCAGATGTATTTGGGCATACCCCATTTTAGGTTCTAAACTTCTCCATTAACTGACGTCTTATTTTTATTCAACAATTACTACTTCGTTCACAAATATCAAATGGTAGAGTGTAATCTATTATCATATGCTATGTCAGTTATTCTTAAACAATGTGCATTCAATATGCTTTCATCTGAGTTTGAAAAGATCTCCTTCTATGTAGTTGTTAAAATATATAAATTGAGTATCAGGCGATAATTAAATATTCTTGCCAGTAATGCCACTTGGTTCTTGATAATAGAAAAATAAAAATCAACTTAAACGTGGTTGTGCGTCAGTTCAAAATGTCAAGCCTCTTGAAATGCCAAAATCGACTAAAATTGATATCATTAAAAAAAGGTACAATGCTGAACGATTATCGTATTAACATGTGATAAGTGATGGACTTCATAAATATTCTTAATGAAGTAAGGTACATGTTTATTTTTAAGTATTTCACGATGGAAAATTAATACAAAATAACATTTTTCTTCTATGCCATTGTTATTACCAACCACAGAATTTCAACATTGTGACAGTGCTCGAACCTGTATCTATCCAGTTAGACAGCTTCTTTTCTAATTAAGCCACCAAGTATATAGTTCCTAGTCTCTTAACATGTCATAAATTGCTTAATGGAGCAGCCATCGAAGAATATTTCAAAAAAAAAGTTTGCCAGAACTGCTTCGTTAAAGGAAACGCTTTTGGAAAGAGTGTATGAATAGAGAAGGAGTTAATGAAGGACTAAGAATATGTACGAGTAGTATTAAAAGTTAAAAAGGTTAAGTTTGTTTTTTTGTCTGAATAGATCTTCTATATCATGATATTATAGCTTCATACGTGTGGTAATTATAATACTTAAATAATAAAAACGCTGTTAGAGTCATACTTTAACTACTTTTGCAGCAAAATAAATATGCGAAAATATATTCGAAGTCCGGAACAATCTCAAATGTATAAATAATTTCATAAAAATTAACATGGTGCCTTGACAATTCCGACAATTTTAGAACTTTGGAATAATATGAAAATATCAATTTAATGCTGTTGTACTTTAAACCAAGAAATTTATTTTTAAATAAGTAAAGGCTTGTGATTTACAAACAAATTCAGAGATAAACAAATATTTCCAAAACGACCACATTTCTTCACGTGTCTAAATAGGTAATTTCCTGTTGATAATATATTGATTGTAAGTGACCATTGTATTAACGTAACGTGACATATTTAAAATAAAAATTTATTTGCCTATTGTTGGTATATTCATTGATAATATTATCATTAATTAACGAAATTAAAAAATAATTTTCCGTTTGTTTATTAAAATTTAAGCATAATGTTTTCTGATCACATTTTTATCTGTTTTTATTGCACTTATGAAATCTAGATAATGTCAATAAATGGATTATTTTGAAGTAGGTCATCAATAAATGCTTGGCTAATCCTAGAAATATTTTTTTAATTCATACATAATTCCAACATTTCTTGAAGCAGTTTTATCAAAAAGAAAAAAAGCTGGTATAGAGTGTGCATTAACCTTTCTACATACGAAGTTCAAAAACTACGTGGATTAATAAAGAAAGCACTTGCTTTTGGACAAGGACACATTTTATTTTTCAATATACTCTCCTGTTCACTCAACCGGTTTGTTCCAGCGACACTCAAAATTAGCAATGCCTTCATTATAGATTGATGGATGCTAATAAAGTGGCACAAAAAGTCCTTCGAATTACAGCCAAATCGTGCCAAAAAGTCGCAACAAACATTCGAGCGATTCAAATTTTGCTCCTATGTGAGCTACCAATACATCCAACTTGCTGAGTAATATTTCATTTCCAATTCTTCATTTAAAATGCTGTACACAATATTATTGAATATACCCACTGTGACTACTATGTCGCGCTATTTTACTCAACGTTATACAATACGTTACGGTAGACTCTTTCAATAATATCCAGGACAGTAACCGTTTATAGCCATTTACAACTGAATTAAACCCTTGTAAATGTGTATTTCAAGTCTGAAGAGCTAATAAATTGAAAACTCGTCTACAAGATCTAAAAAAATTGTAACAGAATAGATTAGGAATACCTAGAAAATATCTTTGAATCCATAAAAATATATATATATATATATATATATATATATATATAGAGAGAGAGAGAGAGAGAGAGAGAAAGAAAGAGGGAGAGAATAAAAATAATCAAATATTATCATGAAGACAACGTTCATCATTGTCGCGATTCATGGTTGTTCTTTTCATTTTGTCTGTTTTGCTTTTCTCAACATTTTGAATTAAATTAAAATAGATTTTCATTTTTATGTTCTATAACAGTAATTGGAAGCATCAAATACATTATTTTTTCATATAATTCTAGGAATTCGAAGTAAATTAATTTGTAGATTTGGTGGTTGTCAATATTCCAGAAATAATAAGTTTTTCAATAACAATATTGTATAATTGTTTTAGAACTAGACAAATACAATTTCGCTATCATTTTAATTTTGGAATATATTTAAAGAATAACACCAGTTCCCGCATTTTATTGTGTTTGTGTAAATAAGGGAGAACCAGTTCAAACCTTTCTTCATTGCATTTTATGAGAATTTTTCGAAAAATTTATAAGTATATTTTCCCAAATTACATAATAAATTAATAAGCGCTCTTTTGGAAATTTCTAAGCTTAAAATAAGACCTAGCATGTTATTGTTAAAAACTCATTTCTTCGGAAAAGTGTAGGGATAGAAAATTGTATATTTAAAAGAAATCATTTTTATACAAATCTTATATTTTCTGGATCAGATTACTTTTACGTCTCACCTGATTTATACCGCCTGTCCGATAACATTATTACCACAGGTTAAGAATATGCTGCTGAAGCGATACAAGTTAAAAATGTCTAATGAACATATGCCCAAATCTCTATTGTAACTGAGCTACAAGTACTTGAAGTTTTAGATTACACTACTAATGCAGATATTACGTATCGCTGTTTATTTCATTATTATTATTTCGGTGATTGTTTGGTACGGTATTATTGACGCTTATTAGTGCATTTATAGTGGAAGAACGTCTCACGGCAGTTCTTTATTTATCTTTCTTGGAAAATGACTTCACAATATTACTGGATGACTTTCCTCTTAATGTAAGACGACGAATGTAGATACAGCACGATGGCGTCTCAGTACTTGGGTAGACAAGTAACAGATTTTCTTAATCAAAATTATACGAACCGGTGGATAGGAAGAGGTTCAGTAATTACTTAGGCGCTAAGGCCATCAGTCTTAAATCCTCTACATTATTTTTTATGGAAAAGGTTGAAAAATTTGATTTGTGCAGAACAACCTGAAAACAGAAAACAACTCATTGCTAGAAAGATGGATGCTACAAAAACTATTCGTGCTGACCCTGAGACTGTTAGCACAGCTATCTCTTCAGTTCTAAGGATAGCTAGACTATGTATACAGCAAATGGGTTGATATTTTGAACAACTAATTAAACATTGGTACTTCTTTTGACTTTTATTGGGATTTTTTTACAATGGTACATTATACCTACATTTGTGGGGTTACTTAAAACTGCAAATACGTGTAACTCAGTTAGTAGCTCAGTAATCAGAGTTTAGGGGATATGTTCATTAGACATTTTTTTGTTTGAAATTGCTTCAATAACACATCCTTAATCTGTGGAAATTATGTCATGGGACACCCGGTATATTAGTAAAACGAGTTACTATTTTTAATTATTAAGAAGTTAACGTATTTCTTTAAAATAATTTTGTAATATTCCAATACTTCTCTTTTCAAGTATAAATCAATCAATAAATAATACCAGACTTTTTTAAATTATACTTATGCGGATCTTAGTCTTCTATCTCTCTAAAGTCCTGGCGTGAAGAGGACACATGAATTCTAGTGGTGGAACCGTTTGCAACGCATCAGCTTCGACGATCCCAGTAAAGGGTCGGTGATGAACGAGGTGGCCTATCTGTTACGTGTACGTCGACGGCGGTGTGCAAATCCCCGGCCTTCTTGATTTACAACGCCGCCGACACTACCAGTTATCTGACCACGATTATTCTTCCTACTACCGTGTTGGAAATGAAGGAACGACGAGTTACAGATACTTATTTATGCAAGAAAAGGTTGCATCATGAAAAAAAAATTCTCGGATTCGATAAGAAGTCATTCCGCTTCAATGTTTTATTATTTTTGATTAGTAATTAAGCAACAGTCGTCTGTTAATCAGAAGTAAAATTGTTTCAAAATCCGTCAAGTACAGTTTTCTCTAAAAAGGCATACCCAAATTCATAATATTAGGTAAACAACAAAGCAACCCCAGAAGCAAAAATGTATGTCACAGTTTGCAAGAGAAATGTTTCCCATTTATTTTGCATACTGTATTATGCTTATATATAAAATGTGAGCTAACCGCAGATCATTTTGTAAAGCTACCCTAAAGCTGTTCTAGCTGACGAAAGTCTACTGTGAAATTACGAAGCTCACTTTAACCTATCGGGCTACATTCATAAATAAAGCTTTCGTTACTGGGCCGAAACGAATTTTCAATAGCTCCATAAGAAACCACTCCTAAGCAAATATGATACTATCTGGTACGATGTCGGCGTGTTCATATTTATAAAGGATATCATATTCATACCAAAGTGATGGTGTACATAAATGTGTATGTGAAGTAAATGGCAAATACTACTCTTTCAAACTGTGAACTATATTTTCGAATAGTATCTATAATCGCTTTATTATTTAGATTTAATGTTCGGAAGTTGTTTCTGCTGCACATAGTAAAAAAGGTTTATAATTATGCTAATTTCTTAGGCTAGTGCTTATAGATTGTCTGATTTAATGAATAAGTTTCAAGCTAATTAATTTCTGGAAAACAAATTCTTATTAATCGAAATAATTTCTAACAGAAAGTATTGCAGTACACTTTCGCCAAATATCTGCAAGAGCTTTTTAAAAAATCCGAACAAAGGCTTCGACGTCATTTTTCTTTGTCCTCTAAGATAACCCGTGTTCTCCATTAAACTCAAAATTTTCTATAAATGAAGTGAAGACTTCGAAGCATGTTTGGTTATCAAATTGAAAATTCTCCTAAGATTTAAACATGTACTGGTCTAGAAAAGATTCGCACTTACTTTTTCTCCAATTACGAAGACAACTATTAAATTTATGAGAACATTTATAATCATTCCTTTTATATATCTGTCACAAAGTGTATTTAATCTATTAACATGCACTCCACGAATATTCCATTATTTGCAATGATTCTTCCTTCAATTCCATGGATAAAAATTACAAAAATTTTTCACATTTTTTAATTTCTATACGTCTTTTAGAATAACAAGAAATCACTACTACATATAGCCTTTTTTAAAATTCTACTGAACTTGAAACTTTACGCTCGCGTATATATCATTATTGTCAGTAATTTTACAAATCATATTTCTTTCAATAGCATATCACTAATTTTTAAGCATTTTCACAGAATCTTTAAAAAGAACTTGAAAAATGAAGCGTATTTCTCGGCGGCTTTCTTATGTATCTCAAATGTCTTCGACAAAACATACAACAAAATTAATGAAAAATACTATTGCTTCATTACCAACTAGTAAATTTTTACCTGTCCAACGAACGACTGCGTTAACATTGTTGTAGATTTGGGATGGTTAAAGAAGGTAAACCTAAATAAAGTTACTATAATATGCTGTTTGTTATTCAACCAAAAAAAACACATACTTTTTTGTGGCGCAGCTACGCGCATTGGGTTCCACTAATAGTGAATAAAAATTAATAAAGGCTTCTACAAGCCAACCAGTCTAAATATTTAAGCACCCATTTAGAAAATAGTTCGTCGGGAAACATAGTTGCTTTTTAACAACAAGCAAAATAAGCATCGAGAAAAAGTGCTTGTGCACTCAAATACATTAGCAAAAGAATTAGCAAAATAATTAAAGAGGATAAAGGAGGTTAACAACTAGAAAGGATTTCGGCCGAGACTTAATGTATTCATTAAGCATGGGTCTTAATTTCTTTAGGTAACAATATAATTATTTGTGTAAGAGCGCAAAAACATTAGATTAAGAATTACGTCGACTGGCTTATTTGAATCAACCTACACATGTTATTTATTATCAAAACAAAAGCTTACTTGATTGAATAAATATGTATATACATATAATATATTTGCTTTGTGTGATTACCCTTTCATCGAAAATAGTACACTAACTTATTAAAAAAAAGTATTGCATTTTCAACAGTATCGTTGAAATTTAATACGTAGATGAGACCAAAAATTTCCACGAGATATGAACATATAATACGTGTTTCGTGTTTTTCTGTGACCTTTTCAGATCTAGTGTGATTCTCATATCTGACTAGAATGATTTTTTTCTACATAAAATTGCTCTTTATATCTTCCATTTGAATAAATCGTGTTTTTGTCAAGCCCTCGCATTAGCATAGTACCTGGATCGCCATCTTCTCTTTTCTTCACAGAATTTACATATTTATATCTCATCCTGCTAAGCTTATGTTATTTATATACTTATTGAGCTTACTATGCCCTTACAGATTTTCTGTTCCTAGTTAGTAGGTCTATTGTATTCTCAGCCGTCTATCTAGAAACTTTTCTATCCGTCTCCAATGTGAAGAGGTCTTCCACATTTCCCGATATCTATTTTTAACCAATTTCTTAAGATTATTTTGATGTTTATTTCTGCAATACCACATGAAGATTCCGTTTTTTTTTGAATTCCGTAGACGAAGCTTGTTGGACCATTCATTTGCTTTTTCATTAGACTTCATGCTTTAAGACCCATGCTATTTTCACGTCCTCATTTGGACCCCACCCATAATTCCATACGAATTTAAAATTAAATGAAAATAGAATATGTAGCCTTACTTGACTGTCGAAAAAAATTGCCACCGTGCAACTTCACCCACCCACCTTTCTAGTTTCTTCAACAAATAGCGTCTACTCTTGATATATCACAGTATTATAGCTTTTCTGGCCATATATTTTGGCGACAACGTATTCTTCCCTTTTAGAATCATTCGTGTATCAGATGGAGCCTGTCTGTATAGAATCTTTTTGAAAAAACAGTGTTCGAAGAAACGCCTTCTAAAGTCTTTGAAAAACAGCAAATAAACTTTTCTGATTTTTAATCATTTGCTGACAATTTCGGTATTACTGGTGTATCATCGCCAGAGTGTGTTTAGATATGCCTTTATTTCACTGCAGAAAACATTTATCTGCTTTTCCTAAAATTGTTAATAAGAAGTGACAGTATTGAATCATCTAACATACATTTAAATTCATTCGTTAAAATTTAACTTATTAGTTTCCTGAAGAAATGTATTATTAAGGCCGCCCTTGTATGTATTATCCCATTCATTTTATAAATTGTTTTAAACACTTTATGTGTATATTTTAATTGATTTAAACTTTATTTATTAGAGTGCATCTGTGCAATTAAATACTATTTTATTGTAAATCATATATTTAGAATGTAAACTGTACATGTGCTTTATTGCAAGCTATTAAATATAATATTCCTATTCATAATTCAAAGGGAGTCCAAACGATTGTATGGATCTCGAACGCGGTGTTGAGAATACTTCACCGCTATCCGAAAGCTAAGAATTCATTACGGAAATTGCTAAACTCCGGACTATCGGAACGGAGCAATTGGACAACGGCTATAACTTTCTGATTGCACCATCAAACAAACTGAGGTAATATTTCTGACTACAGTCATCTGTACGTTATTACTACAGAAACTGGGAATCAATCAAGATCTAGAAAAAGTCTCGAAACTTTATGATTGGTGAAGATTGTCGATATACTTTTTATTAGAACCAGAACCACTGAATTACTTTAGTTAAAATAGAAAGTAATAGACGAATTCGAAGTGTTAATACTCGTAATTATAGAAATAATAATCTAGAGAACGTTTTCTTTCAATTTTGAATAGTTATTAACATTAATTATACATGAAAGAAAAAAAATATTTTAAATGTTTAAAATGAGAAAATATGAAAATAGGATAATAATATTTATTTATTTGCCTAACGGTAGATGCATACTAGTTACATGATAAATGCAAAGGTAAAGTACAAACGTATGCTAATACAGACAAAAATAATTCAAATAAAGGTAATAAATTTAAAAAATAAGAAAAACATAATTAATAATAATAACTTTCCCACTGTATAGGAAGGCGCAAATAAGGATAATAAGAAAAGTAACCTTGCATTTTGAGTACAAAAAAATTCAAAAGTCTGTTTTCAAAACACAGCGTAACTTGGTTCTGATCTGCCGTCTAACCGTTGTGATTATATAAAAATAAAAAGAAACACGTGCTTAACCTAACTTAATTATAATTCAGTCCTAAATTCCGTGCTATTTACACTCACACATGTGTGCTTACTGAAAATACAGATATAAACGTAAATAGAAAAAAAAAACAATAAACATTATTCTATAGAATTGTGAAAGATAGAATATCTATTAAAAATGGAAAGACAGAGTTTATCCCTGACCGTTCAACAAATATTGCCGTGTTCAAAACCTAAATTTAGAGTGCAAATAACTTTTTGCTTTCAGTAGTAGATTATTATAAAATTTTGCCACATTAAAAGAAAAAGGTCCTTGAAATAAAGAGTTTCCCTCCAAATTCTTCCACTGAATTGTAGGTTCCTGCATTTGATGTCCTTCCAAGTGTAGACTGTAGTCATATCCTCCTGAGTGTATTACGAATTTAAAAAGATAAATATTTAACGAAATGGTGCTCTGGATAGAAAATTGATGTGCATTAAGAAATGTGAAGACCATAGATCCAATGAATACTCTTAAAGGATTAGAAAGAAAGCAAAATAAAACATTTTCAAAAGAACTATCTTCTTAAAACATTCCATATAAAGATCTTAAAATAAATTGTAACGATCTGAATGCAAACATAATTTTCGAATGAAATGTTAGACAAAACTAAGACTAGAATCAAATATTACATCAAGATCTTTAATTATAGTCAAATAATTTGTTCGGGCAAACTTAAAGCTATGCAAAGCATTTCAAAAATATTTAGATTAAATGATTTTTATTACTGCAGCATATAAGAATGTTAATATTACATTACAAATTGTTATTATTACATATCAGAGAAGACTTCATTTGCAGAGGAAAGTTCGTGACATGATAAGTTTGTCCATAGGTCGGTAATGAAAAGGCTCAAGGTTAAATCTCTGTGAAACTCCGGATGCAGATAATTGCTAAAAGGATGAGATATTAGAACATAAGTTATATAAAGGAAAGACTACAGGAAAATGAACTTAATCTATTCAAGGTGTTATGATTAATATTGTCAAATACACTTGACAAGTCGGTATAAATCATATCGATCTAGACATCATTTATCAAATACCAATCAATGGTTAATTTGTTTATAAAGAACAAAACAAACGATGAAATCAAAGTTAAGTTAAAATCAATTCATGGGAACCAATCTTTATCGATTACAACCATAAAACGATGAACATCTGAGTTTAAATATGACCGGACTAATATATTTGATGAATAATACAGTGGATGACCAGAAATTATTTAAAAAAAGTACACGATATGGCGTTGAATAAAATTATAGGAAACAATAAAGGTTTCATATAAATTAGAAGTTTCTGTTTGGGATAATGAATTGAGTATGGACAAATTATGTGCAAAATGAGTGCCGCATTCGGTGACTATGGACCACAAACGTGAATTAGAATGAGTTTCAGCTCTCAATTTAGCGAAGCTTGAACATGATCCGAGAGACTTTTAGCAACGCAAAAGGTCCCATTTAATACTTTCTTTAATGTCAAAAAAACATGGAATATGCCATATTTATATATATATATATATATATATATATATATATATATATAATAGAAACGAAACAACAATTACATTTTACAATTAAAGACGTACACTATATACTAATATCCACCATTGTTTTAAAAAAATCTACCGCATTGTAGAACTGTTGCTCTATTAAACAGAGCCTGAAAATTTTTCAAATCGGGCCAATGGCGAACCTAAAGCGGTATAAGATTGTATATTTTCAAACAATGACGTCCAATATTTTATGAATTTAGTTAAATGCGCTTGTGGAGTCACAAGATGTATATTTAGAAAATTTCGCGTTGCATGTGTGTGATTTGTTTCATATCTACTGAAAATTCTTTGTAGTTTACTTTCACCTGTAACTAATGTATTGTATATAAATTGGGGCATTGTTAGTATTTTAGCAGATCGAAATACACCTGTATACAATTCTCTGTTAGTTTCAAACCATAAATCGCTTTCATCCACGACTTTTGGATTATAAATATTCTCCACGAGTCGGTGAAATTACCCCAGAACACCACACTATACTAGTGTCTTGAATGTACATAATCGAAATAAGACACACATGCTGTATCTACACTAACGATACGAGAAACACGAAATAAACAGTAGCTAAAGCCAAGAAATGGCGCGTCATTCTTGAGGGCGAGTACTTCATCACCCAGCACTACGTGTGTAGGTAAACTATTACCAAAGGTCAGCAGATGGATTTTGGATAAATTTACTTGTAGGTTATTTGCTGCAGACCAGTTCTTTAACACATACATATTTTCGTTATGGCTATACATAAGTCCTTGTTCTCAAAGTTTATGACTGTTGAAGAGTCATTTGCAAAGGGAACCCTCAAGGATTCTGACAAATCATTTATCGCATCAGCTTCAACTTCTCCAACAGAATTCTATGATGTACGCTATCAAAGGCCTTCGAAAAAACACACATACCTTCGAGAGTCTGTTTTATTATTTACAATTTCTTCCATTAGTTGGTAAATTGCTGACAGTTGATCACCCTTTGACATAACCGTTTTATGTGCCATTTAATATTTTGTGCCTTCGATGAATTTCATCATCCTGACCAGAACTATCCTTTCATACACTTTTGACACGTTCGACAACAAAGCTATTAGTCGATAATTTGCAAAGCTGTTCTTCAGTCCTTTCTTATGTATGGGTATTACTACGGCTTTTTCTAGTCATCAAGTCTCGAAAGAGACGAAGTATCGAAAATATCGCAGCCGAAAGTGCTTTAGTTCAAAATAAGCCAAATCAGTCAATTCCACACCGTTCACAGGGTTTGGGAATCTCTCAAATCACCATGTAGCGAATTTTGCGTAAAGATCTTAGCATACACCCTTACAAGACCAAACTAACTCAAGAACTGAAGCCTCTTGATAATTCGAAGTGCAGAAACTTTTTACGTGGTCAATTAACCATGCTCCATTGATATTATGAGATTAAGTCTTCTTGTTGAATGCTGATTTATTACAAATATCATCATCAGTCCATGTTGAAATGCACGGTAAGTAAAAATGAAGCTAGAGAATTTATTTGAAGCTTATTTTCCAAACTTGGCCCCTGTAGACCCTGCAGATGAGAAAAACTAACTTACTTTTTTGACGAAATGAAGATGAACTAAATGTAATGAGTTACAAAAAAAAGATATGTTATGAAAATAAAATAATTTTTTCCAAAAATTATGTGCTTCTTTCCCAGGCTCAGTAGATCGCCTTTGTATATTCAAAAGCTGCTACATAATCTTCGCAACAGTTTTCCTTTATTCCCTATGCTTCAAAAATCTATTGTTCTAACCAGCCTTGCCGGCTTTTGAAGGTAAACTCTTATTTACGAAATTATCTGCATTGTAATGGGTGTTTTTTAAGCTGCATGAGAACTATCGGTATCGACAACTATGGTTTGACATCTGATAATGTCAAACTGTGTTGACATTTCTGTTCAGTAAGATTTGGCAAGTCCTCATGAATCGTTTAACGCCAGAACAACGCCTCCAAATTGTGGTAATTTACTTTGAAAAAATAAATCTGTAAATATCGAAGTTCATAGAGCACTTCGTCCATTTTACGGTCAACATAATCGGCCTAGCGAGCAAGGAATTCGTGCAGTTATTGATCGTTTTCGCGCTAATTTAACTCTTTTCGATTGAAAACCATCAACGAGACAAAGAAATGTGCGTACCGAAGAGAATATTGCTGCTGTAGCGCGAAGTATTGAAGAAGGCGCCGAAACGTCGATTCGTCGTCGTTCTCAACTTGTTGGCCTTTACCCTTCGACTACGTGGAAAATTTTACATAAGGATCTTGGCTTACGTGCAAAAATTGAAGCTCGTTTGACTAACCGAAGATGAGGATTTTTATCAAAGAATTGTGTCTAGTGATGAAGCCCATTTCTGGTTAAATGGCTACATTAATAAGCAGAGTTGCCGTATTTGGAGCGAAGACAATCCTCGAGCCGTTAAAGAATCACCATTACATCCATTAAAATTGACTGTTTGGTGCGGTTTACACGCTGGCGGCATCGTCCGTCCTTATTTCTTCCGAAATAAGGAAGCTGCTGCCGTTACGGTGAATGGCGAGCGCTATCGAGCCATGCTGATTGAATTTTTGTTTCCGAAAATTAATCAGCTAAATATCGACGACATTTGGTTACAACAAGACGGCGCAACTGGCCGCTCAATAATCGACTTATTGCAAAATCAATTTGGTGACAACTTTGTTTCCAGAAGTGATCCTGTTAACTGGCCCCTTCGTTCGTCCGATTTAACGCCTCTGGATTACTTTTTATGGGGCTATGTTAAGTCATTGGTTAATGCCGACAAACCAGCAACTTTTGAAGCATTGGAAGCCAATATTCAAGCCAGCATTGACGCCATATGGCCAGATTTATTTGAAAAAGTAGTCAAAAATTGGACTGGTCGAATGGACCATGTAACTCGTAGCCGCGGCGGATATATGCCGGAAATCATATTTAAAAAACAAATGCCATGAAATTATGTACCAGTTTATAATAAAAAAAATTTCATTCCAACAATATTTCTGTCTTGTATTATCATTTAAAGTTCTCAAGCGCTAAAAAAAACACCCGTTACTCATAAACTTACAATAAATAAAGCAACATATCATTAAAAGTAGGACGTTTTCTAATATATCTTTTTAGTCACTACAAATAATGTCTATGATTATAGAATAATACAAATCTAGTAGGGCATATTCAAAGGCATTATTGTCTCCATAGCTAAATTTAACAAAACTTCAAAACGCCTGTAATGTATTATTTTGGTTTTTCATGTTGATCGAAGTATGTATATTTACGGACTTCAATACAGATAATTATTTAAATAAAATTACAATAAAAGTACATATTTCAGTTGGCCAGTTCAGTCATGCAACAGGGGGAGACATTACTTTTGTGAGACATTGTACATATACTAAAATATATGCATATGTATAATATATAAAAATTGGTCATATCTGCTGGTATAACAAATTACCGTCATTAATATATTGTGATACGTGTTAGTATTGTAATAAAAAATAATAAATTATTTACAACATATACTGGTTATGATATTTCAAAAACGAAAATTACTAAGAATCAGGACATTGCTGTTGTAATGATCATGACATTTTACTATTTTAATTCTGTAATATTTAACAAGTAGAAAGTTGGTTTAAAAAATAAAAATAAATTGATTAAAATAGTTTTTCTATAACACCTTCATTACTTAAAACACGAATACACTTTTGTTATCCATAACTACGACGCGTACTTCCGTGCAAAATAAAAGATTATCCGAAAAAGTAGTAACGCAATATTTCAAATTAAGTATCTACATACATCTTCCTAAAGATAAGGCATTTTAAAATTACATTAACTACATACTTATTTATGATGAAATCTCAATCGAACATAAAGATAATTCACGACGATTGTGATTTATGGATCTAATTTGAGGTTAATGAAATATGATACACTTATTCACTTTTCTTTATAAGCTAATGTAATTTTTTATATTAAATATATATATCGAGAAAATATTATTAACGGTACATAAAAAAATAGCTAGAACAACCTCTCAAATAACAAATTTCTCACAAACAAAAATATAAAAATACTTTTTTCTGTGTAGGATTTTATGTTATTTATCTCTCGAAGGGGACGAAGTAATTATGTTTACTCTTTGGTGAAATGAAATTGTGTAGAGAGATTCTCCCTCGGTATCAAAGAAGACGTAAGCGAACGGAAAAGGAAGCGAGATCAGTAAGGCAGAAGAGCATCTGCAATATGGCAAGAAATTCGGGCCAAGTGTATACGTATCTGGGTCCATAAAGACAAGATGTCACACAATCGATTGGACAAAGAAACAAGCCCCAGCTTGTGATATTGTGAGGAACACCGCGACATCAAGTACACAAACAAGGCAATTTGATAGGTTGGGTCAGCTCAGGACCGTACTCACGTGATTGTAACGCATATATACCCATGGCAATACAATATCAATATCTGATACATTTTAAATATTTTGCATCGGCTGTGGTTTTAAATTCGTATAATATTTTTATGAAATCAAATAATTTATTTAATGAAGCTGAGGGAATATAATGTTCTAAAGTCTAAAATTACAATTTAATTTAAGAACATATCTAATTCAGTTTACTTATTGCTTCCATACTTCGTTAAATTAATAATAGTACATATTAAAAAAATATATAACACTTGTACTTCTACGTCAAACAAAACGATAATGAACACCATTATTTCCTATAGCTATAAATGTGTCTCTGGGTAGCATACTTGGACCAGTCCTTTAGCTTTGGAATGCAATAAATTTTCTAGAATTATCAATACTGATAACTGTAGTTTAAAAATAGGCAAATGCCATAGTAAATTGCAAAATACCTTAGCAAAAGCTCATATTTTCTAAAGAACGTAAGGATATAGACATTAAATTTAGTAAAATGTACTGGCTCTTGGATAAAATTAATCTGTTCGTACGATGACCAGTTATTGGAAAGACCGGTAAATATGGACATAATATAAAGTTTTCAGTCAACAGTGTTAATATTTGCAGTGCCCAATGATATAAAGGGTATAAATGCAAAACATTTCATGTCACGAATTGAATAATAATAATCCATACCTTTATATTCCCCAACAACCAATAGCCCTAATTACAAAAGGTGCAGACCATGAGTTATAACTACGCCCACGCTCGTGATGCGACTTAAAGATGTCATCAGCATATGCTTAAATGGACAAAGAAACCATGAAAAAATATCTGGAATAACAGGCCCCTGGCATGATGGAGCAATAACTTACCACTGAGCTACCAGTCGGTTTAAATTTTAAGAAAATAACTTGAAGTACTGTTCGATTAATTTGAGAGATTAATTTATACGCATAACGCGACATGTCCCAACAAGTAATGATATTCCAAAAATAATATAACACATGTAACACATGTGGGGAACAAATTTATATTATTCATCTTATTGTTGCCAAGAACAACACCGATTGATATTTGCGACGAAATTAACGAGTGTAGTAGCAATAAAGGGAGATGAGGCATTGTAATACCAAGCAAAATAAAAGATCAAAGTACGAATAAGTTTTTTTATGAATATATTTGTAAGCATTCGCCAAAGTCTTTACTGACTTTTTCAACATATAGTCACAACGAAAAGGCCTATTAGTCGTATTAGTGAGAATAAGAAGAAATATTTACACAAACAAACGGAAACTGAACTGTTTTTAAACAAGATGCTTTCTTAATTGCATATTTAAATACAAGTCACAAAAGAGAATTCAATCGACTATTATAGCTCATGAACGAAAGTCTATGTCAGGTTTTCAACAAAGACAATTCAGGAAATACAAAGAACTACCGACCAATATCTTTACTAGGCCATTTTGCAAATCTATTTGAATTTTCGCTTCTGTTAAGATTCATTCGTTAACGTTCCACAATTACTAACTTAACACGTTTTTACGCAATATATGTCTGACGTACTGGAGCGATATAGAAAAGTGATACTACCTACAGTGATTTCCGAAAAGCCTTAGATTAGGTTGATCACATCGTTTTTCTCAGAAATTATTACAAATAGGTTTCTCATCAATTAGATAAAGTGATAATAGCAGTTTTCAGAGAAACTTTTTGGGAATACTTGGTGCTAAAAATAATGTTCTTAGAATTTTGAAAAAGCTTTAATATTCTATACTACATCGTATGACTAGAAATTGAAATAGAATCGATGGTAAAAATCATAATACAAGAGCAAGGGCGAAAGTTTTCACTGAATCTTTGAAATGTACAGAAAGACATTATTGCAGAATCAAAACTACCCAAGGAATATATATATATATATATATATATATATATAATATACAACAACTTTATTGAAAATGTATTAAATGAGAAACAATCTTACTTTGGACAACAGTATTTTTGTCAAAAACTAAATTTCTTCAACAAAGGTAAATCTATTACTGATGACTTCCTTAAATAAAAAATTATAATGGATATAAAAATTCAGAGAAAGTGTCTATGACTTATTGCGAACAAAGGATACTG
Organism: Dermolepida albohirtum; assembly: GCA_031893035.1. Classification (NCBI taxonomy): domain Eukaryota; kingdom Metazoa; phylum Arthropoda; class Insecta; order Coleoptera; family Scarabaeidae; genus Dermolepida; species Dermolepida albohirtum. Next base: position 552,231 of record JAVIWB010001056.1, read on the forward strand.
AAATGCTAAAATTAATGAAATGTTTTCTTTTAACTGTCATAAGAACTTGCCTCTTCCAATAGTGCTGGCAAATAATCTATTTTAAATACGAACAATTTCTTTTCAACTGTTGTAACAGTCGGAATCTCAAAATTTTTCTTGTGCCAATATTACGTTCGAGAAAAGTGCTCGTTCATTTTGTGATAGAGCTGTCAGCCAGAAGGAAAGTATTAATCTAGTAGGAATGCTTTACAACTAGTTTTCATCTAATGCGCCACATCCTTTCCAAAAATTGACAATATTTCTAACTGTAGGACACTTTTATTCCACCTGACCGAGAGTTTGGGAACATTAAAAGAGCCATAAGAAAAGCTTGGATTTTAGGGCAGTATAGAAACATTTAAAAATCACGCTATAGTGTTTAAAATGGGCGAAAATTACAAGATACTAGTTTGGAGAGCATATGCACATAATATAACTAAATCACCTGAAAGTCAGCATTTCAAGTTCCAGTCAAACAAAAGAGTTATTCTGACAAAAAATGATAAAGATGAAGCCATAGTAGAAAAAGAACCATTTTATTGGAACAGGGAAAGGAATTAACAAAAAAGGAAAAATCTTTAAATTATTGAGTATAAAGGTACGAAAATGGAGAGCACAGTTTAACCAAGACAATGTTAATAGTATATCGTAACTGCTAACATTACATTATGATCCGAATGGAATAAAGAGGAGTCACTGTCTCATTTTAGAAGATTATTTGAACAGAAAGATAACACTATTACATTAACTTTATTGTGCAAGATGGCATTGAAGATGTAAATTAAAAAATTAAATGTATACAAAAATGTTAATTTATTCATTGTACTATTCGTATCATATTTTCTGTAATTTTTGCAATAAAATTAATGCGAAAGCTTAAAATTTATTTATAAGCAAAGAGCTACACATCCAATTTATATCTGTTAGATATCAAATTTTTGTGATTTTTTAAAAACGCAGTCGAATGGACATTCGCATTTCGCATCTACACGCCTCACTCATATCAAATAAAATCATCCATATTCAAATGCCAGAAAAAGAAAAGGTGTACAACCATACAGTAAATACACTAACTGGATCAAAGTGCATCACAATAGCTTTACAGTGACAGTGTTAAACAATACTAACGAAGTACATCGACTAGACTCGTCAGACCTTTGTGTTAGAATTAATTTGAAATTACAAACTCCAGTTGCCACTATTAAGTGCGTATAAATAACAATAGCGTTAAAGAAGAAGGATAATTTTCTTCCATGTCAAATCGGTGCTCGAATATTTTACTTATTTTCTATTTTTCTAAAAAGATTTTAAAACTTTATTGCATGCATAAAAATTCAACAATCCTACTTTTTCCTACCATTTTCAGTAGTATTAAATTTTCTGAAACTAGCTGTGTACTTCAGCTTTATTATTTTTCTTTTAACTATTTAATCCACGCTGAATAAGTTTCATCATTAATCAGAGAATCTAATTGTTATAAATAATTTGTCGATATGAAGATTATTCTGGTTTGTCAGAAATATCTACATTAACAATAATGTAGTTGCAAACCAATATATCTGATCCAACGTTTTTAACAATTGATATTAGAGATGCCAATAATATTAAAATATGTTTATAAATAGTATATACATGGGATTTTTATAATTTTTGTTACTATAATATTTACATTTACAACGGTCTCTGTCCAAAATATAAGTTAAATAACGATGTTGCTAACTATTTTAAGAATTTTCATCTTACATATTAGAATACAAGACAAACAAAAATTTTTAATAAAATCTTCAGTAATTCATGGTAATAGAACTTTGAGTAGTTAAGATAATATCCTGCCTTCAGACGCTATATTCAAGTTTAGTTACACATTAATTAACCGATTACCAATGGTATACATTTCCAAGGCAAATAAAGCTATGCACATATACCAATGAAATATACATGAAGGAAATATATATGGAAACTATAATAGTCAACCAGAAACGGAAAAATAAATGTCATTATAGAGTGTATCATCATTACAGCACATTGAAGTGAGAGGAGAATAACACTCAGCTTGAAGTCCAAGGAGAGATGTAAGGAACAGGCAATTGTAAATTTAAGAACTATTGTTGTTAAAGACTGAAGAAAAGACTTCAGGGATATAGAAGAATAGTGGAAAGTAATGAAGAAAGCTACAAAAATAATTATAGTTTATTCGTAGAGTCAAGATAAATGTCAATATAAAAAAAAATTATAATACATTAGAATGAGAGAAGAATAACATTAAGCCTGAGATCGAAGCACAGATGGAAAAAAAAGGTAACTGGAAATTTGACTATTGGTGTCAAGGCCTGAGGAAAAGACTTTAGGGGACTTTAGGGAATAGGGAAAAATAATGAAGAAAGCAACCAAAATAACTAATTGGGATTATTAAAAGAGTCAAAACAAATGTCATTATAGAGTATATTAGCATTATGGCGCATTAAAGTAAAAGGAGAATAACATTAAACAGGAAATTGAAGCGGAGATCGGAGAAACAGGTAACTGGAAATTTAATAGCAATTAGTATCAAGGACTGAAGAAATGACATCAGGTATATAGAAAAGCGGAGGAAATAATAACGAAAATAGTAGCGAAGACACACAAAATGACGTAGTTCACCAATTTAAAAAAATCGATAGAGCTCCTTAAAGAATCTACTCAAGAATCTTAAGTACAAAAATACGATTTTATGCTAGCCAGTTTACTGTAATCTTATTAAAAGAAGCACTATCTTAATCCATGTGTGCTTTGACGATGAACTGTAAAAAAATCAAAACTGCCATATCTTTGAAGAGCTTCAAGTTTTGCTGAAATTATTTGCTTATTTTCTACATTAATTGCAACACAGTCACAGTCACAGATGTAATTCTCAAAACTTATTTGGAAATTATGTGACTCTTATAACAGGACAGCACTAACAAAAAGTCTTTTCAACTTGTCAATTCGTCAAAACACAACTCAAAATTTCCATTCAATTCAAATGTAAGAATGCTTCTTGTTTGAATTGAAAGTGAATTATTTTTAGCTTGTTTTAGAAAATAGAAGAAGTGAAGTTCCGTTTGTTGAAAAGAATATTTCAATTTTTCATATGTATTTTTATTTTAATTTCTTTTAAGAAGAAATATAATGGTAATGTTTAAATACTGAATAAAAATTCTGTAACGATATAGCTCAGAAGGTAAGGTTTCAAGAAACAAGAAGCGTTCCGTTATATTATATATTTTTGGTATAATTCTTGACGATTCAACGTGAAGAATTGATTGATTCCAGAAGAATAAATATAATAAATTAATACTTCTATTTTTAGGAATATAATATATTTATTTATTAATAATTATAAAGAATTTTTACTGTATTTAATGTATCTCACGTGTATGTGTACGTGTCTGAGAGGATTATGATTCGTAACTACTGCTTTTTACACGTTCCATGAAATTCATTTAATTTTTATGAAAGATAAGAAAATTTAAAAGATCGAGTATCAGTTAAAAAGTATTAAAATCGAAATTAAATGGTACGGCCACATTTTAATCACTTAAGTACTTAATTGATTATACGACTCTTATGACAAAAAAATAAAAATAGTATTTGTGCGTTGCGTTCATTCATGTATACTAAAGTAAACAGTGTATTTCAGAGAATTGGCGTCTTACAGAATTACTTTTAAATATTTAAAGTACCAATTGTACACTTACGTACTTACGCAAGTACTTAAATAACTTTTCCAGAAGTGTTTCATTACTATTATTAAATTAAATTATATTTATGTTAGTATAATGTTTTTATTGGTACGAAAATCTGTATTACTCATGGTTCATATTTGCATGCGCTCGTTCATTGAAATAATTCACATAGTTCTTGCAACATTACTATTTATTTTTCATTAAAAATGTTTAATATAACGTGCATAAGGTTATTATACAGGCTTCCCTGTATACAAAAAATATTTCCTTTCTATAATATTAAATTGGAATTAATATATTTATATTTCTGCCCAAAATATTAACCTCGCCTACTGATATAATGTCATTAATTTCGATACCAAAAAGAATCAACAATTTCAACAAACAACTTAATTGAAAACTGCAAAAACAATAAGTTTTAATTTTCACTGCATTTTCACATCAAAAATACTCTGGTGAGACTCTAAATCACGTTCTTATGCTTATTGGGCATCTGACTTTTCATTCGACCGCAGTGAACGGTAATATCAAATTATACTAACATACCAAAAATTACATTATGGAAACAGATATTAAATAAAACCCACCGTAGGCTATGCATATGCGATTTTAATATGCGAAACTGAAAAATTCACGGAGAGCTTTTGGGAGTAAGTGGAAGTATGAAGGAATTACATCCGATGAATAGGGAGAATGGGGAATAACTTGGAATCGTAATTCATCCAGTTTTTCCGGAACAATGCGACTGGTGTGTGAGGCTGTACATTATCTTGATAGAATAGGACTTTCTTTCGAACCATTGCTGATCTTCTTTTCCATAAAGGATGCATAATATGTCCCTTTAATAGTTTGGCCTTTTACGAGATAGTTGATAAGTTTCATTATTCAATTTCAATTCCAAAATATAGTGCTCATTAATTACCTCTCCAGCCAAAAGAAATGTTTTAACTTTTATTGGCGGAGGTCTACCACAATGCCTCTACTGCCGAAATTACTGATTCGAATCTGGCACATAGTAATTGAACCAAATTTCATTGATCGTAACAAAATGATCCAAGAAATCCACTAGATTGATGTTAAATTGCTTGAAATTATCGTTGAAAATTCGTACTCTTTTATACTTTAGATCTACAATCAGCAATTCAGCACCCACATGGTAGAGAGTTAGTATGCTTAATTCAACATTCGAAATATGGTGTACGTATCTCTTCCGCTTTCGACTTGAACACATGAATCTTGTCGACCATTTCTGGAATAGTAACACGTGTGGTACTAGGAGCAAGTCGTGGTATTCGAATGATTATCGTTACCCAATGTTTCTTAAATATCCGCCAAAACCCCAGTTTTCCGTTGATCCCTAGACTATATTGTTTGCCTAAAATACACAAACCAGGCAACTCAATGAGACCAATTGTCTCAGGGATCAACTCCCCTACTTACTTGTTATCGAAATGGCTAGTGAATGAATACAAAAATTTGCCCGAAAAACTTGAAAGTCTCTCAGTCAATAATTCATTAGAATTTATCCAAAGGATCAAAGATTGTAAATTAGAAAAAGGAGAAATTTTAGTTTCATTCGACGTTACGTCATTGTTTCCTTCGGTACCGATCCCAGAAACTTTAAAATATTTAGAAGAATTGCTTCACAAAAATAAGATCGAACCAGAGAAAATAAAGGAATACGTGAAATTAACAAACCTTTGCATGTCCCAAAATTGTTTTCAGTTCGAAGGGAAGTTCTATGAACAAAAACAGGGAACTGCAATGGGCAATTGTCTTTCTCCATTCATAGCGGACCTGTTTATGAGTAACTTTGAAATAGAACTAAAAAATAAAGCTAAATATTTTCCTAGAATTTGGGTCAGGTATGTCGATGATATTTTCGCGGTTTTCAATACACAAAAATGCAACTTAAATGATTTCGTTAAACAGTTAAATTCAAAATTCCCGACAATTAAATTCACAGTAGAAAAAGAAAACAATGACAAGTTGCCTTTTTTGGACACCTTAGTTATTAAGAAAGATCTCAAAATAGAAATTGATATTTTCCGAAAAGAAACCAATGTCAATAGATTCATTACGGCTGACTCAAATCACAGCATGCAACAGAAGATGGCTTCATTCAATTTTCTGATTAATCGTTTGATCAATTTCCCATTAACAAAAGTAAGATATGAAAGAGAATTGAACCTCATTAAGAATATCGCGGTATACAACGGTTTCGATTCGGAAATAATCAATGGATTAATTAGAAAGGCCAACATAAGAAAAACAATCCGTGACACCACATGTCTTTCACCACAGAGCAATCGGGAAAAGTATTTTGTTTGTTTACCTTTCCATCGTGTGACAAAAAATCTGAATAGTATTTTTAAATATCACGGGTTTAAAGTATGTTCACGCCCTAATAATACCCTGAAAATGCTGTTAGGAAATGCAAAAGACAAAATTGAAGAGATTAAAAAATCGGGAATCTACCAAATTGAATGTTTAGAGTGCGATAAACAATACATCGGCCAAACCAAAAGATCGATCGAAACCAGGTATAAAGAACACCTTTCGCACATAAAATTCAACCGACCGGAAAAATCGGGTATAGCGAGACATGTATTAAAAAAAAAAAAGAAAAAAAAAATAACCACAGTGTTAATATGGATTGTTTACATTTGATAAAGAACGTGTACAATTATCGCGAACTGGACGCGTATGAAAGCATGTACATCGTAAAGAATTCAAGCCATCTGGTTAACGTTTATGAGGCCGGCCCTCTGCAAACGCCTCTCTTCTCTCTACTGAAAGACAAGAGGAACAATATCATAAAACACACATAAATCACACAGACACTTTTTGACCATAATAACCTTTTTCGATGTAGTGCATGTTAGTTTAAGTAAAAGTATTTTTAAAAATCTTGTGAAACAGACACAGTGCACATCTTGGTTTTCAACGGTGCGGATCGCGTACGGAGTGTATTTTTCGTACAATTTTTTCGCCGTGTTTTACCAGGTGCGACACTTTGAAATTATCTGCTGATGATGACAACTTGGTTGTCGAAATGCGTATACAGAATTTACAAATAGTTAATTGTGGAAAGGGGTTATATATCAACCTTATTGATCAAATGCATTCATTTTCTTTAAAAAAGTCCTGAATTGCACCACGAAGAGGTATTTTATCTATTTTACAACTTTCACTAAACACACCTTTAAGCAACTGAATTTGTCAAACTAAAGTCGGACGAAATTAAAACCTTTTTAAATGCATATTCTATTTACAAAATAAATAGAATTTCAAATAAGAAAAATAATTTAAACAAGGTAATATTCCGAAGATTTCATTAATATAAAAAATAACGCAAATGAATGTATAATTTAGTCCAAGAAGCCATAAATAATATTGGGTCTGGGAAAAAGTTCGTGGCGTTTTTCCCGATAGATGGCATTGGTTGCCGATAACTAAAGAACAACAAGTCACAGCGACACCACCGAGGGCTCGTTTTTTAGATGACCTTCCGAACGTTAGTTTGAGCGTAGAAACATTGTAATCGGTGCAGTGGTTGGAAAGTTATTCGCACTTGAAAATGGAGAAGAATAATGAGAAATTTCGCTATATTCTGCAATATTATTATGATAAGGGGAAGAACGCTGTGCAGGCTTGTGATAAAATTTGTGCTGTGTACGGTGAAGGTACTTTATCGAAATCTGTTGCGCGGAAATGGTTTGCTCGCTTTCGTTCTGGAAATTTCAATGTGAAAGATGAGTCACGCTCCGGTCGTCCAATCACTGAAAAATCTGATGAAATTCTTGAAAAAGTCCAACAAGATAAGCATATCAGCAGTGTCGATATTGGCATGGAGCTAGGCATTGACCACAAAACTGTTTTGAACCATTTACACAAAGCTGGTTACAAAAAAAGCTTGACGTATGGGTTCCTCATGAGTTGAGCGTGAAAAACATGATTGACCGAATTAACATCTGCGATGCGCTGCTGAAACGGAATGAAATCGAGCCGTTTCTGAAACGTTTAATAACCGGAGATGAAAAATGGATTACGTACGATAATCGGAAGCGTAAAAGATCGTGGATAAAGGATGGTGAGCCGTCACAAGCGTTCGCTAAGCCAACATTCACGCCAAAAAAAGTGATGCTGTGTGTATGGTGGGACTGGAGGGGAATCGTCCACTACGAGCTACTTCCAACTGGTCAGACGATTGATTCTCAACTCTACTGTGCACAACTAGAGAGATTACGCCAGGCGATTGAAAGAAAACGGCCCGAATTGATTAATAGGAAAGGTGTTGTCTTCCATCATGACAACGCCCGACCACACACTTCTTTGATGACCCGTCAAAAATTGAGAGAGTTTGGTTGGGAAGTTTTGATGCACCCACCTTACAGTCCGGATATAGCACCCTCTGACTATCATCTATTTCGATCTCTGCAGAACTCTCTCAATGGAATTAAGTTGGTTTCAAAAGAAGCCTGTGAAAACTACTTGATTCAGTTTTTCGACCAGAAACCACAGAAGTTTTTCACCGATGGGATCATGGATCTACCAAAAAAATGGCGAAACATTGTCGATAATAATGGAGCATATTCGGTTTAAATGAATTCGTCCACGCGCCATGCGGGGACCAGTTGAATTTTACTGAAAAAACGCCACGAACTTTTTCCCAGACCCAATATATTTTCCGATTATTGTCGAACTGCAATAACCACGCCCTCATACACAGAAAAGTTTTTTAAATAAGAATAGCAAATAGATTCTACATAAAAATCGCCTTTTAAAAAAATCACAGTACCTCAATTATCTAAAGAACAAATTTAAATTTTACTTCAATTTCTCCCTGTAATGATTTTATTAACAAAGATCGTGCATAAAGCAGTAACAATTGTGTATATTGTTCTTTTCTTAATTGTATGATTACAGAAGTATATAGTTTGGATATTCTTGCAAAATAGCATTACCTTCACTTTGTTTTTGATTACTAAACGTCCTTATAGTTGTACTTATAGTGTAAGTTAAAATATACATACATATATTATACATATATTTAACTAGAAAATGTTATTTTATTTTAAAAGTAATTCGAACTAATATCTTAATATAATTTATAATAAATTATATATTATAATGGGACAAGCAAAATATGTGCTAATGGAGAGAAAACTTTGTTTGTCTTTGAAAGAAAAAAGCGCTTTGATTTTTGAGATATCACAAATATGAAGTTTTTTCTAGAAATGTTAATAGACGTATACGTCAACCAGGTACTTTATATCATATATTAGGAAATCAGAAACGGGATCACAAACTTCCTGAAACAACCTCAAAACTTCCCAGAATAATTTAAAAAGATCATTTTCCTTCTTTTACAAACTTCCTTATTACACAAACAAATTTAATAAAAGTAAATCGTTTATATGCTTGTTCATTTATTAAGTGAATTTTTTTAGTCAATTAATTTCTAAAAATTATAATTAATTTAGGTTATAACCTTTCTATATACATTACTTTACATTCATAGTTTGACATATGGCTATTATCAATTAAATTATTAGCGAAAAAAGAATCAGTTTTTTTGTTTAAGTTAGTTCTGATACATGTTTACACTTTAAGTAACTCCTTAGAAAAGACTTCGAAGTGGCAGGTCATTTCTTCTGTAATGATCGTTATTTAACTTTATATTTAGAAATTTGGAATTAGAAAGTTTTGCTGTGATATACTACTGCATTTTAGATGAATACTTTTGACCGAATAATTGTAATTTTTCTGTTACATATGTATATATACAATTTTGAAACTCTGTAATGTTCCTCGCTTAACAATAAAACATATTCTACCTCATGTATTTATAATATTATAGGTTACTTGTAGATTAGCCATCTTCAAGTATCCAATCCTCTTCAAGTGTCCAATATTCACTTTCTATAATAAGTTTTGTTCTTCATTTTTAGTTGTGACATGTACTTTCTATTTAGGTTAGACATGCAAAATTATTTTACTTCGTTTTCTTATTCCATAACTTCTTCATATATTAATAGTAGTAGTTTGTTTAGTAATAAAATTTAGCAAGGTAGAATTGTTGATATTGAGATTTACTTCATAGTTCTTAGATTACCAATTTCATTTTATAGTCAATCGATTATTTTGTCAAAACAGCAGTAACATCAATGAATGTTTTTAATTCACTTTCTTAAATTCTTAAATTCTCGACTAGTCATTAGTGCATATAAAGAAACCTACTGACTAGCGGAACTCAAATATTTACATTTTGAAAATTTAAATACTGCTCAATGTAAAAATTGTACTCGTAATATTCTTTTTCTAATTCCTTTACCTTAGTACACATTGATTGTAAAATTATTTATTGGACAATAATATGTACAAAATATCATAAGAAATCAATATTTTAAATGCGCTTCATGAACATTAAAATTATGCACAAATTAGGTCGATTCCTATTATTAAAGTCGACTTTAAATTTTTTAAATTTAATTTTGCACTAATTTTAACATCTCTTTCCCAGGATGTTATAACAGGTTTCTTTTAAGTTGTTACAAACATTATTTAAAATGGACTTTTTAATTATATAGTTTATTTTCTTTAGATTATATACAGCTGTAAGATGTCTCGCGATTTCTTTTAAAAAGCAAGTTCTTTCCAAACCAATCTAATACAAAAAACTTCCTTCCCCAGTCGTTTTAAGTTGCAATACTCTTATAACTTTATTTTTTCTATATTATAGTTTGTACGATACTCAAGAAGTTAAAATTTTTATTGACGTAATACTATAATTATTTCCTTGCATCAAGTTCATATTATTTATGTTTCTTTTAAGTCTTTCCTCTATATGATTAGAAAGAAAGTCTTTTCTCTATATGATTTATACCACAGTTTTTGTTGACGGTTTTCATTTGATGCAAAAGACTGATTTAAATGAATCCAAATAAACTACCTTCAGCTTCGAATTATACAGTGATTTTCAGGAATATCTTGACACTGAGTTATTTGATTAAAACAGAAAAATGAGCTACTTGTTTTAGAAAGTTTAAATTTTCATTTCTAATTTTCTAAAATATAATATATAATTCCTGGTTAACACAAATATGTATCTATAAGTGTTTTGTACCATCTTGTCAAAAATCGGAATTCTTTTTTCCTTCATAAATAAAGTAAATAATCTCTTCATTACAGCATGCTTTGCTTGTTCTACTATAATACTTAAATTATTATAAATCATAGAAAGATATTATATATATTTTTTTAAATATTTATATCTTAATATTATTAATAACTAACGTTAAATAACGAGTGGTGAGAAGAAGTGACCTACACTTCAAAATCTTTTCTGATGAGTTACTTAAAGTGGTTTGCGAAAAAAAAATAAATAAACCCTTTACGGATATTCAAAATGTATGCATAAAGTATAATGGGATTTAGATGAAAATATGGCTTTTAATTGTTAGATATTCGAGAAACTAGAATTTTTTTATGTAATAAGATCCTGCGATTCTTTTTATAATCTTATTTTTCTGCACTGGCTCTCTTCAACGCACCTCCACCATCCGTCCTGCAATGACCTTATTCTGTCAACAAAAGTAATTTTTGTCGGTGCTTGTCTTTCAAGTAGTTATCATCTTCAAAATGATGTCCTCTGAGGTGCTATTTCGAATTTTTAAATGTAAAGACATCAGGCATAGTCAAATTCGAACTGTATATATATAGTACTTGGGCCAGCTCAAAGAAGTTACACTGACTGAGGATGGATTGGACTAATTACCTTTTTAACTCGCACATTATCATGAAGAAGAAACACTTTTTTATAACGCAAATCTCCGAAATTTTTGGTCAATAGTCGTAATAACTTTGTGAATGCTATTATTGTAGTCCACTTTGCCATGCATTCAACAAAAATAACTTCTAATTGGTCCCAATAGATAGCTGCCATCAACGTTTGAGCCAAAGATTATGTTCAGGCATTTTTGGAGGCATACAGCACTTATAGACAAATTTGCATAAACTTTATTTCTGGTTTCCACTGCTATGCCCAGATCGCATCGCCTATTACTATTTTCAAGAGAAGAGTAGCACCAGCATTTAAAAATGCCGAGCTGCGGTGAGATATTTATTGCCTAAGCAGTTTTTGTTGAAACTCACGTCACCGAAGCTTCACTTTGGCCTATTTTATCGTGTAGAATAGGTAAAATACTTGGTTCGCATAAATTAATTACTATAGCAATGGTATAGCCTTTCAAGGAAAGACCTTCGAGAAAAAATTAATTTCGTCTGAAGATGTTCTGCATTCTTCTGCTCATTTTCAATGAAATCACGACCTAGCCAGAACTTTTCTGATCAATATTTCAATTTAAAATTTGATAGAACCTTGTCTTCATACACTGCAAATAGGAAAGGTTGTTTCTATATTTGCTAAATTCTTTTTTTTCTACTTAGTTTCCTGTTTGTGCGTTTGTTAAGTGGGATGAAATGAATGACTGCTAATTCTATTAAGAGAAATTCGTATAACAACTTGTTGAAGGCAATGTTGCATTTCTTTTTACAATACATCTTAATACTTAATCATTTATTTAATAATAACTTTATAGCAATTTATCAAGAAGAGAAATGCAAACGTCGTAACGTAGATATGATGCATATGTGCCTCAATATATAATACGTACATATTAGTGAAATATGAGAACTACGATTTATATATTTAGATATATTATATGGTCTAATCAATTAGGAAATCAGGAACTCTTAATTTAAATATTAAAGTCTTAATTTCTTGAAATAACTCCGACAAGTAATTAAAAAATTTGATAAATAAGTGAAGTCCCATATCTATGAATATATGTACGAGTATTTTATAGTAAGCGTTGATATTCCAAATCACAACAAAGAATATGTAAAATGTAAAAACAATATAGTACTTTAAAAATAAAGAAAGCTATTTCAAAAGTTCTTGCTAGATGGTTTAATCAGATGAGTATTTAAATGACAAATCAGTTCTTATCAGGAACAAGTACATTTCCGCCATTATTAGATACACGTACTTCAACATTTTTATTTTTCCTCGAGCACTGGTTTGATCTGGTTTTCAAAAGTTCAAATTATTAATCCAACGTCATTCTGACATTCTTCTATGCTATCGCATAATAATGTCACAAATAACCAAACGATTCAGTAGAATAATTAAATTACAGCTTATAAAATTGCAAAGATCATTAGAAATAATTACGTTAATTATTAATGTTTTTGACGCACATCTTGGAATTTTTTTATTAATAAAAATAATTCCCATTTATTGAACGAACTTCTACTAACGACCAGCAAGGGCACAAATGCCTTAAAAAAATCTGAATATTTCGAGTTAAAATAAAAATTTTTCTTTATTTAAAAATTTCGACATCTGAGTTTCTCAAGAACTTCACTCGACGACACATACAACCATGTCCATTAAATGTGGCGAAAATGATCCTTTTTTTAAGCGATTAATAACTAGTGATGAGAGAATTGGAATGTTTACAACAACGTAGTAGAAATACTGATTTGGGTCTGACCTGAATTTTCATCTCGTCATCAAAAGCAGACATTCATCGGAGAAAGGTTATGCTCTCAGTGTGGTAGAACTGGAAAGGTGTCGTGTTCTTCTGTACCAAGGAGCAAAACAATCCATTCAAATATTATATGTACTGTCGGATATTGAACAGTTTGAATGTGTCCATCATCCTTAAAGTTCCAGAACTCGTTAATCGAAAACGCGAATTCTCAAAAACTCGTCAAAAATTGTTGGATTTTGACCTTTCACCTTAAGACTTCCACTTGGTTCGTTCTCTTCAAAACTCCTAGCGTAGTGCAACCTGGATAAAATATGAATGGAAGTGGATAAAATAATAATAAATATTACACGTAAATCAAACGTTCATAACGAACGTTTAACAACTAGATAAGGAACTGCAATACACTTTATTTGTATAAACCATATCCTAAGATATCTTTTATTTGAGTGCAGACCATTACATGAATATATGAATATACATATGGAGCCCTTGCATTTAATCGACCACCCAGTAATGTTGCAGCAATTGTATTTATACCATTGGACTAAGCATTTGTTTCTATTTGTTAGCTTTTATACCCTGATGCAATGTGAATACTGCCTAGTACATTGTCAACCCTTTAAATTGAGTAAACGCTTGAAGAATATCGTCGACAAAACAGTACCTATACAGGAAACGGACTTATTCTATATATTTAAATATTTATGGACTTGTTACTAATATACCATAAACCACAATTCTGATAAAATTATCTTCTGATTAATGAATCAAACAAGGACATCGCAGAAAAAGTTGATTCGTTTTGCACAAATGAAAATCGTGTAAATAAAGTTTGTCAAACAAAAGAAAAAATATTGGAGATGAAAGTTAAAGTACATATAAGATTTAGAATATATTTCAAATAGTTATAAAAAATAATGAAATTTCAGGAAACGTATGTTTTATTCGATAGCGCCTTCGCCACTATAATATAAAACAACCAACTTTTTCTTTTTAATTAACACAAAAGCGTCACATTTATCGCTTGAAATACAATAATGACATCATTTTCATTGTTAGTTTTTTCGAATAATTTGTTCTGAATTCTTATTTTTTTAAATATTGCCGTAATTTTAAGATTAGTCGAATGCTTGGATCATTATTATATACAATGATTTTTCGTAGTCAGTCTTAGATTTATCATTAACTTGGATTTCAATTATGATATGAAGTAAATTAATATGAATTAATTCATCGTTTAATAAATGATCAATGTCGCCCTCTTTTAAAATGCAGAAGCCTTTTTTCTCAAATCTTGGTCTTCAAGTAGTTTTATTAGACACTTCTTTTTCAGTCTAATACTGCCTCGTATAACTACTTGTATCCATACTACTTTCCAGCAAGCATTTGAAAACCAAGATGTGCACATCTTGGTTTTCAACGGTGCGGATCGCGTACGGAGTTTATTTTTTCGTACAATTTTTTCGCCGTGTTTTACCAGGTGCGGCACTTTGAAATTATCTGCTGATGATGACAACTTGGTTGTCGAAATGCGTATACAGAATTTACAAATAGTTAATTGTGGAAAGGGGTTATATATCAACCTTATTGATCAAGTCAATCAACCACAGGCTCCATCAAATTCAACTGCTTAAATTAAGATCGCGCATAAAAACTACCGCGTAAATGGTATTTTAATTTACATTGTAAGAGACTTGCGTAAAAAAGATGCCACACAAATTGAAGGATAGGCTTATATTTATCTTAAAGGTCTTACTTTTAATAACTCAAACTATTGTTTTCCCCAAAAAAACACGTTTATATTGTGCCGCTGTAAATATGGTAAATAGTATCTTAATACCACTGCTGCAAATATTTTGAGAAGAATAATCAACCGCTAAATTTTATATTGTATTTTTAAAAAATAGTCAATCAGAAATTTGATTTGACCTCCTTCGACTACTTTTCTTCTTATTACAAAACGGGTCTGGAAAATACTGTATCATTAAAATATAATTATTCTCTACATAATTTCTCTTTTGAACATTTGTTGTACTGTTCAACAAGTTTTTGAATTTCGACGTCTAAGAAACCTGCTGCCTGTGAAGAATCCTAATCCATGATTGCAGTTTTCTCTTCTTCATTGTTATTGAACCGTCGACCACCAAGTACCTCTTTTAAGTATCGAAACAAGTGAAAACCACTGAATGTGAACTCTGATCTGTAGGGTGAATGATCCAGTTGCTCTAATTGAAAAGATTTGACTACACCTTATGTTTATGCAGAAACATGTGGTCTTACACTGTCAAGGGGCAACATCACGCCGGAAGACAATAAGCCACGCCGAAGTTTTCTCAGGGTCACACAATTCGAATAATAATCGACTGTTGTGCCTCTGGCCATAAAATCCGCTAACGAAATTTCTTTAATGTCCCAAAAGACAGTTGCCATGATCTTTCGTGATGAAATTGTCTGTTTTGCTTTGGCTGTATGTAGCCATTTCATTGACTGTCACTTAAATTTAGAAGTCATGTGAGACACCCAAGTCTCGTCTCTTGGAAACAATGTGGTTCAAAAATTCACGTCCTTGCTAATCTTATCGAGTCAAAAACGATAAGGCACAGCCCGATCTTTTTGTTTTGTGCTCAACAGAAAATTATCTTGGAACCCACCAACAACAAAATTTTCGGTACTTCCGTTTCTTCAAAACAATAGTGTGCAAAACTGACCTTAAAACCTGTGCAAAATCAATTGATAACCAAATCTTAAGAAATCAAAGAAGCTCAAACTGGACGTGATGAGTCACGTATATTAAGCAGCACGTCCTTGAACATTCTGACCGGCCCACTTTCGAACTTTACTTTCAACCGGAGCATTATCACAGTACACTTCACAAATCTGGCGGTGAATTTCTCTTGCTATCAACCTTTTTGCACTTAAGAATCAAATTACAGATCGTATCTCACGGTCGGCGGGCGAATCAATTTTCTTAAACATGGACTCCTATGTCTCAGCACACAAACGGACAATATAGCTAAAAATGGCATCTAAACGAGCGCAAAGCATGTTGGGGGCAGACGCAGACGCATAAGCACACTGGGGCGATCGCGGGTCATTTTTATTCTAATTCAAAAACGGACCATATTTAAAAAATTACCCCCGTATATATATATATATATATATATATATTATTTTATGAATTATTTTTTTAATTATCAGGATGTTTTTAAGTACTTCGTGCAATTACAATAGCACACTAATACTCGATTTTGAATATTTTTAAAAAGAAAAATTAATTAATTTCTATGTATTCCATTAAAGGAATTATTACGCACTTCATGGTTTCATCGCTCACATTCTATTAATTTTAAAAATGAATAAATTAATAAATAATATCAAAAGTATTATCTAGCAAAATTCGTGAATGTTATAAATCTCTAACAACAAATATAAATACTTCATCTACCTCACCAACAAACCATCGCTCATTCAATTTAATAAAGTTTTATAGTAGTACTTCTCATTCCATAGGCGCTATGTATATATAAAGCAGAAAAAGGAAGAAACTCCCATAACCTCACAAACGCTATGGCCGAAAATAACATCTCAATTACGTCAGCGAACGTAACGAAACGTGAAAAAGTTAGGTCCGCCCGATAAATATTTGAGGAGGTGTTACGACGCCACATAAAAACATATAAGCCGTAAAAGACGCTGATGTACATAATGAAAAAGGAACTCGGATAAATGGATTACGGATCTGACTTTACTACGAATGATATTGCTATTAAGGAGAGTCGGGGCGGACTGGGTCTGGCCAATTTGCCAGATTTCCCTTGAACTTCATCTGTGGTATATATAAACTACGCGATGACCTCATTCGGTTTTTCACCTTTTATTGCTGAAGCTCCTTTATTAGAAAATATTCCGATTCTTTAACCCTCTTGTTCAACATTCTTCCCACGAAAAAAAAAGAAAAATAAATAGAAAAGCATTTCTAAAATGCATTCATATATATTAATCAATAAATAGTCTAAAACATGTATTCAACTGCTAATTGTTAGTAAGTACAATGAACGTAGTCTAATATAATAGAAAATAGGACTCAATTTATGTATTTATTCGAGCAGCTGCTTACAGTTGAGGCAAAACGTAATCATAAAAATTTATGCAGTTCACATAAATATTAAGCACCATACATTTTGAACCAGAACTAGTTATTTATATATGAACAGAATTGTGTCGTTACACAAAATTTAGAGCCAATAAAGTATAAAAAAAGTTTTATCATTGAAATGACTTCAGTTTGCAAGAAGCACTCAAATACATTTCATAATATATTAACGATACAGCATTAAAAAGTAATCGCTCCAGAACTTATGTGATTGATTAAAAACCTATTCCTTTAAAGTTTGAAAATAAAGTAATTAACAGCAACGTCATAATCATTTTTCATTTTGTTTTAATTTTATTTTTGTAACTAAAAGTATTAGTCCTCAAAAGGTTGACTTTTTCTTTGAAAAAGCCCAGTATGGTTTTTATTCTGACAGACACTGTTTTTAAAAAGAAGAAGATAAATCAAATTTGACTTGGTATTTTTCAGATTTTTAGAAATTAATTGTCTCTGTTGTCTAAATTCCATTTCTACATCTATTGGAAAATTTCGATCTCATCTTCCTGTTAGTAGAAAATATACTAAATTATTAAACAGTAATAACTAGTATGCCACAAACCACTATATGTGGTCTCAAGATTTCAATTTTTAATGTCGTTGTTTTACAGGCCTTGGATGCCTAAAGCAAACAAGAATTAAAACACTCTACTCGTTCTTGTCTTTCAGCGTTCTGATGCGTTTACTCCCTCATATATGGACCACTGCATTTTTCTTTCCAATATTTCCAAGAGTATCTATATCTTTATTTAGTACCCAGGCTTGCCTTTCTTTTCCAATGTAAATCTCCCATTGATATACGTCCTATCAGTTGCTCTTCAGTTTTTAGTCCTTTATCTTTCATCACCATATATCTTTTTCCTTGGTTTATTCGTAGGTCATATTTTTTCTCCTCATGTTCCAACTTTTTATGATTTTTATTAATTCCTCTTTTGATTTTGTTATTACTGTTTTATATATATATACGTACGTAAAACGTTACTAATTACCGTTACAATTCGTTTCATTTACTTTTAGGTAGACATTTCTAATTATTTTTTCTAGGACTATGTTAAATAACGTAGTGGACAACGTGTCTCCTTGTCTTTACCTTCTAAGAGTTGTTTCCAAAGCCGTTTTTACCAATTTTATTATTTTTGTAGATCTCCCTAGTTACTTTAAGGCCCAGCACATTTCCATTTCTCTTCATCAAAAGTGTGAATAATGGAACACATGCAAGAAGACAACTTTAATAATTTAAAATATTTCGAACCCAAAAAACTGCTTTTGATGATGTTTCCGAAATTAATTAACAACACACTAAAAGTAATAGCAAGATATTGATCTACATGTTTCGGTATTTTGTAAAAAATTTAAAACTTCTTTTGTGCCGGAACCTTTTCTACTACTGGTGTAATCCTGTAGTTACCTAATTTAAAATGCTGTTAATACAACATTCTAAACGACAATCTTGACAGAAAGAGGAAATTATTCGTTTTTTTTTAATTGAGGCGCGCTTGACGAAGAAAATTTTGTGAGGAAATTAATTTGAATAGGAAACATTTTTATGCAGTTATTATCTAAGAGATTATTTCTAGCAAGCTTCCAGTGCATAAAATGTTGTATGACCATACAGTACAAAATAAGTCCAACGAAAGCACCAGAACTTGATTTAATAACTGGAGTGACTACTATTTCACAAGTTATATGTAGTTATTAGACAAAATTAGTTATTTTATAAGCCAATGGATAATCATGCAAATCATAATGCTGGCAAAACCTGATAGAAAGTCTGACGAAAGAATCATTAGTCTTCTATAAGTGTTATCAAACGTTTTTAAATAACTGGTATTGAAACAATTAAAACCAATACTTAAAACGATCCAAATCAGTATATAGCC
The DNA here is from genome assembly GCA_031893035.1 of Dermolepida albohirtum. Lineage (NCBI taxonomy): Eukaryota > Metazoa > Arthropoda > Insecta > Coleoptera > Scarabaeidae > Dermolepida > Dermolepida albohirtum. The sequence continues at coordinate 571,546 of JAVIWB010001056.1, forward strand.
TCAATCAAGATTAAAAATTCAACAAATCAATCGTATAGTATAGTTTACTAATAGCCTGGTATTTTTAAATATTAGCTAGGCTTTTAATAAATTTCGATATTAAGAAACGTATTTTAAGCTCAAGAAATATCGGTTGTACGGATTACTGAAATTATACCTCATAAATTATTATTTTCTGTCTCCAAATGGAGACATATAAAAAATTTATGCCCACCATATTTATTATATATTGCCAATCGTCCAACAACCAGAGAAACTATGGGAGCAACATTCGCTGTTATATACCCAAACTCATACAGTGAAACCCGTTTATTGGAAACCCTCTTAATAGAATATATCGGTTAAAGGAATTAAAATCTCAAGAACAAAACCATTTCCCTTTAAGTATTAACAAAATTATTCGGTTATAAGAATATCTTTTAATAGAATATATTGGGTAAAGGAATGGCTTTCCTAAGAACATTAATGCGATTTGGTCTTCATAAAAGAATAAATTTCTCTACCTGCTTAACTAGAGGTGGATGTAAACCAAAAGTTACTATGAATGTTTACTTTACTTTTAGAAAGCTATTATGTACATAATTACAGATAATTTTCGGATAGTTACGTATTGCAATAAAATCTTATACATTTAGATAATGGTTAATTCTGTGCGAATTACATACATACAATAAAAAAAAATTCGGAAGTTTTAAAAGCAGGAAATTTCTATATTTCTAGTCAGTTTGTTATTTGACATTGCAATCGAAAGTGAGTGACAAATGGCTTCTTCGACAAACTTGAAAAGAAAAGACCTTGCTCTGAAGAAAAAAGTAAAATTGCTTGAGTTTTTAGAAGAAACAACTTGCAATCAGTCGGATGTTGCCAAAAAGTTTGGTGTGTCTCAAGCACAAGTGAGTAAATTGTTAAAAAGGAAAGACAGTATTTTAAGTGATTGGCGTGATAATTTTAAATCTACTCAAAAACGGAGACGCAACGCTTCTTTTGATGACAATTTACCTGTTTTTGAAGATTCAGACGAAGATTGTGCAAGCAAGGTGATGGAACAGAAGGAGTAACAAGAAGCAGAAGAAAATACATATTCAAAGGATACTCCATCAACCGCGCCATCATCTCAAGAAGTGAAATTAGCACGTGACACTATACATCGTTTTTTAGAATCAAAAACTGATTGTAATTTTGCACATTTCTATGCATTAGATAATCAAATCACTGATATTTTATGTAAAGAAAGAAAACAAAATAAAATTACGGATTATTTTGTTAAGGATGTGTAGAGTTTGAAATTAAAAAAAAAAATAGTATCAATTAAAAAATATGTATTACACTGAAATGTGTTTTATTTCTTTTGTATGTATTCTTAAAAATATTTTATGAAAATCGCAACAAAAATTTACAGTATCATACTGAAGTCAATTTTATAGTTATAAAATCACAGATATAAAGAATACGAAGTATGTATGTATATACATACTTAACTTACCAGTAATAAGAAAAAAATAAGTTAAAAATGGATAATGGAATAACCCGCATATAGGAATAATTTTGGCGGACAATATGAGTATTCCAGTAAGCGGGTTTCACTGTACTCAATAAGTTTTACTTTTATTAAAAAGTGTAACTGCTCCCATAACACTAAACAATTGTGTAATAGACCTGCTAATATCTCGGTCTATATTGCCAGTTTGCCTGACGAAGGCGCATTTTCATTACACAAAAACAAATAGAAATTAAATTTTAGCAGCTAGATTTGCTGATTTGCGGAAAATTGCAGATAGAAAATTGAAAAGAAGTTCTAATCTATAAAACTATATTAAAACACATTTGAACAAATGGCGTGCAATAATGAAGTTCTGCGATTAACTACGACACAGAAATTCTACAGCACTTTTTGTGTCAAGTGCTTCGCAGTATATTTAATGCACCATAATATGTGACAAATGCGGTAGTGAAAAGAGACCTAAGCATGCTTCTAGTAGGAGAGAATTTCGAAAGATTTAAACAAAATATCAATAAGTTTGTTAAAATGCATCCAAATAAGGCAACAATTCAGTTAGCGGACGAACCAAATGAACCTAGATGATTAAAAGGTTTTAAATCATGTCACTTGCCTGCTAGATTTAATTAGATTCGTTAGCTAGTACAATATTTGCGGTTTAGTATTCACAGTTATTAAATATTTAATTTGGTTAGTTGAAATATTAAGAAAAGAAGGAAGGTTTTAGTGGTATATTCTCCTGTATGCTATAAAGAGTAATCAGATTAAATCCTCAATGTCCAACTTCTAAATAAATTTCTCCGTCTTTTTCTTTGGTCGATTATGTTACCACAATTCCATTAGAGAATCGTTGCAGAGGAAATGCCGAGTACACCACCATTACTAATCTGCAAACTCATGACTGTTGACGCAATAAAAACTCAAATACATTGATTGAAACAGTACCGAAGCGGTCATATTGCAAGTATACGAGGATAGTTTGACAAGTACTGAGAATGATACATAGGTGGCGCTCTGATTGGTAAAACAAATGCACTGTAATTTAGGTTGCCTATTTATATGTTTACATTCCGATATTTAGATAATCGGTTGATTAGTTTATTTTTGACAGCTGATTGAAAAAGAAGCAACACGTCGTTTTGTTAAAACGGAAAAAGTGCGGTGCTTAAATGCTTCGTAATTAAGGGTATGAAAGCTACCGAAATAAAAGATGAGTTACGGGAAACATTAGGTGAATCTGCTCCATCATCTGCCGCAATAAGTAGATGGGTAAATGAATTTAAACGTGGTAGAACAAGCTGTGTTGATGAAGCGCGCTCTGGAGTACCCAAAACCGTGACTTCTAAGGAAATGATTATAAAAATCCATAATATTATTACGCAAGATCGACGACTCAAAGTGAGAGAGATAGCAGACATGGTAAACATTTCAACAGAATGCGTACACCATATTTTAGCGAAAGAATTGGACCTTTTCAAGCTTTCGGAAAGATGGGTGCCGCGATTGCTTACGACTGATCAAAATTAAATGTTGAGATTCGTGCTAAACGGCCAGAAATGGCAAAGAAAAAATTCTGTTTCACCAAGACAACGCTCCCTCGCATACCAGCACAGTTGCGATGTCCAAAATCCACGAGTTGCATTTCCAATTAGTACCGCATGCGCCCTATTCGCCGGATCTAGCCCCTTCCGACTTCCACCCTTTTCCAAAATTGAAAACGGCACTAGATGGAAAGAAATTTTCCTCTAACGACGAGCTTATCATCTTCGTAAATGAGTATTTTGCAAGCCTTCCGGAATCGCATTTTGGAGATGGCATAAGGACATTGGAGCACCGTTGGAATAAATGTAATTGCTCTTTTAGGAGAATATATTGAAAAATAAAAATTATTTTCTATTTAAAAAATTCGTTTTTCTTTTGCATTCTCACTACTTTTCAAACTACCCTCGTAGTATATGTCTGAACTGATCCCACAACGTTGAATCTAATGTTACAATGAACTGGTTCTTCAGCATTCAAATTTGTATCGTTTTGTAAGATCTTTTTGCTTTAATTCTACTGGTAGCAATCTAAACAATCGCAAATTCATAATAAATTGTCCAAACAATAATATGATATGAAACAATTGCATTAAAATATAAGTTAAGATCATTTAAAATCAAATAAATGAATGTCAGCACTTGTTTGCCCTCTGTCTAGCAGTAATCACAAATATGATAGACTGACATTGCTTATTCATACCATACACGACAGAGCCCCATAGCGAGTTTAAGTAAGAAATGATATTCCGACACAAACATCCCATTTAGATTATCGTAATATACAAACCTATTATTAAATTGGTCGATATGTATTGAAAGTATGCACTAAAGTAATTAATATTTGACATATTGCAGGAAATACCCCACATTAACGTTGTATGAACACGCATATATTTATTTAATACAAGACTAATATTATCATGTTACATATGTATAAATACATTTCCCATGATTGCAACATCCTACTACTACACAGGAGGATGTAATTTTAATAAAATAAACCATATTAACCGCATTTATAAATACGTAGTTGTAAAACCCCTTTGTATGTCATCTAATATTAATAAAATCGATACTTCATTTCATTATACAAAATTAATTGGTGACATTATTATTTAAATTAAATTTTTATTGTTAATTATTTATTCAAATAAACTAATTTGGAACACGTGGCTATTTCAGTCAGTAGCGTTAAGGAAGTTGCCTATGTAGAAGGCGCGGTGTGCGGCGGTGGATTGAAATTTATTTTGAATTAGATTTGCTTTTCTTCAATATTGCACTCATATGTTGCATGTAGTATTCTAAAGGAATAAAGTAATTGTATTCTCAATGGATTACATGATTTCTATTTTTCTTAGAAAGTTAAAAATATTCTTCGTAAAATAAATTACGTAATGCGAAATATCGAATGTCAGTTCAATCAGGAATTATTTACTACACAGAAATATACGAAATAAATGTTCAAAATGAAAAAAATTTTTCTAGTACTTATTCGTAAATTTATAATTCCCTAATTATCAATGTACTGAAGATATTCTTGAGTATTACTACATTGAATGTTTTTACATAGGTACAGGTGTGTATGTTGCTGTCGAAGATTCAGAAACTGATATTTAAGTAGCGCAAGTAAAAGTTGAAATAACAGTTTTCACAAAATTTATCATCTTGTAAGTTAAACACCATTAGCAGACCGAAAAGTAAACAATTATATTGCTCAAAACAGTTAAAGGATATTAACACTACTAATAACGATAATAATAATAATAATAATATTTTTTCTTTCGAACAAGGAAACGCCTGAACGCACAGTCAGGGAAGAGATCAAGATATCCAGTGTATGGGGCCCATACACACTAATAACTTTATTTTGTAAACTCGACCCCAGAACCGCTATTTGCATTACTTCAGGATGGCAACTTGTAATTAGCTTTGATTGGCTACCGCCGTTGCTTCGATCTCACTTCTCTTCGTTTTCAGCACCGTCTCCTTGAATTTGGCCATCTCTTGCCCGCGACATTATTTTCACAACGTTGCCTGGCGTAAAAAGGCCTACTTTCTCTGATAGCGCGTCTTTGTACTACCTACCTTTCGCACTCGAAAGTGTGTTGGATATCGCCTTTTGCAGTCCTGATACTGGCAAGCTGCGTATCAACATTACCCATTCTGGCCAAGTATGTTTGAAGAATCCTTGTCCGCTGAGGGGCTGGTTAAGGTAGTAGTTAGTCTCTTCGTCCACAATCCTCTCATTAAATTTCGCTAGCGTTCTTGCCACTTCAGCCGAGTAAGCGCTTTAGCTTCTGCCTACGCTTGTTTTTCTGCTACCTCTTCTCGGATCTCCTAGACCATCTTCTTTTCAAGTAGAATACTAACATGAATTGGATGATGTTCATCAGGAGTCGACGTTTACTCTCTATTGGGCCTCTCATATTGGCCATGAGTTGGCTTAGCTTCGTTGTTACCTTAACCACTTTATCGCTCGATGACCAAATCTGTTCCCAGAAAGAGATTATTCCTAAATCTAATTGTCGTAATCTATCCACTACTTTGTTCGTTAGTCTTATTCATTTTTCTGAATATAAATCATGGACTCTCCTTTAGATATACTTAAATTTAATTCACTATTCACACACCACTCTAACTTATCGATATCCCCCTGCAACATTAGATGGTTATTGAAACTATTTAGTGCTTGAAAAGTCTTAACATTATCAGCATACAAAAAGATAAGTAGAGGAAAAAACATCACAGGTATCGTTAATATAGGGTAAATATCAGTTGACCAAAATAAAAATTTTGAACAACATTGGAGTAGCAAATTAAAGATGCCTATACAAGTAGAATCCCTGTTCACTGTCACTAATAGCGATGTATCTGGAGTTACATCCACCGCTGCATTATATACATAAACAGAATAATCTGCAAATCTGTTTACGACATCAATCAGATCATTCAAAGTTACTCCGTCTTTAATCCGACCAGAGATCCTTAAAAAATCACTTTTAGATTAAGAAAGATACACTTTCTAGATTCTGATTTTATTCTGTGCTCTGCGCAATTAATTTTGATAATTCTCTTAATCGATCTCATTATATTTAGAGTAAACCATATTTTGAATTACGTCTTACTTTTTGCTTAGTCATGAAATGGTCAATAACAGAATACATAACAAAACAAAAATTTTTAGGAAAATTACTAAACACAATCCCTGCAAGACCATTCATACTTAAATCAATATTGCGCTACAAAGCTGTAAAATATGGTCTTTTAAAGTTATATTTCTATACTGATGAAGTTGTAAAGTCAGAGAGAGGAACCGCTCTCAAGATTGACAACATTGGTGGATGGTAGACATCTTCATCAATCAGTGGATTTGAATCTCTCCAAATCTCATTTCCCGTGATAATTACATTAATACCTAATTTGCTTGAAATATGTTCAAGCAAATTAGCGTGTATAAGTATAGACTATACTATGCTAAATTACACGAGCTACATATAGTTAACTGTGTATGTGTGTAACTTTCAAATTTATATGTCTTAATAATTTAGCTAATACATTCTAATTTATCAGTCAATTTTGAAAATTATCATAGAAATGTTTTGAAAATTCACATTGACTTCAGAACGTTTAAACATTCGTCTGAGATATTCGATTAACAATTTTGACAAGAAAATTCTCTTCTTATCCGAAAAGCAATTGGATCGAATGACAACGGAGACATTCCCATAAAAATCGAACCACTGGTTTTATTATCGTGTTTGTATTTCTGAGAAGTAAATAAAGAGACTGAGGAAAGGAAAATTAGAGAATATGCGGAGAGAAAAAGAGAGAGAGAGCAACAGGGAGAACGAATGGACGAGGGTAAATTTCACCCCTGCCGACGCTCCGGGGTTACAAACTCGACGCCATTAGAAATGCCATAATTTTCCGAACTTTATGAGGACTGATAATGCGTGTCGCTGCATTTACCGACATTAAATATCACTTAATATAACATTCTCTGGCGACACCGACATTCTGCGTATTGAAAGTAATATTACGTTTGCATATTTTAAATGGGTCGACTGGCTATAACTACAAGACTGTAGTGACAGCGCTCACTGGTTGTTTCGCTTTTAGTTTTACAGTATTAGTAGTATGTAGTTGTTCCATGGTTAATGAAACCCTGTGTTTGATATTAAATTATATTACGTACTGTTATGTGTTCTTCATCTTTACCGTTCCAGTCCGTTAGTAATGGAATAGGATTAGACTATTAAATTTTATTGTAACATATACTTGTATTATATTCATTACAATTATTGCTTTACCCTACCATTAAGCCCCCACTAAATATTTCTGTTTTAGAATGCGGGATTCAAATTTTGCATAATAAATAAGTTACTCAATTCCTAACATAAATTTTATTTTTAGGATAGTTCATACTGCTTTTACCAGGTTAAAAGAAAATGTTATAATAAAAATAAATGATGATTATAGATGCACTAAAGTTGAAGCAAATAGTGTCAGGCAAAAATTAAACAAAAATGGTAAAAACGAAAAAATTGATCAATATTTTAAAATGACGGAATAGTATAGGAAAATAAATGGCGAGGAAACCAATTCTATAAATAATCAAAAATAACTGAATGAAATGTTTCGATGAGACATGCGAAAATAAAATGAAACAGAAAAGACCGACCAAAGCAAAATTGTTGAGGGAAATAAACAAAAAGACGAAAAACAAGAAAATAATAAAGATAATAAGCAAAGATCTGAAGAGTATATACCTACAAAAAGGAATGAAAGAGATGGAAGAGAGTTCTAAACACAAAGACATTAAATCAAGAAGTGAAAAGGAATATAGAATTATAGGGAACACGCATTACATCAAGGATAAATAATAAAAACTAGTAACAAACGCAGACAGAAATTGGAAGATGCAATATAGGCACTGGAAAATTTCTAAGACATGGAAATAGTGTAAGGAAAGTGTCTAAATGGACAAAACACAAATGAGGAAGGAATTCCATCTTCACGGCAGAATATATCCAGCAAACCATACAAATATTAAAGAAGGGCAAAAACCCTGAAGGAAGTGGTATAAAGGCAAAATTAATGATTTTCTAAACAACTAACGAGGCCGAGAGACTGAACAAAAATTAACAAAAAGGGAAGAAAACATGAATTCCAAAATTAGAAATTGCTCTACTGGATATGGTGCATAAAACAATAGGAAGACTATGTAATTGCTGAAAGAAGAGTTTGTAGGAGGCCATTATTATAATTTTAGGAAATTAACTTAATTTATCGCCTATTTATACTAAAGCAATTACAGAGAATATTATAAACCTATTTATAAATGGAAGAAAACTATGTGGGATAATAACATCTAGATCATTGGAGAATTTGTTGATTAAAAAAAAAATTGGATAAGGAGAACAAGCTATGAAGTGAATAACATACATAAATATATGTAAACCAGAGGTAAGTAAGCAAATGCAAACAACTAGCCATAGAAAATTAATTAGTGTATATAAACTTAAGGCTTATATGAAAAAAAACCATGGCATAGAGAAAAATGTCCGAAAAAGGTATGCAGTAAGTTTTGAGCTATTCAGTTCACAATTTACTCACTAATAAAAGTCGACGAAAATTAATGTAAAAGACGGCAGTGACAAGAAGGTCGTCGCTTTTTTTCACTAGACGGTGAGGTAATGCGCTTATTATTCTTTAGAGAATCGTGGCATGGTAAATGTAGAATGGTGCAGCGCCATACTCACATATCAAATGCGTGGATTGACATTCAACATTGTTATACTGGTTATAGCTTTACAAACAGCTGATCCTCGAAGTGCCATAATAAAGTTGGATCCAGTGCTTCGATGACTGGTATCACCGAATGCGAAAGGACGTAAATTATAGAGAAAACTTTGTACTTTGTTGTTGATGTGCTCTTGCTAAAATTTTTGGTGTCAATTAGAGCTATAATAACATATATGTATATGCTTTAAACGTATTCTAGATCCAAATATGTCACAAACACCATTGCCATCTTCAACAATAATTCGAAAAATATTTGCACAAATCCCAATTTTAAAGCAGTAATACAATCTTTTCCAAGAGAAGTAAAGAATTTCAAGACAGATTAACAACTTAAAGTGTTCAGATTCAAATTTACAAATTTCACGGTTGTTGTTCATAGTTTTCTCTGGGCTTCCTGGCTAAAACCCCATGAAAACTGTTGCTTCACTTACCGAATTTTCGTTTGTTCTTACAAGAGATATCCTCATGACTGCTATTGATTTTCTCATTGCTGCACTAAAATTCACGATCAGTTATTTCGCGAAGAAGCAATTCCAAATCACTTAAGCACTATGTTTATAGTCATGAGGTTATCCCTCATCGTAGTTAATATTACGAAGATGTTTGTGAATTTATATACATTCATGGCCCTTGCTGCTATAATAATAGGATTGCGAAATGGAATCTGTACAAAGTGAAATACAAATTAGCGTCCACTTATACTCAGTAACTGCATATCTGATTGCACTCAAAATACAAATACAATATTTGTATTTTAACAGAACACTTCGTCTCGCCAATGTATATACAAACTGTCACAAGAGAATGGAATCCTCTAAATACCAGCGGTTTCTAGATGGTTATGGTCTTTGACAGAGGAAAAGTCCAATAGTATGGTACGGTATTTGAAGATGATTTAGATGTTATGCTTTAGAAGAATGCTACTAATACTATCAATAACATCTTGGATATAAAGTAAATGAACATTGGAAATAGAAGTTGATTACGAAAAGGATCTAGACAGTCTTGGAGTAAAAATGCTAGAGATATTTGTTACTAATTAAAGTCTTAGTTACAGTGCTTAGTTCTCAGGACAACAATTTATAGAGAGAATATTATTATAAACCATCAGTACAAGGATTCATCATAATTCTTGAAAGGGAAGGGGACCCTACGACTTAATTACCACAGCGAAGTGAATGGAATTGCGTTGATAGTTTCGGAAAGTAAGTAAATTGTTCGAAGAATGGCATCCATGCGATCAGACAACGAAGGTATCACCAGCGCAACGTTGATAATACTTTCGATCTCTGGTTACAGGAATAAATAATTTATTTCTCGATAATAGAAGAAAGTGAAATATTAATGTCTGCATCAAACACTTGTTTGTTAATACAGACACGAAGTTGGAAACAGGTCGAAATTAGATGGACTTCCACAAAGTCGGCTATGTCGTCGGGCTGGTTTTATAGAATAGGATCTGTCATATCATTTGTATTGTGTCAGGTATAGCATATCTCTCAATTATCTCAATTATTAATCTTTGTGTAAATTCTTTGAAATACTTTTAATGAAAAATTCACTGCTACCAGTGTAACAAATGAGAATATTTGCGGAGTTTATAAGGATTGTTTAAAGGACTAACTATAGGACGTAAGGAAATAAACATTAGGTTTGTGGATTTTGGGTAGACCATAGAGTTTAGCCACTGGACAGAAGAGATTTTTGAGTCAATGGGATGGAAGAATATTTAGTGAAGTAGGGAATGTATCGTTCGTTCATACTTATCACTCTCGAGAACAGCCTTTGTTAGTTTTAAGTATAACAATGTTGAGGTTAGATTTTAGAGTTTTGTGAGAGAGAATTTTGAATCTTTGAAGGCTGTATTGCGAGGATTTGGCATGCGTCAAAACTTTAGATGCTTCAAAATAGTTAGAATCAGCGATAGCATCAGGAATTATTAAAAGATCGGACTAGATGACCGTGTTGATTTATTTTGGTGGAAATATTTTTTTAAGAGTGAGCGCAAAATTTGGTCTTGTGGAGGGAATAGAAACTTTGTTGGGAGATCAAACTCGCCATTGTTTGCAGTATTTCGAAATACAAAAAGCGTAGCTCTATAATAAGTTATGTATTATAATTTCTAACATTATTTAATGTTTTAACATGAATAATACGGGAAATGGAGAGGAACAGACATCAGTACTAAAACAATGAATTGTTGTTGATAGTTAATTAAATATGTAAATTTTATTTTAGCATCCGTACGTATATTTGAAAAACAAAGAGCACTATTCAATTGAGAGTACGCGAGAAAGGGATGTACTGGTAAGACTCGCAAACTTTCTCGTCTCAGAAACGGGAATTACCTAAATGTCGACTGACTGAAAGTTGTTCTATGTTGTTTAGAATCCAGTAATGGACTGGAGAGGTTCTCAATAAAACGTAAATTGCTTCGCTGGATATGTTCATGCGGCCCGTAATTAAATAAAACTGTAAATTGAATAATCCTGTCTTTTTCTCGTTTAATTCCCTTGTTGAAATGATTTACTAATATTCAAAATTAGCTTGTAATTTCAACAATTCATTGCTTGAGTAAATAACATTCTGAGGGTTATTTATTTAGGTATTTAATTTAGAGAAGATCGATGGATTTAATTAACTGTAATTAATATAAATAATCTTCTTTAAGTATTTTTTGTCTGTACGATTCGTGAAGCAGGTAATTAATAAGAAATATGACAGATTTTATTAGTTTATGTTTACCATTTATTACGTTATACATAATAAAATAAGCTCAGCATGTAAACTGTGGAATTCCGGTATAATTTATACTTTAATATATAATAATTTCGTATGAAAATAGTGCGCAGGATTATGGGATGTTTGTTATTGAAAAGGAAATTTGTTATATGAATGAAACATTTGATCTTCACACTATATGAGTATCTGTTATATTAAATTGAGGAAAAGGACAGACAAAGATATTACAGAAGGGATTTATCAGAGCCCACGATAATATGATAACATGCAAAGTTTTACTAATCAATATAGTGGCTCTTATGAAATACCTGGGAGGAATACGAAAGGAAGTGGAAGGCTTATTGGAGATGGCATAAAGGGTTTCTAGTTTTTTAGTCCTCAAACTGAAAAAAACTAATGAAGGTTGCCTAGTAAGACAAAGACCATCTAATTGGCCTCAACCAGTTGAAAAATTTAATACCAAACTAAATACAAACTAGGACTGGTAAATCCATCGTTAATATGGAGAAGTGCCTACATTAATCTAAAATTAATCTTATTTGAAAGAGAACACTTAGAGATACACCTTGCAATGCGATATTAATTTAAATTTGTAAGTCCGGTATTTGCAATTCATAACATAAACAGTATTTATAAAAAAGCTAGATTTTGGGAACGTTGGTTCGAGAAATTTCATGGAGGAAATGAGCTGTTGGAAGTGAGCCTCGGGGTAATTCTTGTTCTTCCGAGTTCAGTAGTTATAAATAGGCCCCCTTCCGTATTCATTAGAAGTATTCCTGGAATACTTAGAATATATTGGTGGATCTCATATTCTTCCTTACCTTCTGAAATGAAGTGAAAACAAGTCGCTTTGAAGTGAGCCTCCGGATATTCCTTGTTCTTTATGTAAAAAGTTCTATTTAGTTAAAAATAACATGCCTTTATTTTCCAAAAAAAAATTTGGCAACATATTAGAATTAGCCATACGAGTTCAGTAGTTATAAAGAGGTCACTTTTGTAATTATATTTATTAGGAGTACTCCAGAAGTGCTTAGAATTTATTGTTGTATCTCATACTCTTCCTTATCTTCTGGCATGAAATGAAAACGAGTCATTTGGAAGTGAGCCTGGAGATAATCCTTGTTCTTCATGGGAAAACCTCTACTTAGTTAAGAATAACAGCATGGCTTTATTTTCCAATAAGAATTTGGGAACGTATATCTTATATTCTTCCTTACCTTCTGGGCTGGAGAACAATATTTTAGTAAGATTATACACGTTTGATTGGAGCAAGACTTGCTTTGAACTTCTTTAAAAAAATTCTTGGCTACAATAGATCCTAGAAGCTCTTCAGTAAGACGTATAGATAGCCTAAAGTACTGTACCATAAGAAAATACTAATAATTCATTGAATTCCATTCTACGAGGTGCCGATATTAAAATAAAAATAACTTGATCCCAGAAAATATATAAGAAGAAACAACAGTAAATTACAAATTTTTTGTCTAAAAGGATCGTCAGTTATGCAATAGTTTTCTGCTCTTTCTAGTAATACTATCGGAAAAGAAAATACAAGACATTAAATATAAATACATATACTAACATGTATAAAAAGTTACAATTTTCAAATACTGCTCGTGAAACGATTATTGTTCCATTGCTAATTTAAACGTAAAGAAATAGAATCCCGTATATTCTCTCACGTTATGTATTCAAAAAAGACCAATGTCGACTGACATAGCAATCTGTAGTAGAGCTTCTTAACATTTTCTCATCTGCAACACAGCTGGGAATAGCAACGCGACACCCCAATCAAATTCATTCTGCTTTTTAGCTATGTATTTTATTTGGACTTTAGATATTTCTTACTAGACTAAATTATTCTGTTAAAGTCGTATGCATATTTATGTCTAGAATGTAAATAAATGCATACATAAGTACCAAAAATATATCAATTGGATAAAAACATAAAGGCGTAATTTTAAAATAATAGCGACGTACTTACTTATGTACTTTTACACAATTTCTACTTTGTAGTTCTACTTTGAACCTTTTACTCGAAATCTTACATTGCCTAATTTCTCTTTGCAATATTGTGGTATTATTATCTGGCTATTCACCGTCGCTCAAACCCAGTCTTAATGTGTGGTTTTTGATAATGATGAATTTTCTGATGTGTGTTTTCTCTGCATGTAGCCATATTGGGACTGCATATGTCAGAATCTGTCTGCATATGATAGTTTTCGTGAGTGGAGTTAGGGAGTATTGGCGTTCTGTAATCGCCCAAAGAGAGCTCCGAGCGGATCGTGCTTTTGTAATCGTGTTGTCAATAACTGTTCGGGGTAGAGTCAGGCTACCTATATATACCTGATACGATAAAGAAGCAGGGAAGGAGTTGAGTATTCTAGAATGTGTTAAGATGTTCTAAATCTAGAAAATCGCTTTGAACGAGAATTGAATATTTCAGACTCGAGTGGAATTTTCTAATCCCCCATGCGTAAAACAAATAAGAATTTAAAATTTAAAAAGTCAACGAGACACGAGACAGACTGTGGTTTTGCACGTGGCATGCCTTAACGCTGCGTCGTATAGTGGATCACGCTTTTTCTTAATTTTTTAATTACAAATTTATTCATAGCCACTCGCAGGACCTTTAAGTCCATTAGAAGTCAGCTTAGTTCCTGTTCAATTCAATTGAAAAATGAACAACTGTGATTAAAAATGTAATAGTCTAATTTAACAATAACATTAAAATATTGAGTTACACTCACTAATCTCCGAACTATGATATTCAGAACAGAGTTGGACTGCCTACATACCTGCTGCGATAAAGCGACAGGGGAAAGGTTAACAGTTTTAGAAAGACTTGAGGTGTTCTAAAAAATTCGCATTTGATAGAAATAAAAAATTCCAGACACGTATGAAATCTATTTTCCTATGCACAATAATTAATGTTGATAAAAGTGCGCTTATATATATTGTGTACATTCTAACATAGAAAAACGATTTAGAAATTTATTTACGCACGGCAGAATTAACAATCTAGATTTGTCAGGGTTCTTCGCGTCATTGAAATGATGCAAGATATCAGCAATGCTTGCACGCGTTCGTCCCCCACCGGTTCCTGTCGCTAGTTACCCAGAGGATTGTACAATCTTAATTTAATAATAGGTAGTTACAATCTATAATAGTAAAAAGAAAAAAATTGTAAATTGTGTTAGGCATTTAGCAACATGTCGCGTCGGACTGATTGAGACCTGCTGATCTATAAGATAAGAGTTTTGCCGAAACTTATAATCTCCCAATGGAACATAGTAAAATTGCCAAATTAGTATTTTTTTGAAAAATAAATGACTAACTTCTAATATTTTAATTAAAATTGTAGTAGTACAAAAGTACACAATTACAATACTTATGCATATTGGTTAAATTTTGTAAATAATTGTCAAGCAAACCATATGTACAATTAAGACATTATTACGTAGCATGCGAAGCCCCATTGTTGAATTGATTAATATTTTATCATTTTAATAATGGAGTACATGCTTTCATTACATGGTTGTGTAATTAATTAGCTGTTAATTTTGAATTTACCACCATTTTATGATGAAACTATGCGGCATTCAGGACAACAATTATCGCGGTGTTATTGCGCAAAATAAATACAATTAGATTGAAAGGGTTTTCAAACAATAATTTTGATTTCGTTCTCGATGCCCTCTACTCTAGATGAGCGATTTTTCTATATACTAGGTATGTATATACGTACATATATTGTATAATTTCATCAAATTTTAAATGAACTCAATTACCTCCAATGCAGGACAAAATTTTATTATACATTTGTAAATTGGAATAATTCTTTTTGCGTCTCATTAAAAGTCAGATTATTCTGAGAAAAACTCTCTTAATTTTAAATCAGTTTTACACTGTTTTTGTAGAAGATAAGATCCAGTGTCAAATTTCAGATTGCTACGTTTATTAGCTTTAGTGTGTTGAGGAGTTTTTGACGAGAGGGATAGAGTCGAAATTTGTGCTGTCATTGAGTACTTCTGGAAAGGCTTATTTTAAACAAATAGTCTAGAGATGAGAGATGGTGTGAAAAAGTCGGCTCCTTCATTTTCTACTGTTAATAAATGTATTCATGAGTTCAAATGTGCTATGATATGATATTGAAATATCGTCGTTTAAAAATGTTTTAGATAGCAGTTGCTATGACCATATCTATAGAACGCGCAACGTGCGTTTTAAATGAAGAGTAGACTATGAAAGAGCTTATGAATACTACTGCTCAGTGTTGATCAAAACTTAGTCCGGATACAAATTTTTTATGAGGGTTTGAAGCATATTTGAAATAAGGTAAATTTTATCACAACAAACGAGACTTTGGTTTGTCATTATACGCCCGAATAGAACAATCTAAACATCGGCAGGGCAATTGTTCTCTTCCCCCAAAGAAGGCGATCGCTGTTCTATGTGCGGGAAACACAATGGCTCCCATTTGTTCGGTTTGCAGAATATATTCTCCTCTACATAGCACCATAGATGAGACTTGGGTTCATCATTATACGCCCAAATAAAACAATAATCTACACAACGGCATGAGAATGGTTTTCTTCAACTAAAAATTCCCTATCTTAACATAGTCAAGGATGCTTCATCGAGGTAAATCGCAGTCGAATTCGAGTCACCAACAGCTTGTGACGATTAAAGGTGTTAAGATAATTTTCAATAATGTATGCGCTAGGATGTCCAATTGGCTACTTGGTTCCAGCATAAAACAAACAGCTACTTAAAGTAACGCTGATTGATGGAATGTTGCTAATTATTTCCAAAATCACTCACTTGTCGAAAAAAAAAAACCACAAGAGACTTCTTAAGGAATCCTAAAAATTCCACAGAAAAACAATAGTAAATAATCAAATAAAATAACTGTAGTTAATAATCGTTCCTCAGTTATCGTGGAGCGTAGCACAAAATGGTAGCGATATATTTACAACATGTGGATTTTGACAAAGGATTCTCACTTTTTGACGAAATTTAATAAGGTGTACAAGAACTATTTTTTTATTTATTCCCTCGACAACAGTATTACTAAAAACAGCGCACTAGTGCTACAACAAAAAGGAAAGGATAAAAATTACTTAAATCGATTCTAGTTAGTAAATTACAAACCAAAGGATTGGTGGAGTTAGAAACTCGAGACAGAAGACCATAACGGGTCTAATTAAATTCGATGGAATTATGCTTTTAAGAAATTCCGACAAATCAATAGATGATTGAAAAATTGGACGGACAATTACATTCACATAAAGTGTTAAGTTACTTCATACAATGAGGTTGACGAAATTTCGGGCGGAGATTAAAATGAGCACGTAACAACTTAGCTATTGTTCTCAATATTTAAAAGAATTAATTTAGTATTAATTAATTCAATTAAGAATGAAAGAAGGAAAAAACAAGACAGTATATATGTACATATTTGATAAGTGACTTTGGTGTTCCTCAAGGATCTATATTAGGTGCACTGCTTTTTATAATATATATAAATGAAATGCCAAATATTGTTAAAAAATGTAAAATAGTATTATATTATATGCAGATGATACTTTAATATACGCAGAAGGAGAATCTGAAAGTGAATGTAGAGACAAATTAAAATATGATGTAAAAAATATTAACGAATGGTTAAAAATGAACAAACTGAAACTAAACGAAAGTAAAACTAAATTAATTGAAATTAATCTGATTAGCGAAAAAAATTTTGAAATTAATAACAAAATAATAGAAAAATTTGAAAAAATTAAATATCTCGGATTCATAATTGATAAAGAATTAAAACTTAAAGATCATATTGATTATATCTGTAAAAAAATTGGTAAAAAGATTGGGGTTTTTAAAAGGATAAGAAAAAACTTTCAATAACAACCGCAATAAATATATATAACAACATTATTAAACCTCACTTTGAATTTTGTTCAACTATAATATATGAATCACAAATTGAGAGAATGCAGAAACTACAAAACAAAGCAATGAGATGTATTTTAAAATTCAACCATTATACACCTATTTCAGCAATGCTTAATTCACTACAATGGTTAATTATTAAACAGAAGTTAGAAATGAATACCATATGCTTTGTGCAGAAAATGAAGATGGGAAATGGGCCAGAGTATCTTTGTGAAAACATTAGATATGTGGGTGAGGTGTAACCGTATGGCCTTAGAAACGCCGAAAACTTTAGGCTACAAAGAACAACGTCAACAGCAATGCAGCATTCATTATTCTGTAAGGGACTTAAATTATATAATGAAATCCCAAATCAGTTAAAAACTCAAAGAAATTATTATATGATATGTATTTTCAAAAGACAATGTGTTAATTTTGTTAAAAACTACTTAATTTGTTAATTTTGTTGAAATCAACTTAAAGTTTTAATTTTAAATTCATAACATTCTACCTTGTTTGTAAAATTTCTTATTATAATGTAAATTGTAAAAGTATTTAAAATACTAATAAAGAATATCTATCATATTTACAAACCCAAAGGAAGTTATGCAACCTATATTTCTTAGACGTATTTAGCTAGAGAACGTTTAGGGAAGTAATAGTACAGTTATTTAATTTTTGAATGCTTTAATAGTTAAATTTTGTATTATAAATTTGTATTTTCGTTGCGCATTTAGTGTTTTTTATTTGTTAAGTGTTTATTTATAGACTTCCGTGGACATTGTCCTTGGTTAATTCATCTTGGCTTTCGCGTTGGACACCAGCAACACAAGTACTGAGTACGTTATTCCAACCCGGAAAGCAAATTGAAGTAGCCAGAGTACTGTTTCAAAGTTATAAGACAGTGAGTATCCTAGAGAAATAGAAATACATATCGGGAAAAAATTGTTTTATTTATTGACATCGAACCGCAGTTAACTTGTCGATAGTTACTGAACTTTATATTTACTCACCCTATTTCTTATATACTAATTTGTCACCCATAACGTGACGCTTCTACAAATGTATTAAAATTAGTACAATATGACAGTTGATTGGGAGATCTTTTTAAATGAAATACTGAATAAATTGAAAGAAACTTTTTCTTGGTCAAACCTCCGTAAGTAACTTGTTGGTCAATTTATTATTCAGAATTAATTTAATTGAGTTAATTTGAGATGCTAATACAATTTTATAAAACAATTATATTGTACAGTTAAAAGGTTAGTTTCCTATTACATTTTATGTTTCTTGTCGTTGTAGAATTAGTTAAGCTAGGAAATGGATAAACATTAGGTTAAGATAACCTAATCAAGGATCAAATAAATCAATTACGATAGCATTTCTTTTAATTATAGACAATGAAATATTAGTTAAGTTAGCAAACATTTTTAATTATATCCATTCAGGTACGCTTATATATATAGTTATAAAATAAATCTATAATCTCCAGACGAGACTTGTACCAAAGTAAATTCTCAAATAAATAGAAGTTAATACATCTTTATTATCGTAGATAACCATGCCAAAGTAAGAGAAAATCTCGAACTAAGAACAGAGTGCACTAAGTGGCATATTTTGCACCGAGTTTATGTGCTTCAGAACGTAATTTATCGCATGCATTAAACAAATTACGAAAGACTCCGGCATGTATTTCGATCTTTGTCATAGAGGGAGGTTAATGTGGGCAGACGAGCTTTCTTTTTGTTCTCGGCTGTTCTACTTGCGGAGTCACCCTCCACTTTAGCACATTCAGAAGACAATGAACGCATAATTTCGCGTTCTATAGCCTTTGAAATTTTGTTAAGTAAATGCGAGAACGCCTGTTTGCAGACACACTACGAGCAATAATTTCCGAGAAATGCGCTCAGTAATTAAATTTCGTGAATTGCAAAACGGCCTGCGATGAATAGTAATTGCGTTAGATGTTGAAAAACATTGTATAAATATGTTAAAAAATTAATTAATTTTAATTTAATTTTTTGTATAAATTGTCTTTAATACGTATGTATACACCGCGTACTTCAAATACTGACACACCTTTGCCTATTAACACATTCGCTCTCCATTATTCTCAAGAAGAATTTGATAACAATTTTCCATACTAGCAGTTAAATTCCTTCCATAACTCATGTGTAATGAGTGACGAATTTATCTTTTGCGCCGCAATAGCTGATAAATTGTATATATTTGTTTTCTGTGAAGTTATTACTTCATAGAAATTCAAGTTTTGACTCTTATTTTCGAAATATGTTCTTGTTAATTTTAAAAACACATAAAAACTTAAAAACCACGTAAATTAAAACAATTCCAAGTCTCTATCGAGTGTGTTACATTGTAGTAGTCATTATATTCATCAATAATGTTTATAATAAAATTATGAACTACATATTACTCTTGCGAAATGGCTACTGATTTCAAATATTTTTTAATTGCATATAATTATGAGCTTTCACGATGCTAAACTGAAAAATTCTAATTTTAACTACTTCTTACATCGTATATGTGATGTAGAAATTTCGAAAAAATTTCTGTTTTCCGCGCGATTCTCGAACCCTGCCCATTCCCTCTTTTTTAAAAAATTTCGAAATTGTGTAAATTTTAATTAAAAAGTCGTTTTAAAAAATATTTAAGATTTGTATTTGTAAATAATAATATATTTAATGATAATTTCCTATTGTCTTAGTTCATACGAGGGTGGTCCCATATGTAACCGGCCTGACCTAGAAATGGCGGTAGTTTGAAAAGCATCACTGTATTAGAAAGTACATAATTTATAAAGCATATGTTTCAAGTTTGAAGACGCCACGTTGTTTAATATTTGTTTTGCAGCCATCAATTGTGAACGTTTTCAGTGAATTTGTAAAAATGGAGAAAATTGCTCATCGTTACGCGATTTGAAAGGCCTCAGGCCAACCGATATAAAAGCTGAACTGGATTCTACTCTGGGTGATGCTCCTTCGTTTACAACAGTGAAATATTGGGTACCAGAGTTTAAACGAGAATCGCAGTGGTCTTCCAAATGAGGTGACGACTCCAGAAATGGTGAAGAAAATCCACAAAGCGGTACTGAGTGAGCATCGACTGAAAGTGCGCTGGCAAGCAGACATACTAGGCATTTCAAAAAATGCGGTATGTCGCATATTATCTGAAAATTTGGACATGAGAAAGCTGTGTGCAATATGGGTGTCGCGTTTACTCGCACTCGAGCAAAAACAGTGTCATGAAAATGTTTCAATTGAGTGTTTAGCGAAGTTTCAAAGCAACAAAGCAGAATTTTTGCGCCGCTTCATAACCATGGATTAAACATGGGTCCATCACTTCACACCCGAGATACAAGAACAATCAAAACAATGGACTCAAAAGGGAGAGCCGGCTCCAAAGAAGGCGAAGACCGTTTCATTTGCAGGCAAGGTCATGGCATCTGTTTTTTCAGGTTCGCGTAACATAATTTTCATTGACTATCTTGAAAAAGGAAAAACTGTCAACGGCGAGTATTACGCGAACTTACTGCAACGTTTGAGCTAAGAAATCAAGAGAAAGCGGCCGCATTTGGCTAAGAAGTTCTCACACATCCGTTATTGCAATGAATTAAAGTTCGAATTGCTACCTCATGGGCCCTATTCGCCAGATTTAACCCCCTCGAACTATTTTCTGTTCCGGAACTTGAAAAAATGGCTCAGTGATCAAAGATTTTCCAACGATAAATAAATGATGTCGACAGTAAATGGCTATTTTGAGGAGCAAGACAATTCTTTTATAAAAAGGATATCGAACTTATTGAACGTTGCTGCGAAAACTGTATAGAACTGAAAGGAGATTATGTTGAAAATAAATATATTTCTTTCCAAAATTCTTGTGTTTTCTTTATTGGGTCGGGTACTTCTCGAACCACCCTCTTATATAATGGATATTAATCTGCGATTTACAGATTGTACTCTTCTAGATTTCTTGAAACGCATTGCACGTAATTTTGCACGGAACCAAATACAAATGCTAGAATTATGAAACTACAAATATTTAACCGATCTAATCTACTTTGTGCATCAGCATACTAAACATGCTGCTTGAAAGGGCAAGCATTTATTTACATCTATTGCCTTATAAATCTCTAAATTTTTTCGATGCCTGCGCTGCTTATTGAATGCTGCCAATCCAAACTTTACTATTAAATAAATGCCATGGATATTCTAGATGGTTTAGGGCTTTCGAAATTGTAGACTAATTTCATACCCGCTAGATGGTCAGAATTCTTACTTCCTTGGTTCAAAAATAAATATACCATAAACGATTAATCAAAAATGTATGAGAATAGACAATCTCCTTATACTATTCAGTATACATACAGCAGTCTTTATTAACATCGGCAAATACATTTGATAGATTTATCATATATTTTTGTAATATAGCCTATAATGATAGCCTCAGTTAGCGATTAATAAATGAACAAGAAACAAAAAAAGTCAATATAAAAAGCTCTATATAACAAGATAGTTATAAACCGAACGTGTAAAATTTTAACAGATCAGAAAAAGACATGTTATTTGCGTCGTAATAAATTTTCGAAATTCTCACGGGAAATTATTAATATTTTTTAAAAAATTATAAATTTACCAGGACTCCGAATGCTTTTCACGATTTGAACAATTATTTCTATTTTAATTTTATAATGTGAAGAGAGCCATTAATGCTTTAATTTAATTTAGATTTTTATATTACATCAATCTAAGAAGCTACTGAATTCGAAAAGCATTTTGTTTCGCCTATTTCGAGAATAAAATAAAAGTAGAATAGATTTTTCTAGATTTGATGTATATTTAAATATTGCAACGGGCCTATTCTTCAATGTTTTCACTAAAATTAGTCAGATTTTATGAGTAATATACCCAACATTTTCAGTTTAGGATAACCTCGCACATAATATTTTAAAATTGGATCGTTATTATTTTTATTGAACACAGGATGCATGTTTATTTTCAATTCGAAATTTCGTAGAGATACTGTGTTTATTTATTTAGTTTAGTTATAAATTTACGTGATTGTTTATGTATTGTTTAATTAATTTGGATTAAAATTAAATTTTTTTGCATTAACTGGGAATCAAGTGCTGAAAAATTAATTTATTTTTTGTTTACACGGCATAAAATTTCGATTTTAGTTTATGAAAACTTTTCAGAAAAAAAAATTAATAACCTCTACATGAAATTTTATGTTTATACTACTGGACAGTCTGAAATGTATTTCTTCAATATTTATCGTAAGTATTTATCAATATAAAAAAGGATGAATCAATTATATATAGCCCGTCTCTGTCTATAACCTTTCGCTATCTGTTGGTGAGAGTCATAATTTCTCATTCGTAGACTTTTTTAACGACAAGAAACTGCTTATCTAAGTCGAACGTTACTCTACACAAGCTTTTGAGGAGAACAAAACAAGTGGAAGTCGTAAGGTGCAAAATCCGGCGAAAATACTGGGTGTGGGTCCAACTGCGGCAGAATACCTATCTATGATCCAATAATTTTTAACGTGTAATCAAACTTGCGTACCGTTCTGCGTTGTTGTGATGAAATTCCATTCCTTTCCCAAAAACGAGCTAACGAGCTGAAAGCTAATTTTCGACAGTTGCCCTTGAATTAATTGTTTTGTTTCTTGGTAGGCCGGAAAACAGGGCGCCTTTCAATCTAACCACACTAAAGCATAATCTTCCTCTGATGAATGCCATGCTTTCAATGACATTTAAGGCAAACCTTCATATTATGAGCAAGATCATTTTTACACTATGTTAATGTAGTAAACCACTTTTTATGAGTAATCATCAATCGTTTCAGAAAAGGATATGTTTCTCATGTTTAAGGAGATAATTTCTTATATTTATACCCTCTATCAAGTATATATAGAGACTCGATAAACTCCTTCAAACGATATTATAAACAATTTTAATAGGTTATTAACTGAAGTACGGAAAAAGTAAGCAAATAAGATTACAAACGCAAATAACTTAAAGATATATAATAATAAACTAATAAACAACGAATTAAATAAGACTAACAAAATACAAAATTCATTCGTACTGTAAGCTGTTTTAATTTATATTTTGTTAAATTGTTCAGAAGATAAACGTGAGCATGCCATCACCTAATATTTTTTGAGGATAAAATTGCTATTCTCAAAAAAGAATGGATAGACAATACGCACTCCTTGCTCCTTTCTTTATCCTATTAAAACCTATTGCGAAGAAGGACATTTTCCTTATCACGTGAAACATTCCATAGCTACACATATATGGCGCTACAAAAAAAGCCGCTCCAAAACCATAACATCATTCCTTGCGAAAGTAATGAAACGGCCACTGTTAACAAGAATCGTGAGGTACTTGAACCATAAAGATATTCTTTATAAAGCATAGTATGGGTTTAGGTCGGGACTGTCAACAATCGACGCCATATTGTAATTATACATATATACAGACTTGTTCATTCTAGAATTAGATATGCGCTGTCCACAAGTGGAAAGAGTGCAGTTAGGTTAAAGCGCGCGAGAAAGGAGGATAGAATATCTCTCACTGGCAGTTTCGTTTTCTCCCACTTTTGTATTGCAAACAACTTCCCCTACTTTCTCGCGTGAACCTTCTTATTCTAGTAAACAAATATCTGAAGTAGTTGACGTAAAACCTCTAACAGTTCGTCGTATTCTACACTAGGATTTTTAAAAGTTTCTTTTAATTTTTTCATTGTTTGAAAATCTTTTTAATTTTTAGAATTTTGTATTTGATTTATTTCATGAATTTTTTATTAGTTTCACGCCAAACGGCGAAACATTTCAAGAAAATAGCCATGTTTGAAAATCTTTTTAATTTTTAGAATTTTCTATTTCATTTATTTCAAGAATATTTTATTAGTTTCACGCCAAACGGCAAAACATTTCAAGAAAATAGCCATGTTTGAAAATCTTTTTAATTTTTAGAATTTTCTATTTCATTTATTTCAAGAATATTTTATTAGTTTCACGCCAAACGGCAAAACATTTCAAGAAAATAGCCATGTTGCATTTTATTAAAAGATTCAAATAAAATGCATCAAATAATTTATACAATTCAAAAATGTAGGTACGTATTGTCAATGCATAATGATTTACAGCCCCGACCTACACACATCATGTCGCCGGTGAAGACTGATTTCAGACATTCTCATGCGTAACACGCGAGAAAGTAGGGGAAGTTGTTTGCAATTCAAAAGTGGGAGAAAACGAAACTGCCAGTGAGAGATATTCTATCCTCCTTTCTCGCGCGCTTTAACCTAACTGCACTCTTTCCACTTGTGGACAACGCATATCTAATTCTAGAATGAACAAGTCTGTATATATATGTATTTCTAATTTTAAATAAAAAATTTATAATTATTATTATTTGTTAAATTAATGTGTACTAAATTATTCTTTAACATATTACTTTTCAACCTCAGTGCACTCAGACTCCTTTGTTATAATAAGTTTTGCATCTGATTGAAGTTTCTCCCCAACAATAAAAAATTTTATGAGTTTGGAAAATAAGCGGAAGTCAGAGACAAAAATTGATCAGGAAAGCTCTGCCCTGAAATAGGCTTCCCATTACTTACTCGTTCTTATAATATTCTCCTTCAACTTATAAAGTTTTGCTGAATATCTTTGTGGTCAATATCGTTAATTGTTATATTGTTTCATTTCTTCGATCACTGTAAAGTCCCTTTGATAAACTCTTCCTAATTACTACTTTCTTTTTTAAGGGTAACCAGTGGCCAGATCTGCCTTAATTTACTTTCAAATAACCAGCAGAATATCGTGACTATGTCATAATGTATTTTCCATTATATTTTGGTTGAAAGCAGCTATGGGAAAACGGGCTAAGAGCTGATTTCGCTTGACACTAGCATTCTACTTAATAGCCTTCAAATTCATTTTTCTTTGGTGCTATGTGATGCTCACAGTAATCTAATTAACCTTATATATAGCCAAAGGGAAAAAGTTTCCAATTCCTTCCGCACATTCTTT
Source organism: Dermolepida albohirtum (assembly GCA_031893035.1). Lineage (NCBI taxonomy): Eukaryota > Metazoa > Arthropoda > Insecta > Coleoptera > Scarabaeidae > Dermolepida > Dermolepida albohirtum. Next base: position 597,130 of record JAVIWB010001056.1, read on the forward strand.
AATAACTGCCTCGGGATATGGTTACTTTATTGTTTTTTTTAATATGAAAAATCTACGTAAGCTTCACCATTAGTTAGAACGTTGGCGTCTTCTAGTACTGATAGTTGTAAATCCTGGCTGCAATGCCCTCTTCTTTTCGAAGGCTTATGTTTTCTGACTATTAATCGATAATTGCTATTTTCTGTATCAACCTTGTTTTGTTGTAAGTGCTCAATTGGACCGTAAGTCATTTCGTTTCGGTTCGTCACGACCATGAAAGCGACAGTATGTATTTGGTACGTGCAAAGCGTTCCACAGCTTTGTTACTAGACCCTCCTCGCCATAAGAGAGTAATGTTGATTTTTCTTCCCCAATAATGAAGGATACCCGAGAAAGTACCAACCACCTCCGTGACGTAAAACGACATTTAAAAACCGCACTGCCTGGAAAAAGTAGAGTAGTCTGATATATTTGGGTTAGTTTGCGTTTCTTCTTAGATAACTTCTGCAAAGCTTACTCGAACGATAATTATTAAGTCGTCGGCGTACAAGGGAGTCTTCGTTGAATAATCCTTCAACGAAATGATCTACTAGTATCGTCAACAAAAGGAACCATAGTACACTCCTCTTCAACAAAAATGAGCAACGTATGTCCCTAACTAGAACTTTTGAAACTCTCTAGTCGTCTTGAGTCAGTAAGCATACTAGAATTAACCGCCCATGTGCCAAAGTACATAAATTACTTGAAAATAATCCTGGAAGAAAATCACCATTTAGGTAATACATATATATGTATATAATGTAATTATGAGCTAGGTGACATACCTTCAATAAACATACAAACAATTTCAAAATACGTAGTTTTGAATTTTCTCATGTCTAATTTATCTCTAACCCTACTTTTATGTTTCTTAATAATATTCAATATAAAAATATTTTTAATTAAATGTTGAAATTGCCTTATTTTACCTTATGTGCGTTAGAGTATTAAAAGACGAAACATTACTAAATAAATAATAATTTAGAAATCTTCACGGGTGTAAATCTTCTCATCATCAAAATTAGGCAGAGGCGTTCGCAAATAATCTGAAGTAAATTATGTAAGACGTGAAGAGTCAGCCGAGGAGAAGCAGTATCTGGCTCGCTTGTATATATAAAGTTGCCTTTATAATGATTGTTATAATTGGTCGTAAAGTTTTCTCTTTACTCCAAATACGGTATCTTCCATCTGGTAAATATTAGCATTAACATTAAAAAGAAAAGTATAATTTTATTGAGCTAATTATGTCGGTTTTAATTTTATTTTGCAACGTGCGAAGAAATATGTGCGCAGTCATTTCAGAAATGTTTATATTTTTTAATATATGATAAAGATTAATAGCTGATTTATTTATGTGGATTAATTACATTAATTGTGTGCGTCATCCAACGGTAGTTTTGCGAACAGTTCCATGTATATTTTAGCTTTCGTAGATAATTAAGTTTGTCTTCTATATATACATTAAATATTTCTTTTTAATAAAATTCATGCATATTCATATAGAAGTAATTAATTAAGTTCAATTGTCTATAAATCAGCGAATTTGGATCTATGAACCCAAAAAATTATTATTGGAAGTAATCAAATAATATACAAGGGATACTCTCTTAATTTTGAGTATAATATATATATATGTATATATATATATATATACAATCTGTCACAGAGAAAACTGAACTATTTCAAAATAGTAATTCTTAGTGACGCTATCTATTAAAAAATATGCGTCGGTAAAGTAGATCTTTCACCACTGTTATGTCAAAATATCATGACATTTGCATCATTAGAAGCAGAGAAATTACGCATAAAATAGCAGTGTGTATTTGGCATTGGTCGAAAAGTGAATTTTGAACAAAGAGCAAACATCAAGTTCTGTCTTTCAGTAAATCGTTTACTGAAATGTTTAATTTGATGAAGCAAGTGTATATAGATGCGTGTTTATCACATACGAGTGTGTATGAGTGCTATAAACGATTTAAAGACTGTCGTTCGGTCATAAATGACGACGAACATCCTGGTGCAAAAAAATCTGGTCACGGAAAATAACATCAAACTTGTGTGTGAATTTATGAGCCGAAATCCTCATTGAGATAAGTAGGAATGAAATTAAATATTTCCAAAGACTTAATTTATCGCATTTTGACAGAGCATTTGGGACTGAGAAAAATTCCAGCACCATTATATATATAGAAACGTTGTACTGAAATTATAATAATGTAGAAAACTCCATTTACGAGTACAGGACAATTGTATATCAACTATTATAACTTATTGTGTAGTGCCAAGAGAACTAAACTGACGAATAGGGTGCATGAGGAAGCAATTGGAACTTTAACTCATTGATTTTGGCCATCTCTTTTTTTTCGCCAAATACAGCCGATTTCATCACTCTAACGCTGCAATATGTTTGCGTATTACTCCCCTTTGATTGTTTTTCGTAGATATTCAATGAAAATTATTTCACGCGCATCCCAAAAAGTTGACGTCCTTCCTGCAGATAAAACAGTCTTCGTCTTCTTTGAAGCCGATCTTTCCCTTTCAGTCCATTGTGTCCAGCTTTCTCATTTCCAAATTTGTATTCATCATTTAATAAAATGTCTACCATGTCTATTTAGTCACGCACTTTCAATCGACGATCACCCAATAACATTTTGTAGGTTTTATTCATCATTTCTGGCGTAGTCATCTCAATTGCTCGACCTATGTTCGTTTTGGCAGTTCGTACGGCCTTATTTAAACTCTGCTCCCCAATATTGTATTATTGTAAACGACGGAGTTGACTCCCCCAGAGTAGAATCTATCTCCGCTTTGATATTGGCTGGACTGAAGCCTTTCAAATTGAAGTATTATGTC